>JANAVB010013397.1:18870757-19390757 GCA_029216955.1 Iris pallida | reverse complement strand
TTACTGTTATGTTCTATTTCCTGCTATATACTATTTTCTTATACATTGAACTTAGATTTAAGGGGAGCACCCTTTGTGTATTGCATTCATAGGCCTTGACACATTTGTACCACATTGTTGCGAGTTGTATATAGAATACGGAAATACGTGACTGGCTGGCCACCAGTACGTATAAGCCGTGCGATAGGATTAACCGCTAATAGTATTGCATGTTTAGTTTGACTTAGTTGTTAATAGAGGTTCTATGTTGTGGATACAACATAGTAGGCATTGGATAGGGAGGACAATACCTTAGTATGTGGGCTACTAGACACTTTACTTTTTGTAACCCGTGAGCTCTGCCAGAGACGCGGATGAGATTACCCATAGATTCTGACGACTACTGACGTTCTGCAAAACATTATGCTCTCCTGGGCCTCTGGTGCCCAAGGGGAGACCATGCCGATCCTATTTTAGCCAGGGCCCATGCGTTGGAGGATTTTCTTAAAACTGCATACACTTAGACTGGTTATGCTACCTTATCTGTTAGGTATGAGTACTCTTGGTTTGGATACTTGTATTTGACTGTGGCTTAGGAACAGTAACTTGTCATGGACTAGTTTGCCACATCTTGTCCTTATTTGGTTGTAGGCGTGACTCACTACTCCGATAACAAGGTACTGAACCTTGTTGTGGTCCGGATACCATATTGGATTCGTGACTTGGAAAGATACTTTATCATGGGTTAGTGTGCCGTCTTCTGTCCTTGTTTGGTTGGGGAGGGTGGTACGCTAATTCAAAGATGAGTATTGGACCGTGTTATGATCCGATTGACTTATTATTGAGCAGTATTTATTAAGTTTATATGGCATGATATTATGTATCTTGTTATGTCCCTCTGAGGACCTGGTGATCTCTCCAGGTGTGTGCTATTGTCTTTTTGCAGGTGTTCTAGCCAAGGCATGATCTTCTCTATTCCTTCGAAGATGATTGCTCTTGGATCGTCATTCGCTTTGCTTGATATTTTCTCTCATTTGTATTTATTTCTGTTATATAAACAGTTGGTAGTGGATTTGTCTCCGTCCAACATCTTGTACAATGATAACTCAAAGTTGATTTATGACATATCTTACATTCTTTCATTTTGTGGATGAGATTAGATTACTCTTGGTTTACTATATTTTACAGCTTATGTATACATACGAGGTTTCCAATATTGGAATATACTTTGTATGTATGCAGCTGGTATGTCTACATACTTAGTCTTAAGTATTTTGGGACTGGGCATTACAGAAGAGGACTGTGCGGTTAAAGCACATGGCAGCACATGATCTCATCAAGAGAGGTGTTATTACAGTGATTGATATTTAGAGTCAGGAGAACCTGGCAGATCCGTTCACCAAGGGCCTCAAGGGCCAGCTGGTCGATGATACAACAAGAAAAATAGGCTTGAAGGCATTCTGATATTATTTTATTATAATCCTACCATAAAGTTTTATGCTATTAGTTCAAAGAGAAATCTACTAGGCATCGAGCTATTGGTTCAAGGGAGGACCATTAACTGGAAAAATATTAGAAACTATGGGTACATGTCCCTTTGTGGCATGGATAGGTTACGGACCTACAACCATTGTTGTCTACTATTATTTTCTACAAAAAAACGGATCTTGTGAGAGGTTCGCTTAAACGTCTTAATGAGTTCTTAGGCAGAGTGAATGCCTGGTGTGCTTTACAGGAAGCACGGTAGTGCAGCACCACAAGGAGTGAAACTCCATGCTACAGTGGGGTGACTCCACATGTAGGTTCCAGAAAGGGATAATGCCTCGACTTTGTGAGCTAAGTCATAGCGGAGTAGTACCGCAAATAGGCAGGTAGCCTAATGTTGTATGATAAAATTAAAGAGGGGTAGTCAGTACTACAAAGGGGAGATGTTCCTCATGTTACAGTAGCACGACACCACGATGAGGTACCCGGATAGGGGTAACGCCTCAGCCTTACAAGCCATGTCATTGCGGTATAACACCGCAAGGGAGCCTAGGGCTTCATGCTGGGTAGTATGATACTACAAAGAGGTTGTAACCTCATTCTACAGTAGTATGTAACTACAATGAGGTTCCTGATAGGGGTAATGCCTCGGCTTTAGGCCACGTCATAGCGGCGTAGCACCGGAAGGGAAGCGCAAGGCTTCATGCTATGTCTCTTTAATAAAGAACTCACCTATAGTGTATGGACAGAGATAGCATGTAAGCCCCTAGATTTCAAAATAGTATTTTTATAATTTTAAATTGTATTTCTATAATTAAAATAAATTAATATAATTGTTAGGAATTTTACTACAATTTTTAATAATTTTTAAATCAAAATATATCATTTTGTAATATTTAAATTTGTTTTAATATCGAACATACAATTTGTTGATTTGTTTTAATGTTGATTTGCAAATATATGAATTATTTTAATTGCGGTTTGTAAATTGTATTTGCAAACCGATAGGCTTAGGGCTATTTTGTAAGACCCCAAACTATGGGGCCTTGCTTGCAAACTGCTATCACCCCCCCACGTTCTTTCTCTCTCCTCTCCACCTGCCCCTGACGACCGACGGCTGGCTGACCACCGCCCCGACAACCCGACCTAAAACCTAACCCTAATCCTAATTTCAAACCCTAATTCGACCGCCTTGCCACCCTATAAATAGCCCCCGACCCCCAAACCCTAGCCCTAGACTCACCCAACCACCACCCTAAGCCACCGCAATCGACACGTCTTCTCCGACCAGCCTCGCCGAAGATCACCCTAGCCCATCCCGACACCTACAGACCACTTCGATCGCCCCCAACCACCACCACTCGACGCGTCTCGTCGAGACGAACACAACGCCGCCTTCCTCCGTCGAATGTGACGCTTCCTCCGCCCTGTCGTCAGCATCAACAGCACTGCTCGACTATGACACATACATAATACTTTGAATCCTGCTTTCACCCTGTGTCTCGTGACTGCAACCCTAGACTCGTCAGGACACGAGCAATGTGTAGGTAAGTCTGGACACGTCTAACTCGAGTCGTGCGTGTCGTGCACGACATGGACACTTGGACTCGACCGATCTTCGTGTCCTTAACTTTCAGGACACGAAGTTTGTGCTATCGGGTTTACAACCCGTTAACCTAAACCCTAATAAATTTAACTAAAACCTAAACCCTAACAACTGACCCAGGTTGATCCCCTGGCCAGCCCGACCGCGCTAAAACCCCCTTGCCTTGTTCGAGCCCCCCTTTCTTTCTTTTTCTGTTTTGTTTTGTTTTGTTTTGTTTTTATTTTATTTTATTATATTATGTATATACGTATTTATATATATATGTGTATATATGTATATGTATTTATATGTATATATATTATTATATATGTTGTTATATATATCTATCTATATATATATATATATATATATATATATATATATATGTATATATATATATAATATATATATAGTATTTGTATCTATATATGTATATTTTATATTTAGTATTTTTTATATATGTATATTTATTATATATATATATATCCATTATATATATATATATATATATATATATATATATATATATATATATATATATATAAATATAAATATATATATATATATATATATATATATATATATATATATATATAATTGTATTTGTTGTATAATTATGTATATATTTTCAAATGCAAATGTTAGTGCTAATTATTATTATGTAAATTTTCACAAGTTATTTTATAATTTGTGACTTATATATTTTAGCACTTTAAAATATATTTATGTATATATTATTGCATTTTATAATCATGGCCAGTTGATGTCCAAACCTAGCATGGGTTTTTGGGCCCAATTGTGTCTAATACATTCATAGTATGTACAAGTCATATTGGACTTGATTCATGGCTTTGGGTCCTGTATCTGGACTTCGGTTCAATTTCGAATACATGGACAAAATATTAAATAATTAATTAATTATTCTCCAGAAATTATTACTTGCTATTTTTGAATTTTTATATATATTTTAATTACTGTAAAAATCTGGGAAAATTTGTATTTAAATACTATGTTAACTTAACTAATTTATTATAATTTTTTTAGCATTTAATAAGTAATTTTGGTATTTTATAAAAATAGAAAAATAGAACTCATTTTCAGGATACATATGTTGCTGATTTTTAATAAATACCTATGAGGGTTTATAAATTCCAAAAAAATTAGTGTAAATTTCTATAATTAACAAGGATCATTTTGGTACTTTACTTTATGTAAAATTGAGCTTTTTTGTCTATCTCAAAAATTGTTGGAACACAGTGTACAGTTTGATTTATTTATTGAATAATTATGACTTGCAATATTTTGTGTTGTTTTGAGTTATAGTCGTATTGAACCTCACCCCGCACTAGTGTAAAGATCCTAGAAAGTTAGTTTGGGTATTGTGTCACCCCATATTGGTCTCCTATGCTAAAGTAATCATTTGGCTAGGTGTCCAGTCAGAAAGTCGTACACACAACTAGTGTCTTAGTGTTTAACTTAGTATAAAAACTAAGTTTATGTGTTATTTCTACAGTGACGAGTCACCAGGCATCTCTAGCATTTATATCACTTCCTTGCTTTGCTAAAGGCAAGTACCTCTACAAATTTATATACTGCTACAACAATAAACTGTGATTTTCCAACCATGTTAAATGCTGATCCTTGGGGTAGCAAGTTAAATCTTCACATGTTGTATTACTTTTAGTCTACCATGTTTAGGACAGTTTTCATATCTCTCACATGTTTAAATAACGGATTAAGGGGAAACTATTAGTTGTGTACGTGATCATGCCCCCCTTCTCCGTATGTATTTACCGAGTACTTCACATTCTATATGTAACTTTGTCATATGTCTGATCCCGTATTTGTGTATGGATATACACCGATGTCATTAAGGGTACGTATGTACACTTCAAAAAATTGATATGTACCATTGTACATCCTATTTACCTATTGACTGATCACTCGCCTACTACAGTTTTAAACTTTAAAACAAATACTTATTGCCATGATGAAATATATCTAAAACAGGATAAACAAGATATGTCATTTTATTTCTTTCCATCACATGATCAGTATTATATGTTTGTTAGAATTAGTACTTGCTCCCATCCTGACAAGATAAACGTTATAGGTATACTTACTGAGGAGGAGTTGCTTTGTGATTCCTATTATGGAGTTGCTGCCGAGGACCAGGCTTTATCTTACGAGGATGTACCTACGGGGAAACTCGTCTAATTGTCTATTTACTTTGGAATTTTGAGAGTAGTCATGTATTAGACTATGTATTTTGTGACTGGACCTGTATCCAGCTTTACATTTTGGACTTGTACTTGGATCTTATTGATATACGAGACGACTTTTGTGTTTGGAACATTTACTACTCTTTATTACATATAGAACTGTTAGCACATTTTAGTCTTATCTTGTTATCTTTAGAACAGCTTACTACGCTTTATCTCAAGCGTAGGCTGGACATGACTCAGCCCGGCCCAAAAATTTGGGTAGCGGATCGTGACATAGCGGCCATCTCTTGAGGGTAAACATGTAGACGCCCAAAATTATATACTAAAACCAGGCTGGCACAGGGTCTTTAATGTGCAGCTAGAAGCACATATAACTATATTATGTGAGTGAAAAGAATTTCAGCTATGTAGTAGAATTCAAGGCTTAGTCCATTCTAGTATTATAGTCTGTTGTTTGACCCATGCAGAAAGATTCAAGTCGTAAGTGACATCTCTCCTAATATATGATGGATAGATACTGTAGGGAACACTCAACTCCATATATCAAGATATATGGGGGATTGTTGGAGCTTTTCCTTTGTAACATGTGAAGACAGCTTGCTCTCAACACATGCCTAGTAAAGTTTAGTCCCACATTGGAAAAGCATCATGAGGTATCTCAATATATATACTTGGTATGTGTTGTTGAGATATGCACATGGGAAGATGACCCTAAGAAGGGAATAATGTGGATGATTTTACTAGGAGGTAAGGTTAAGACTCCATGTTAAAGCATTAGCTTATGAAATTTATTCCTTTGGAGCTAAGCCCCGTAGGGGCTTAGCGACTCGGACTTGGACTCGGACTTGGACTCAGATTCGGGCTCATGGGCTCATGAGGCATAATATGGCATTTTGTTGGCGTACATTGCACTTAGCACGTTGCTAGGTGCATAGTGCGCTTAAGTTGCGTTTGTTGCACGAGCCTCTTATGTAGCCGTTCGTAGGCCAGTTTGTGCTGCCCGATCGCGTGAGAAGATGGCACGGCAGATGGCACGGCCCAATCATGCAGCCAGATGGCACACTAGTGGGCGCACAAGTTGGTGCGCCAATAGGCGTTGCCAGTTGGCGTGGCAGTTGGTGCATGGTTTGTGCACGGTTTGTTCGTAGTTTGTACAGGGTGCACGCGGTACGCATATTGTACTAGTACGTACGGGAGAGGTTGGGTGATATTAGCGCTGGTGTGCAGCTTGTACGCATTGTGCGCCATTTAGCTCAGATCATGTCTGTGCACGATTGAGCAGTTACAGCATGTTCGGGTTGATTTTTTCTCACATCCCGAACTTGTTGCTAACTGGACGGTTACAGAGCAAGACTATAAAAGATTCTCTGCTATCCCTCTCATGGTACAGAATATACAAGTATTCAGAACACAAGTTCCATACGAATCCAGAGAGTTCAAGAGAGAACAAAAGTGTGCCAGCACCAGCTCCACTTAGCGTAGGAGTCCGTGCAATCTAAGGAGTCAGAAGAGCGAAGTGTTCCAAAGTTCTCCGTCGAACTTGCTGGTTTCTGGAAGCTGGTCGTGTGGGACGAATCAAGCTTTGAGCACCGATGATAATTCACCCCAACAGGCTTTCTTCCTCTCTGATCTAATCAGAACCTTCAGTTCTTCCATTATCCACTTGCAACTCGTTCTGAACGAGAACTTTTCTGATCTAATCAGAAAATTTAGTGGACATTTGTTGCTATTGCTGCTACAAATTCTTATGTGTCTTCTTCGAAGTAACACATTAGTTTTTGTCTTTCAGAATCCTCCAAGGATCTCTGTTTTGCACCTTCCTTGAAGTGTTGCTACGAAATATTGTTCTTACAATCGTTTCATTTCTCAGTTTTCCAATAAAAATTATGCCCCGGGACTAACAAAAGAAACGTACATTGAGAAACTCTTGATCTCGGCCTGGTGGATTGCAAGCCTTACTCGATCTTTGTATACACGGGGATATAGAACCTTGCCTCTAGCCTCCCCCTTCATGCATTCCATATGGCCTCTAGCAAAGCCCATGGTTTTTTCGAGGATCGGATCGTCATTGGTGCCTATCATGCTCGCTTCGTACAACTGTATTAGGCCGTCTACATCATAACTCAGTTCCTGTTTGAACTTTCCCTCACTATCTTTGAACTTACTAAACACCTGCATTAATTTACATTATTAGTGCATGATATTTCAGTTTGAGCTGTTGTCCCCCCTCTTCTATATTAGCGCATGCTATTTCAATATTGGTGCATTCTATTTCAATATTCTTCGAGGTTCAGCAGTAATTATTCCGACTAATTACCTCGGGAGACATCATAACCTTCTTGCCTCAATAATCAAAATTGCAGGGCAACCAACTGTATGTCACCAATGTCATCGTCGACATGGTCATTATTACATCTTATTTCCTCCCCTAATTTCATCCTCGAAGTGATAGTATATGCCGAGGCGATGGAGGTCTTCGACCAACGCCCGTTTTGTACTAGGACGTTGGTTGAAAACATTGTCTTCAGCTCCTTGTTGAGCTCTTTGATTCTGCACTCAATCGCAGACATCTGCACAAGCAAGTTAGAAATAGATAAACGTAAGACGTCGAGAGTTCAACTCTCCTTAATTAAGTCCAATACTGAAGATTTTGTTGCGTCTTTTTCTGGAGTGTAGTGAAGGAAGAAGTCCCTCCAAATGCTTGGTTTGAAATTTGCGGTTGGCATGACAACCTCCTTATTGAAGAACACAACTGCTAGAAACTGTGAGTGCAAAAGGCCTCAATACTGTTTCTTATTTATAGAACATGAAATTGAGATCATAAGTCCTATGAACTTTGCTTATTTATTTATTAAAAAGAAAATAGGAAGAAAAACCTGTTTTCTCCAGTGTTTTGTCAAAGAAGGTTCAACGAAACCAAAAAGTTACAACAGAATATTACAATCTGAATATAAAGAGGGCATTTGACCATAAAATTTAGTCATGAAAAAAAAACTAATGTATCATAATATGAATTCCCTATAGACCATCTTTGGTTCTTGTTGTTTTTGGATATGCCATCATGTCTTCTTCGATCCACTATCGGATGCATCCACTATCCAAGATCTAATATTAGACAAAATTTTGGAAGTTGGTGTTTGTTGCTATGGGTTTTTATTAAAGATCATATTTTTCTTTCCAACTAAACACCCCAACAGACATTTGCAGCCATGATGTTCCACAACCAAGCATTTAGGGCTGTAAATGAGCTAAGTCGTTCGCAAGCTGCTCGAAGCTCGGTTCAATAAAAGCTCGTTTGAGCTCGGTTTGTTTAGTAAACAATCTGTGCTCAAGCTTCATTTTTGAGCTCGTTTAATAAATGAGGCAAGCTCAAGCTTAGAAGTACTCGACTTGTTTGAGCACGCAAGCTGGCTCGTTTGTGAGCTTGCGAGCTAGCTCGTTTAGGAGCTTGTTTAGAAGCTCGTTTGTTCTTTCTTGAATTCTAATTTTATATATGTTTGTATGACAATATGGTTGTGTGCATTATATATTTATGTCCTTAATAATTGATATTGAGGAACTGTTTTAATTAGATTTTTATAAATAAATTGTTATTATTACAGGTACTTGAATTTAAACCTAACTAGCTTGAAATTGAGCTCGTTAAGCTTGCAATCAAGCTTAATGAGCTTGAAATAAAGCTGAGCGAGCTTGAAATCAAGCTTAAAGAGCTTGATTTTGAGCTTATCGTGCTTATTTATCAAGCTTGAATCAAGCCAAGCTCGAGCTCAAACCAAGCCAAGCTCAAACTTAATATTAACAAGCTCAAGCCAAGCTCAAGCTCTAAAATAAAAAACTTATCAAGCTTGAGCTCGAGCTCGATTAATTCTAGTCAAGCCAAGCTCAAGCTTACAAAAGCTTGGCTCGGCTTGGCTAGTTTGCAGCCCTACAAGCATCGCTCCTTTTTACTCTTTTCTTCCTCCGCATTATCCAATGTGGCTTAATAGACCAAGGTTGGTCATGGATTCTTATTAGGCCTTACAACCACCTAAGTGGAAACACAAACTCTCATTACATAATCATGGTTTCGACCATTTCTTTATGGTTATTACAGAGTGTACTAGAGTTTGAATCCAAGAGCGGAGTCAAAATTTTAGTTGACCACGGGCTAAACTTAAAATAGCCTAATTTTTTTTAACAAAATAAATGTTGTGTCAGTATTGTCATGTACATATCTAATCGTGTCTATACCATACCGTGTTTGGCTAATGTAGAATCGTGTCCAACATAATAAAATAAATAGGAACCAAACAAAAATTATTTAGTTTACCATGTACTCTTTAGGCATAAACTCAAACACTAAAAGACTTCAGTATCCTCTTCCACAATCGGAAGAGGATACGTGATGTAGCAGACCTTGCCGTTGGTGCAGAGATTCGGACGACGAGGGTCGTACCAGTAGCGAGACTTATACTTACCGCTTATAAGCTTATGTTCAAGCATATTTATTTTAAGGATTATTTTGTATAAGGGTAACATGTTTAGAACTAATTAGACATGGGTACTGGGTTTGTCCGGTTTAGATTTTGGGTACTCGAAACTTTTTAGTAACGAAATTGGGCTTTCAGTGATGAAATGAATCTTTTAATGACGAATGTTTGTCACTAAAATGTGTCACTAAAAAAAAGTATCAGGTTTAGGACCTAATTAGACTTTGGGTACTAGGTTTGTCTATTTTAGGCTTTGGGTACTCGAACTTTTTTAGTGACATTTTAGTGACGAAATTGCACTTTCGGTGACGAATGAATGTTTTAGTGACGAACGTTCGTCACTAAAACGTGTCACTAAAAAGTTCGAGTACCCAAATTATAAAATGGATAAACCCAGTACTCAAAGTCTAATTAGGTCCTAAACCTTGTACACTTGTACAAAATAATCCTTTAATTTTAGTTGTGAACTTATCAAAATTATATGGATAGTCAAATGTGGAGGAATAATATATTCTGTTTACAACTTCAAATAATTACGAAGTAATAACAACTGAACTTGTGTCAGTCACATGTATAGGCTATTGAGATTTTGCTTTCTTTCCACTTTCCATTGAACTTTGTTAGTCACAACCTATCAGCTGTATATGGAAGAGAGAGAGAGAGAGGGCTAGGAACTAGGTAAGAGTTGAGAGAGGCATAAATATAGGGTTGCGATTGGAGCTGGTGGGATACATATGTATAAGATTTTTTTTCCTTGAAAATTTGGGGTGGGCTGGAGCCCACCCTAGCCAACCAATACATCCGCCTATATTTCAATCCACTCGGTTACGTTTAGCGAGATTATCTTTAACAGAAATGACATTTTTTCTATAGAAATTTAGAGTTCTTTAATCATACTTAGAAGTTATAGGCACCTACTACAGTATAATATATATATTAAGATATTCATTGACCTAACCCTGTCCAGTTTTGACCCGATAAGGTTATTGTTGGGCCAACCCAATATAATTTTTCGATCTGGGCCGAGCCGAGTCTTGAACTAACATCCCAAACCCAACCTAGGCCAAAGATCCGGATAAGACGATCAAGACTGGACTAAGCTGGTTCAGCGCCGACTCTAGGTTAGGTCTTAGCGGCCCGAATTTTATTTCAACAAAAAAGACATGTACGCCTTTGTTTGACCAACTATTTAAAACAATTATAATGAAAATAGTAAAAAAAACGGATAATTAAAAGTAGAATGATTCAAAAATAAGTAAATTTTAGTTATTTGAATTTTTCTACGGGATTTTATTTATTTCTAGAAAAGCTAAAAGGTAACAAGTTCATCTTTACTTTAATCTTTAATATTCATTCTTCAAATTCAATTTCATGTCCAGCTTCTTTTGAATCTATGACGACGATCTTTGATATCTTCAAATCTTCGATATTCAAATAAATGGATCTTAGTGATCCTCAAGGCTTTGTCGCTTCATGCTCCCGCTTCTACAGTGTCATCTATACTAAGATCTTGGAAGTCCGATTCTATAACATTGACACTTTTATCTCTCAAGTGTTGAGTCCATTTTCTATATGAACCCAATCGTGCATACAAAAGTAGACTATCAAAGGTTTTGGTAGCATAATGCTCCCCTTCTTGGTTAGCATTTGTGTATGTATAATAAAACATGATTTGGATGCTACCTTAGACAAGGGGGCCACTACAATATCATGTGCCAAAGAAGAGTAGGGTAAGTCTTTTCATGTGTTCTCCAGTACCCTAAAGTAGAAAAGTGTGTTAAAGAAACGTCGTCATCTTCCCTATACGAGTTCAAATAAAGTGATAATTCTTGAATTGAGAGAGAAGAATATTTTTTATTCTTCCTTTTTGGGAGAAAAGAATGTTTTGGTTTATTCCTTTGTAGTATACTTATAACGTCAGATATTATAAGTTAAACTAGATGAGCTGCTACTACCTTGAACGGTTGAAACAGATCGATTCATCATATTTTTCTTAATATAAACTAATTAAAAATTTAAAAAATTTAAAAATTGTTAAATTTCTATTTTTTTACTACCTACCTCAATGTTAGTATTTTTATGAAAATCTTCTAACAATACGTTACACTAACTAATTTTTTTAGGATCCAAAACGATAGCCAAACGAATGAGAGGAATATTTTATAAATTTTACTTCTTTTTAGTATGTAATCAATATTTTGCAATAAATGATAAATATTGCTGATTTCTATTATAGCTAAGGAGAAGTTGGATAATAAACTCTAGATAAGTATATGTAATGTTGTAAAATAATTCTAAAAACATGGAAAATGAAGTAGAAAGTATCAAATCAGTCTCAGTTGATTGGTAATCACTACTTGAATTTATATTATTATAGTGTACATAATTGCATCTTTATATTTAATAGATGATTTTAACATCAAATAGGTATAATTTTATCTATATGACACATCCTTAACAAATCCGGAATGTCATCTTGTGCATAAAACTTTTTAAGACTTGTTGTTTTCTTGATAAAGTGTTCAAATTAATTAGACAAGTTATAATATTTTTAAATTCAAGTAAAAATATTGAATGTATTCTATTACAATTAAATCAATAATATGACAAACATATCTTTATGAAATTTTTTTTCCTTCTAGTATAGACAGAAGTTGGAATTTCAAACTATTAATACAATATAAGCATTATTAGAAGAAATTGAATACAAAATTTTCATCTCAGCTGCCATGTCAGATGCAATGTCAGTGTCACCCTCATTTCCCGTATTTCCCGTATTTGTATTTATACTCGTATCTGGATTTTTGGTATGTATTTTTATTTTTCTCAACTTGTGGAATTTGGTATTTCTCGTATTTTGGGTTTTGACATGGCTCGGTTTTAATTGGGATGGTTTGGTTTGGTTTGGTTTATTATGTATTGGAACCTCTTAGCCTATGCTCCACCCTCAACACACCACATCCCACCCTCTTTAAAACTCCACCAACTTTTCTCTCTCCTCATAAACCTCCATTAATTTCTTCTTCTCCTTCCTCTACACAACACTCTTCTCCTTCCTCCACACAACACCAACCCATAGGCAAGTGCACCTTGCCACCACATGAGAACCCCATTTTATTGGTCTATTTGCTAGATTAGGACATGGTGATCAACATTAGAACTTAGCATTTTATGATTTGGAGTCTCCATTGTTCTAGATCTAAGTTTTCCTATTTTCGGTTTTGCATGGTTTTGATCTATTTAAGTTAGATTTTATGGGTTTTGATTTTCATATGTAAGAGAGTTCAATTCCACCCTGGTTGGAACTTTAGAAATCCGGATTTGGAGTTCGGATGGCCAAGTTGTGATGCTTTGAAGTTTTGGAGCCATGAGAGCTTCTTTTCAGCCATGGAGAAGAAGATCCTTTCCCCTGCGTGCGTGTTTTTACGCGTACGCAGCTCTCCTGCGTGCGTGACTTTTCACGTACGCAGCTCTCCTGCGTGCGTGTTTTTACGTGTACGCAGCTCTCCTGCGTGCGTCACTTTTCACGTACGCAGCTCTCCTGTATGCGTGACTTTTCACGTACGCAGCTCTCCTGCGTGCGTGACTTTTTGCGTACACAGCTCTCCTGCGTGTGTGACTTTTTGCGTACGCCGCTCTCCTGCGTGCGTGACTTTTGCGTACGCAGACTTGAGCGTGCCTTGGTACGCAGACTTGAGCGTGTCTTGGTACGCAGACTTGAGCGTGCCCTGGTACGTAGACTTAAGCGTAAGCATGACCTGAGCGTACGTTTTCCCCTGCGTGCGTGGTTTTGTGCGTACGCTTCTCTCCTGCGTGCGTGCGTTTGTGCGTACGCTTCTTCCCCCTGACCCCCCTTGTTTATCCTATTGGCTCTTGGAGTATTGGTTTTATTTCCTGACTTGGTTTCTCTTTGTGGATTTGGTTTTCCTGAGATCTGTTCAACACAGTACCACTATCTTGACCCGACACGGCCTAACACGGTTTTTAAGTACTTGTTTATGACTAGTACTATTCTCGGGATTTTCTGTGGATTATGATTCTGGTGTTCTCTGATCTCCTTGCTAGTAACCCAGTAGGGTGCACACCTAACTTGTAACTGTAATTAATCCTTGTGACTTGATAACTTGATAGTGGCCCGTAGCGGCGCATCCTGACTTGTAGCATAACTTGATAACTTAACTGTTGCGACGGCTACTTAACTTGACCTGCCTTGACACCGTGGGTAGTTCTTTCTTGCTTGCTTGTTAAATCCACTTGTCTTGTCTTGCATCATGTCTAGGATGGGACTCCTGAGTACCACGGTTAGGAGTACCTACTAAAATGGATTAAGGTTAATAACTAGAATAACACAGTAGTCATGAAGAGATGACACAGCTACAAGCAATCCCGTTACCTGGGTGCTCTTGGGATCTGTAGCCTGCCGTCGAGTAGGGCACATTTCCAGCACACCGTCGAGTGTTGCACCCTCTAAGTCACCTAAGGGTACATTTGTCTCCCAGGCGATGTACACACCAGAATTCAACTCCTAATTTTGACCTGGGTAACCTGGATGGTCTGTAGGGCTTGTGGCTATGGAACAATCTCACTGTATCTTGCTAGTAATTAGGCCTGTGATAACCCTAGTTAGTTAAAGTAGTAAGCCGTAGTATCTGCTTGGCCGCGATTGATTGAATGAGGTATAACCAGTCTAGCCATGTCTTGGTTCAGTACAAGCTTGCTTCCTGTCTTGATTTCTTATATTATTATCTTGCCGATAAATGGTGGGAAACCAAGTTCTGTTCAGATGAAGGGTTACAACCCCGGTCCTTGTTTTGTATATGGGTTGTAACCTGGCTATCGGAATAGTCCCATGGTTATCTCGTCGTATATCATCCTGACATGTTTTCGTAAATTCTAGTTTTAATATTTGATTTTCTTGTGCTGATTGCTGGCTTTTGTTCTTATTTCGTGTCCCCCTTGTGGCACTTGCTCTTTCTGGGGTTGACCCAGCTGGTTTTGTGTGGCCAAATTTTGGAGCAGCTCCCGAGGATCTTCCGAACTTCCAACCCGATGGTGGCAACTAGAAGGAATCGGGCTACGAGTGGGTTTTCTATTTTGTTTCGCTCACTCTATTATAAAATTATTTTTTGAGGCGTTTAGCCGACGAGCACCTGTTAGCTCGATGCACTTTTACTTATTGTCTGCCTACGGGATGTATACATGATTAACAAATCCTAGGGTTGATCATGTACGACTAAAATCTTGCTAGTCCTAACATTTTGTAACGACTAGCTTCATGATCAGCTGAATATATAATATTTGGGACGCCTTATTATTGTATATTTAATGATCATACATCTTGCGACCTTACTTACTTGTTGTGATTGAGACATTAGGCTTGTTCATGACCATAAGAGACTGTTGGCTTGTAGTAAACCCTCATATATCTAGATAGCCGTGACCGTATATCGAGGTGGTTTCCATTTCAATATACGTAGCTGGCTATGTTTGCCCCCGCTCTCCAGTATTCTGGTTCTGGGGCGTGACATGGTTTAAGTGGTGGCCCATGCAGGTCTTGTAAATCAAGATATGTAAGGGTTTACCAGATAGATGTCTCAATCAGTACTCGTCCTTGATCTCTATTCGTCCTCTGAATCCCTGGATTCTTGCCCTGATTACATGCTTATATCGTTGATCTGTCCTGGTCCTTCCTTATTATTTCCCTGTGTCGTCTTCCTCAGCGGCACTGTACCTGACCCTACCGATCAGCAAGGAGGAGCACCTCCCGTGGGCCAGCAGCAACCTGGAGATCAAGCCCAGCATTCCGGAGTCGCCTCCAGAGTGATACCTACTGGAGGAGAGTCACCAGTTCGGCCCGTCCAGCCTGTAGAGCCAGATGATGGTACCTTTGTAGGCCTCATCAGAACCTTGATAGCTTCCCAGGATCGTCAAAGCGACGCCCTGTACCAGATAGTTCAAGATGTTTTGACCCGAGGCGGACATCCAGGGAACCAAGCGGCCAACAGCTTCAAGCGATTGAACCCTCCTTTCTTCGATGGCAGCGAGGATGCGATTGCCGCAGATGCATGGCTTCAGGATACCGAGGTGATTCTGGAAGCAGCTAGGACACACGAGAATGAGAAGGTGGCGGTGGTACGCCTGTAGTTGTTGGACTTGGCTCGTAGTTGGTGGGCGACGCAAGCCATGGGATTAGTGGCACCTATTGCTTGGGCAGTGTTTAGAGAGAGATTCCAGACGAAGTATTTCGATGCTGTGGCTCGGTACGACTTGCAGACCAGATTTACCAACTTGAAGCAAGGAGGCAGAACAGTTGACAGTTATGCATCGGAGTTTTTTAGGCTCAGTAGGTTTACCCCCACCTTGGTGGCGACCGAGTTTGATAGGGCCCAGCGGTTCCAGCAGGGACTGTATTTGGAGATCTTGTTGGCGGTTGAGCAGTTCGAGCACCAGACGTTCGATACAGTCTTGAGAGCAGCTAGGAGGCATAAATACACCTCCCAGAGGATCGTGGATAGGACCGGAGGTAGGAAGCGGTCCTACAGTCAGATGCACCAATCATCAGCTCCAGCCCCGGCAGCTAGGGGATTGACCATTGGAACTCCGAGACGGGCGGCCTCAGTAACATCGGTTCAGCATTCGACCCCGACGTACCCGCAGTAGCAGAAGCAGAAGCAGACATCCGCGATGGGATGTTCTCATTGTGGGAAGCCAGGGCATGTGGTGGCAGACTGTCACAGGGCGCAGGGATTGTGCCTGGCTTGTGGAGCAGCAGATCATAGGATAGGGGCTTGCCCGAATAGGGGTGGTTCATCAGCATCCAACCCTTCTAGCTCTTCGGTGAGAGGACCGGCCCCAGCACCAGTTCAGCAGCAGTATCAGTCTTCGAGGCCCTTGTCGCCTCAGTCTCAGGCATTCCAGCAACAGCATCCCCAGCAGTATGTGCAAGCCCAAGCTCAGACCAAGAATAGACAGAGAGGTTTCCAGCAGAGAGGACCAGCAGCCAGAGGACAAGGTCAGGCCATGATGATGGCTATGGAAGAAGAAGTTGCACCAGGTGAGGTTGTGGCAGGTACTATTCTCGTCAACTCCTCTCCAGCTTCTGTATTATTTGATTCTGGTGCATCGTATTCATTTATGTCTGTACGATTCGCGACACGGATAGGATTGGAGTCCGAGTCATTATCAGTAAGGCTCAATATACTTACTGGTAATGGCCTTGTGGGAGTAGATTGAGTGTTTTCCTCGTGTCGGATTGTAGTTAGCGGTAGGGAGTTACCCGCTAGATTCATAGAGTTTCCTATGGCAGACTATGATGTAGTCCTAGGCATGGATTGGTTGAGGAACCGGTATGCTAGGATAGACTGCCATATTGGCAGAGTTGTCTTTAGTATCCCTGGCGAGCCAGAGTTTTCGTTTTCTAGAGGCACAGTGGAGCCGTCTTCCCCAGCATTGCGGATGGCAGTAGCAGCAGTGCAGTTACCCCGGATAGTTGAAGAGTTTCCAGATGTCTTTCCAGAGGAGCTTCCAGGGATGCCGTCGGAGCAGGAGATTGAGTTCACTATAGACTTGATTCCCGGGACAGCACCAGTATCAGAGCGACTCTACAGGATGGCGCCTTCAGAGTTGGAAATTTTATACAAGATGATTGAAGAACTGAGGACCAAGGGATTCATCCGTGCAAGTGGATCGCCTTGGGGAGCCCCGATGCTTCTTGTAAAAAAGAAGGATGGTACGTCCAGGCTATGTGTTGATTATCGTACCTTGAATTCGGTGACAATCAAGAACAGATACCCTCTTCCGAGGATAGATGACTTGTTGATCAGCTCAGAGGGGCTTCAGTATTCTCGAAGATCGACTTGCGGTCGGGATACCACCAGATCAGAGTCAGAGAGCAGGACATCCCGAAGATAGCATTCAGATCGAGGTATGGACATTGGGTGTTCCTTGTTATGCCCTTTGGAGCGACCAATTCACCGGCCGTATTCATGGACCTCATGAATCGTATTTTCATGCCTTACTTGGATCAATTTGTGATCGTGTTCCTAGATGACATCCTGGTTTACAGCAAGAGTGAAACAGAGCATGAGCATCAACTCAGAGTCGTCCTCCAGACGCTTAGGGAGCATCAGTTGTACGCCAAGTTCAGTAAATACGAGTTCTGGCTCGATCGAATAGCATACTTGGGTCACATCATTACCCGAGGAGTGAAAGTGGATCCCCAGAAGATTGTGGCTATCGAGTCATAGCCGGTACCCAGCTCAGTGGCAGAGGTTCGCAGCTTCCTTGGATTGGCCGGCTACTACCGGCGGTTCGTTTCAGATTTCGCAAAGATTTCAGCGCCGATGACCCAGTTGACCCACAAGGATGTGCCGTTTGTTTGGACAGCAGAGTGTCAGGAATCATTTGAGAAGTTAAAGCAAGGTTTGATAACGGCTCCCATTCTCACCCTTCCAGATGGGACCGGAGGATTCACAGTTTATTGCGATGCTTCAGGCAGAGGATTGGGGTGTGTCTTGATGCAGCATGGGAAGGTAATATCTTATGCTTCATGTCAACTACGTGATCATGAGAAGAATTACCCGACCCACGACTTGGAATTGGCGGCGGTAGTGTTTGCTTTGAAATTGTGGAGACACTACTTGTACGAAGATAGAGTGGAGATCTTTACTGATCATAAGAGCCTGAAGTGTATTTTCACCCAGAAGGACCATAATATGCTGCAGAGAAGATGGCTCGAGCTACTAGTAGACTATGATGTAGATTTGCAGTATCACCGTGGGAAGGCCAACGTTGTAGCAGATGCATTGAGCAGGAGAGCCGGAGTTTATTTCCTGACGGCGCAACCGGAATTATTGGCAGATCTTCAGAAGATGGGAATTGAAGTGGTTCTTCCAACCAGCGTGGCATTAATGGCCAGTCTACAGGTTCAGTCCAGCATAGTTGAGAGAATCCTGTTGGCGAAGTCAACAGATTCTAAGATCCAGCGACTCAGAACAGGGTGTGAAGGAGGAAGAAGGCTAGAGTTATGTATCCATGAAGATGGTACACTTCGGCACGGCACTCGTCTTTGTGTATCCAGTAGAGATATCAGACAGGAAGTCCTGGCAGAAGCCCACAGTTCACAATATTCTAATCCGGGTGGTACGAAGATGTACCGTGATATTCGTCAGCATTTCTGGTGGAATGGCATGAAGAGGGAGATAGCCCGGTTCGTCTCTCGGTGTTTGGTTTGCCAACAGGTTAAAGCTGAACATCAGAGGCCCGCTAGACTTTTTCAACCCTTATCGATCCTAGAATGGAAATGGGAACATATAATCATGGATTTCGTGACCGGATTGCCCAGATCTCCGGTCGGCAGAGATGCTATTTGGGTAATTGTGGACAGGCTTACTAAGGTGGCACACTTTCTCCCATTTAGAGTTGGACAGTCGACGGTTGCAGTTAGCAGAGATGTATCTCAGGCAGATTGTCAGGCTTTACGGTGTGCCAGTCAGCATCACCTCGGACAGGGATTCAAGATTCACATCACACTTTTGGCACAGCTTACAGAAGAGTTTGGGGACTCACCTTCAATTCAGTTCAGCTTATCACCCGCAGACGGATGGTCAATCAGAGCGCACAATCCAGACTCTTGAAGATATGTTGAGATCCTGTACCCTTGACTTCGATGGTTCATGGGAGAGTCATCTGCACCTGGTGGAATTCTCGTACAACAGCAGTTATCAGGCCAGTATCCAGATGGCACCCTTCGAGGCTCTTTATGGCAGGAAATGCAGATCCCCGCTACCATAGGACGATGTCGGGGAGAGGCAGATGCTCGGACCCGAATTGATTTCCCAGACGATTGTAGTGGTCAGGAAGGTCAGAGATCACCTCCGAGTTGCCCAGGACCGCCAGCGCCATTGGGCCGATGCTCATCGGCGTCCCCTAGAATTTGCTGTCGACGACCATGTATTCCTTAGGATCTCGCCTAACTGCGACGTCATTCGCTTTGGCGTACGGGAAAAGCTTAGTCCTAGGTATATAGGGCCGTTCGATGTTCTAGAGCGAGTAGGAGATGTACCCTATCGTCTCGCTCTTCCGTCGTCGCTAAGTGAGGTGCATGATGTATTCCACGTGTCCCAATTACGACGGTATATTCCGGACCCGAGCCACATCCTAGACCATTCGAAATTGGTTATTGGTACCAACCTTTCGTATGAGGAGAGGCCCGTGTCTATATTGGACCGGAGGAAGAAGATACTCAAGAACAAGACTATTAAATTAGTCCGTGTTGCTTGGGGTCATCACTCTCTAGGTGAGTCAACGTGGGAGCATGAGGACGACATCCGATCGCGATATCCCTACCTGTTTGACTCATGAGGTATAATGTCTTTCTTATGCCTTACGCTTTCCCTTCCTTGCTTGCATTGTATGATTGTATGATTGAACTGCTTAGTATAACTTGCCTGTGCTTAATGTAGCTTGTCGTGACTATCTCTAGCTCCTTGATTAAATTTCGAGGACGGAATTCTTTTAAGGTGGGTAGAGTTATCACCCTCATTTCCCGTATTTCTCGTATTTCGTATTTATACTCGTATCTGGATTTTTGGTATGTATTTTTATTTTCTCAACTTGTGGAATTTCGGTATTTCTCGTATTTTGGGTTTTGACATGGCTCGGTTTTAATTGGGATGGTTTGGTTTGGTTTGGTTTATTATGTATTGGAACCTCTTAGCCTATGCTCCACCATCAACACACCACATCCCACCCTCTTTAAAACTCCACCAACTTTTTTTTCTCTCCTCATAAACCTCCATTAATATCTTCTTCTCCTTCCTCTACACAACACTCTTCTCCTTCCTCCACACAACACCAACCCATAGGCAAGTGCACCTTGCCACCACATGAGAACCCCATTTTATTGGTCCATTTGCTAGATTAGGACATGGTGATCAACATTAGAACTTAGCATTTTGTGATTTGGAGTCTCCATTGTTCTAGATCTAAGTTTTCTCTATTTTCGGTTTTGCATGGTTTTGATCTATTTAAGTTGGACTTTTATGGGTTTTGATGTTTCCATGTAGAAGAGAGTTCAATTCCACCCTGGTTGGAACTTTGGAAATCCGGATTTGGAGTTCGGATGGCCAAGTTGTGATGCTTTGAAGTTTTGGAGCCATGAGAGCTTCTTCTCAGCCATGGAGAAGAAGATCCTTTCCCCTGCGTGCGTGTTTTTACGCGTACGCAGCTCTCCTGCGTGCGTGACTTTTCACATACGCAGCTCTCCTGCGCGCGTGTTTTTTACGCGTATGCAGCTCTCCTGCGTGCGTGACTTTTCACGTACGCAGCTCTTCTGCGTGCGTGACTTTTCGCGTACGCAGCTCTCCTGCGTGCGTGACTTTTCGCGTACGCCGCTCTCCTGCGTGCGTGACTTTTGCGTACGCAGACTTGAGCGTGCCTTGGTACGAAGACTTGAGCGTGCCTTGGTACGCAGACTTGAGCGTGCCCTGGTACGCAGACTTAAGCGTAAGCATGACCTGAGCGTACGTTTTCCCCTACGTGCGTGCTTTTGTGCGTACGCTGCTCTCCTGCGTGCGTGCTTTTGTGCGTACGCTGCTTCCCCCTGACCCTCCTTGTTTATCCCATTGGCTCTTGGAGTATTGGTTTTATTTCCTGACTTGGTTTCTCTTTTGTGGATTTGGTTTTCCTGAGATCTGTTCAACACAGCACCACTATCTTGACCCGACATGGCCTAACACGGTTTTCAAGTACTTGTTATGACTAGTACTATTCTCGAGATTTTCTGTAGATTATGATTATGGTATTCTCTGATCTCCTTGCTAGTAACCCAGTAGCGTGCACACCTAACTTGTAACTGTAATTAATCCTTGTGACTTGATAACTTGATAGTGGCCCGTGGCGGCGTACTCCTGACTTGTAGCATGACTTGATAACTTAATGCTGTTGCGACGGCTACTTAACTTGACCTGCCTTAACACCGTGGGTAGTTCTTTCTTGCTTGCTTGTTAAATCTACTTGTCCTGTCTTGCATCATGTCTAGGATGGGACTCCTGAGTACCACGGTCAGGAGTACCTACTAAAATGGATTAAGGTTAATAACTAGAATAACACAGTAGTCATGAAGAGATGACACAGCTACAGGCAATCCCGTTACCTGGGCGCTCTTGGGATCTGTAGCCTGCCGTCGAGTAGGACACATTTCCAGCACACCGTCGAGTGTTGCACCCTCTAAGTCACCTAAGGGTACATTTGTCTCCTGGGCAATGTATCCACCAGAATTCAACTCCTAATTTTCGACCTGGGTAACCTGGATGGTCTGCAGGTCTTGTGGCTGTGGAACAATCTCACTGCATCTTGCTAGTAATTAGGCCTGTGATAACCCTAGTTAGTTAAAGTAGTAAGCCGTAGTATCTGCTTGGCCGCGATTGATTGAATGAGGTATAACCAGTCTAGCCATGTCTTGGTTCAGTACAAGCTTGCTTCCTGTCTTGATTTCTTACATTCTTATCTTGTCGATAAATGGTGGGAAACCAAGTTCTGTTCAGACGAAGGGTTACAACCCCGGTCCTTGTTTGGTTTAAGGGTTGTAACCTTGCTATTGAAATAGTCCCATGGTTATCTCATCGTATATCATCCTGACATGTTTTCGTAAATTCTAGTTTTAATATTAGATTTTCTTGTGCTGATTGCTGGCTTTTGTTCTTATTTCGTGGCCCCCTTGTGGCACTTGCTCTTTCTGGGGTTGACCCAGCTGGTTTTGTGTGGCCAGATTTCGGAGCAGCTTCCGAGGATCTTTCGAACTTCCAACCCGATGGTGGCAACTAGAAGGAACCCGGGCTACGAGTGGGTTTTCTATTTTGTTTCGCTCACTCTATTGTAAAATTATTCTTTTGAGGCGTTTAGCCGACAAGCACCTGTTAGCTCGATGCACTTTTACTTATTGTCTGCCTATGGGCTGTATACATGATTAACAAATCCTAGGGTTGATCATGTACGACTAAAATCTTGCTAGTCCTAACATTTTGTAACGACTAGCTTCATGATCAGCTAAATATGTAATATTTGGGACGCCTTATTATTGTATATTTAATGATCATACATCTTGCGACCTTACTTACTTGTTGTGATTGAGACATTAGGCTTGTTCATGACCATAAGAGACTGTTGGCTTGTAGTAAACCCTCATATATCTAGACAGCTGTGACCGTATATCGAGGTGGTTTCCATTTCAATATACGTAGCTGGCTATGTCTGCCCCCGCTCTCCAGTATTCTGGATCTGGGGCGTGACAGTCAGCTACGACATAAGGAGGGATGCTTTCGAGGGATTAAAAGTTACTTTAGTACCTTAATATTCATGATAGATTGCGATGATGTCCATGATCGGACGAGACTAAAATTAGTAGTCTAAACTTGGAGATGAGAAAACAAGACTAAAATGAGTATTTGGACTTATCAATGACTAGTGAGACAAAAATTAGTAGTCTGGATTTGAAATAACCCTATGGATATCATTTCCCCCATGCTTGGCAATGATGATGCAACGACCCATCACACTTTTCTAGTGTGCAACTGACTACTTGTCGAACTTTACATTATCGGGATGCTTCTAGTTTTGTTAAATAATAGATACTTTATAGAATTAACGATAACTTATGATACTATACATGAGAATAATTACGAGTGTTCTAGGTAGTATAAGTAATAAAGGAATGGAGTCTGGCTGTTGTTCTAAGCCACCCATTACCTATGTTCAGTAAAATCTTAGTCTAATTTAGTCCAAAAAGTGATGTCTGTTGACCTAAACAGGATCGCAGTCAACCTAATCTTGATAATTAACAAATCGATATTTGTCATGATCCAACTCGACACATAAATCTCCATCAAGCTACAAATCAGACGATTATCACATATCAAGTCAGACGAACATCATCGACGACTGCTCGACAAATACTGCTGTAACTTGTAAACGGAGTCTGTATTTTTACACTTTTATTGAGTTTAGGCTATTGTTGTACGTTGAGTCGCACTGAGTATCTCAACCATAGACTAGATAACCAAAAGCTCCACAAACAAAAGACCAAATTATGAAAGCCCAAAATCAGCCCATGAACATTCTGTCCCTAAGGAGGTAGAGTTCAGACCGAACTCTGACCCCACACAGAGTTCGGGCCGAACTCTGTCCCCTAAATTCCAGGAGCTGATTTTTAGGGTATGCTCATTGCTAGTTGTCCAATAGAATTTTTTTTGAATATTTTGAACGGAGTTCTGGCCGAACTCTGCATCCCAGAACTAGTATAAATAGGCACCCATTTCTCTTATTTCAAATCATCCAATTTTTTATTTTTCTCTACTCCTATAGCCTATACATCCTAAAGAGCTATACCCTTCTCATGTACTAGCCACAAAACTTTCCAAGCCTACAAGGTGCTCAGTGCGAGTCAATTAGAAGTTTGTGTGCAAGAGTCTCAAAGAAGTCGCTTGGAAAATTCCAAGTTTTGCCTTTCGATTTTGTAAGAAGTTGGCGTGCTCTTCTGAATGAAGGCACGTGTTTGTACACTATTTCACAAATAGTGGATTTCAATTCTGAGCAAGAGTTCTCAGGCCTGGACTAGTCCTCCACGAGGAAAACCAAGTTAAAACTGCTGTGTTTGTGTATGCTCTCTGATCTTCATTTACTTTCCACACTTATACTCTGATTAATCTTTTGTTGGTTATACTTGAATAGAGTTAATTTTTTTAAATTGATTATTATTGACACACATACTCTATTCACCCTCCTCTAGAGTTGCCTACACGTACTTCAATTGGTATCAGAGCCCTGTTCTTTTGATACATGATTTACATCTAGAGTTGATATATGGCAACCACACAACCCATCTTTACCAACTATTGTGAGGGTCAATCCACAAATAGGCCACCCCTATTTGATGGAACCAACTACACATATTGGAAGACTAGGATAAGTTTTTATCTGAAGTCTCTAGACTTTGACTTGTGGACTGCAGTCACTGATGGCTACAAGAAACCTTCCAGAATAACTGTCGAGGGGAGTCTCGCCGAGAAATCCCACGACAAGAATACTGATCAGGAGAAGAAATAGGCAAGTCTAGATGCTAGGGCTATTAATGCTCTCTTATTTGCTATAGACAAGACTGAATTCATCAGGGTCTCCATATGCACCACCTCGCACGAAGTATGAAAGCTTTTGGAGGTGACTTATGAAGGGACCACACAAGTCAAAGAATCAAAATTTAGTCGTCTGACACAAGAGTACGAGGCATTCAAGATGAAGCAAAATGAGCTGATCACTCAAATGTTCACCAGATTCCTCGACATCGTCAACCCGCTATCTTCCTTTGAAAAATATTATTCCAATCATGCGAAGATACACAAAGTGCTACGAGGATTACAGAAGGTCTTGAATCCAAAAGTTACGGCGATCATCGAAGGCAATGATCTTACGGTCATGTCACTAGAAACTTTGATGGGCAAGCTGATGACACATGAGCTCGATCTAAAAGATTTCAAAAAAATAGCTCTAAAAGAGAAGGAGATTGCATTGAGAGCTCATCGCCGAAGAACTAGCTCAGAAGACACTGATAACTACGACTCCGAAGGTGACGATCAAGCTCTTTTAGTTCGACACTTCAAGAAGTTTCTACGCTTCAACAAAAAGAAGAAAGAACAAAAAGACGATGAGGAAGAACCCACCTGCTTCGGATGCAAGAGGACGAGATATGTCAATAAAGATTGTCCCGTAGCAAAGAAAGGATGCAGATACGAGAATCCATACAAGAAGCCAACTACAAGGAAGTATGCCAACGCAAGCATCTGGCACAAAAGCGAGGCTAGTAATTCAGACGAGGAAGAGGTCTCTCCGCAAAACATGGCTAACGTCTGCCTAATGGCGACTTCAGATAAGGTAAAAGATTCTTTTGATGATTTCTCATTTGATGAACTTGGTAATGCTTTTAGTGATCTATTTGAAGATCACAAAAAGGTACTCAATAAATATAAACATGCAAAGGATAAGATCAAAGACTGTGAAACCGATATCCATAGACTTTCATATTTACTAGATAATGTTAGAAACACTACACCCATGGAAAATACTGAAGAGGTATCCAAGCTTAAATTAAGCTTACACGATGTCGAATCAATCATTGAGAAACAAATACTTGATATCACGGCTTTAAAAAGAGAACTTTCTGAAGAGAAAAACAAGTTCAAAATTTCTACAGGTAGTGGATTCTCGATAGTGGGTGCTCGCAACATATGACTGAAAATGCAAATCTATTCGCAACACTATCGATAAAAAAGGAAGGATACGTTTCCTTCGGCAATAACCTTAAAGGCTATATCATAGGTAATGGTACAATTGGTTATCCTCCTTCTCCCGTCATTAATAATGTCTGTTTAGTGACCGAGTTCAAGCATAACTTGCTCAGCATTAGTCATCTTGCTGATCATGGATATAATATTAACTTCGAGAAAACTAAATGCTTTATCTATGATAGAACAACTGGAGACATCACTTTTGAAGGGATAAGGGAAGATAATATTTATATTTTCTATCTATCTAGTGATACTAACAGTACAGGAAGATGCCTTTACGCTCACAAAGACGAAAAGCTCCTATGGCATCAGCGTCTTGGTCATGCCAACATGGATACTATATCCAGACTATCCACCAAAAAGCTAGTCAGAGGACTGCCGGATATCACATTCAAGAAAGACACAGTATGTGTCGAATGTGAAAAGAATAAGGCTACCAAATCTTTTTTTAAATCTATAAACACTGTAAGTACTATCCGACCATTGTAATTACTTCATATAGACTTATTTGGTCCTAGTAGAGTTGGCAGTCTTGGCAGAAAACTCTATGCTTTTGTTATGGTAGATGATTTTTCAAGATTTACTTGGGTTTTCTTTCTTACAAATAAAGGTGATATAATTTATGTTTTCAAATTATTTGCTAAAAAGGTCCAAAACGAAAAAGGCTACATGATTACTCGTATCCGAAGTGATCATGGTGGCGAATTCTAATTTTGAAAAGTTTTGTGATTCAAATGGTTTTAGTCATGAATTTTCATATCCAAGAAATCCTCAACAAAATGGTGTTGTGGAGCGAAAGAATAGAACTCTTGGCGATATGGCTAGAGTTATGCTAAATGCATTCTCTCTTCCGAAATACTTTTGGGCAGAAGCTGTCAGCACAGCGTGCCATATTTTGAATAGGGTGTTGATTCGACCAATTTCAAAGAAGACAAACTATGAGCTTTGGTTTGGTAGGACTCCTAATGTTTCTTACTTTAGAGTGTTCGGTTGTCGCTGCTTTATCCTGAATACCAAAGACAAATTAGGCAAATTTGATGCCAAAGCTGACGAAGGTATTCTTCTTGGCTATGCGGCCGAGAGTAAGGGATATAAAGTGTCCAACAAATGCTCCATGATTGTTAAAGAGTCTACTAATGTAACTTTTGATGAGAATAATAGTATAGCTGTCATTTCTGACGATGATGAACCGTCAACCTTTACACCTATAAATACAACATCTGAAACCAGTTCTCCGGAGGAATTACCAAAGAAGTTTTACTTCACTCCCTCTCATCCAAAGAACTTGGTAATAGGTTAAGTAACAAAAGAGGTATCTGCTCGATCTTCTGTAAGAGACACTATAGCTAGTACTGCATTCATTTCTCAAATAGAACCTAAAAATGTTTTAGAATATTTTAATGATGAATTTTGGATTTCTGCGATGCAAGAAGAACTCAACCAATTTGAAAGAAGCCAAGTTTGGGAACTTGTTCCTAAACCTACTGGCCACTCGATAATTGGCACTAAATGGGTTTTTCGTAACAAAGCAAATAAGGATGGTTCAGTCACTCGCAACGAAGCTCGTCTCGTAGCCCAAGGATACAACGAAGAGGATGGCATCAACTATGATAAGACGTATGCTCCTGTTGCCCGACTTGAATCTATTCGGATGCTTTGCACATTTGCAAATTTTCAAAACTTTAAATTTTTTCAAATGGATGTGAAAAGTGCTTTTCTAAACGGTTTTATCAAAGAAGAGATTTTTGTCAAACAAATACCTGGTTTCAAAAATCACAAATTTCTCGACCACGTTTTTAAACTTAGAAAAGCTCTCTATGGCCTCAAACAAGCTCCTCGAGCATGGTATGATCGTCTTAATTCTTTCTTACTTGATAAAGGTTTTTTAAAAGGGAAAATCGATACGATACTTTTTATAAAATCTCTTGATGACACAATTCTTTTAGTACAAATATATATTGATAATATTATTTTTGGGTCTACTAATGAGGGTACATGTAAGGAATTTGCCAAGTGTATGCAGAACGAGTTCCAGATGAGCATGATGCGAGAGCTCAACTACTTCCTTGGACTGCAAATCAAACAACTCTCGCAAGGCATCTTCATCAGTCAGTCAAAATATGTAAAGGATATGCTGAAAAAGTTTGAGCTTGACAGCATCAAACCGATCAGCACCCCTATGGCTACTACAACAAAGCTGGAACTTGATAAAAGCGGCTAACCGGTCGATTAACGTAAGTATCGAGGTATGATTGGTAGTTTATTATATTTAACTTCTAGTCGCCCCGATATTATATTTAGTGTTTGCTTATGTGCTAGATATCCAGCCAATCTGAAGGAATCACACATGACCGCAGTTAAGCGTATCTTTAGATACCTTAAAAGAACTATTACGGTAGGCTTGTGGTATCCCAAAACTACTTCCTTTGACTTAATCGGATATTCCGATGCTGATTTTGTAGGATGCAAAGTCGACCGTAAGAGTACCAGCGGCACGTGTCATTTGCTAGAAAAGGCATTAGTCTTATGGTTTAGCAAGAAGCAGAACTCCGTCACACTATCCACAACAGAAGCTGAATACATCACAGCTGGTCGTTGCTGTGTATAGATTCTGTGGATGAAGCAAACCCTTGTAGACTACAACTTATTTTTCAAGCACATACCTATCTTCTGTGATAATACTAGTATAATTAATCTGACCAAGAATCCAGTATGCCACTCATGCATAAAACACATAGATATTAGACATCACTTTCTGCATGATCATTAACAACAAGTCACAATTAATTTAGAGTTCAAAGACACCGAACATCAGCTAGTCGACTTCTTTACCAAGCTACTGGGTAAAGAGCGCTTCAATTTCCTTTGTTGTGAGTCAGGAATTTTGGATGCAACAGTCATAAAATAAATTGGACCTGCGTAAATAACGATTATGACATATATCTTTATGGTAACTTTGCTATGGGTACAAGCCGAAAAGGTCTTTCTGACAACAAGGCGTAAAAGCCTAAGCGACACGGTACACTAATCTTCGGACTACCGTTAGCTGGGATCCGGCCCATATAGCTACCCCATGGCAGTTTCATCGTAATAATCGCTGTCTTAAACCATTATTTATTATATGGTTTAATTATTTTTATAACTTATTTAATTCAAACTTTCAAATTTTAGACGTTTTCTCTCAAAACTTACCCATTTTTTCAAACTTTCATGTGTTCTAGAACATGGAGGCAGAGATCGGGCTGAACTTTGCCCCATACAGAGTTCGGGTCGAACTCTGTGTCCATGTTCATAGAAGCTCCTTTGGTTCTCAGCCATCCATCTTTTTGATCCGATGGTCAGGATTTCACCCGACCTGCTGCCCCCAAAGTGCTTAAACCCGAGAAAACCCCCTCTCTCCTCACTTGCATCTTCTTCCACCTTCCTCCAAACATATTTTTTCTCAAACCCTAACCCTAGAAATATAATTTTAGGGCTCCTCTCCTTTCCAAACCCAAGATCTAAGGCTTTTGAGGGGATCTCTTCCATATCCCATCATTTGGGTGAGGTATAATTTCCTTTTGTCCTCTATTTTCCATTTCACATTTATTTTCTCCGTGGCTCCAAGACTCCTTGGTAGAGGTAAGAGAAGAAGGAGTGATGGTACATCATCTTCCTATTCTCCTCCTCTTTTTGCTCCTGCAATCCATCATTTATTCAATCCACCACCACCACAAGACCCCAACACCCTCAATGAAAAACTATTTGTATCATTGGATGCGTCCAATAAATGGTTTTTCGATTTTCGATCACGAAGCATGTATACGGAACATCAGATAAATTTTACTATCTTTTCAGATTATGATTCCTTGTTTCATGATTTGTGCTTAGATGAATTAGTTACTACTTCATCTATCGTTTATTTGAATGCGATACAAATGTTCTATTGTAACTTAACTTTTGACGACACATGGATTTATTTCTGTGTCGTCGGTATCGATATTTCGTTTGATGACTTTGAGCTTGCTGACTATTTTGAGATCCCGAAAACTAATTCTTGGGAAAAACTTGTCGACGCCCGATAATTTCAATTTTCCAACGGATCTTCGCTTGAGAGCTTCAAGGATGACTTGTGTACCCCTAACACTCGTCCCCGCAAGCTACGGGCAAAATTCCTCAACCCGTACTTTTATGAACTTCATCAGATTCTTTTCCATGATCTTGTCCAAAGCGGGATCGACCGATGAAGTGTCCTACCTTAAGATTTCTGCTCTTTACCATCTCCACTTCCATGTCCCATTTAACTTTCCTCGCATGATGATGGACTGGATGATTCGTACAAGGATGAAACCCCGATCATTGGTTTACGCTATGTATTTGCCAATGATCTTTCATGCTTTCCATATTCCACTCGATGAGTGTCAGTTTCTTTCCGCCCCTGCCTATCTGTCCAAGGTACGGAGGCTTCTAGCTGCTATTGAGTCCCATGCTGAGCCTGAGCACTCTGAGTTTGATGCTCATGTTGATCCTCCTGCTCTTGGTGACCCTGAGCCTGAGCCACCTGCTATCCTTGAGTTCCTTCAGACTATGTTGAGAGATCGTTTCCACTTGGAGGACGATCGCTGGATTCAGATGGATTACCGCACTACCCTACAGATGACAGCCATCAGCAACACCCTGAATGACATCCATTACTCCCTGGCTACTCATTCTACAGTATATATCCCATGGTATGAGACCCTTCTCGCGAAGGTTTCTGTGTCGATGACACTTGGGTCAGGCGGTACCTGGTTTCGGATGCAGTATTTGTTGATCCACGTCTCTCTGCCAGCGGCCCATCTGATTCTGCTGGCCCTTCCATGTTCTGTGACTGTCGTGGTCCCCTTTATAATGCTGCTGCTAATGTTTAGGATTTACTTTATTTCTGCACTTTGTAGTTTCATTTAGTTTTATGTAGTTAACCACTTTGCATTGTACTTCTTTATGCTTAGCTTCTGTTTGGTTTATTACTTGCTAGTTATCTCTTACTTTGGATTTGAGCCTGTGTTGTGTGAATGCATATTTTCTCCTTGATTATTCTTTATGGGGGAGCATATATTTCATTTTGTTAAATGCCAAAGGGGGAGAATTTGATATTTGCTTGTTTTGGAAGCATTGGATAAATATTATGATATGTGTATGGATATTTGTTTTAAAGCTTCAATACATATTATGCTTGGACAAGTACTTGTATCAGGACTTGATATGTCCAGGTATGAATGTTGCGACACGCAGATATCACAATTTTGTCAATTATGAAAATGGGAGAGATTGTTAACCCAAACTGGATCGCAGTCAACCTAACCTTGATAATTAACAAATCGATATTTGTCATGATCCAACTCGACACATAAATCTCCATCAAGCTACAAATCAGACGATTATCACATATCAAGTCAGACGAACATCATCGACGACTGCTTGACAAATATTACTGTAACTTGTAATCGGAGTCTATAATTTTACACTTTTATTGAGTCTAGGCTATTGTAAGTTGAGTCTCACTGACTATCTCAACCATAGACTAGATAACCAAAAGCTCCACAAATAAAAGACCAAATTGCCAAAGCCCAAAATCAGCCCATGAACATTCTGTCCCCAAGGCGGCAGAATTCGGGCCGAACTCTGTCCCTTAAATTCTAGGAGCTGATTTTTAAGGTATGCACATTTCTAGTTGTCCAACGGCCAAATTTTTGAATATTTTGGGCAGAGTTCTGGCCGAACTCTGCCTCCCAGAACTAGTATAAATAGGCACCCATTTCTCTCATTTCAAATCATCCAATCTTCTCTCCTTCTCTACTCCTATAGCCTATACATCCTAAAGAGCTATACCCTTCTCATCTACTAGCCACAAAACTTCCCAAGCCTACAAGGTGCTCAGTGCGATTCGACTAGAACTTTGTGTGCAAGAGTCTCAAAGAAGTCGCTTGGAATATTCCAAGTTTCGCCTCTACGATTTTGTAATAAGTTGGCGTGCTCTTCTGAATAAAGGCACGTGTTTGTATGCTATTTCATAAATAGTGGATTTCAAAACTGAGCAAGAGTTCTCAGGCCTGGACTAGTCCTCAATGAGAGAAACCGGGTTAAAACTGTTGTGTTTGCATATGCTATCTGATCTTCATTTACTTTCCGCACTTATACACTGATTAATCTTTTGTTGGTTATACTTGATTAGAGTTAATTGTTTCTAATTGATCATTATTGACACACATACTCTATTTACCCCCCTCTAGAGTTGTCTACACGTACTTCAATGTTCAACCCATGCTTTCAAATTTATGAATATATATCAGTAGCTAAACTTTACTTATTTTTAATTTTCTTATAATGTAACTTGCATGATCAAATAACTCCTTTTTTCTCGCAAACATGTAGTATATGTTAGTCTAATGATTAAATTGGTTTTTATTATGTTTAATCTATTAAGTTTAGTATTATAAAATCACTAATAATCATACAATCGCTATATTGTTTATACTTAAACTTGGTATTGTTCTTATGTGAATTAATTTTATCATCCTTGCTACTATGATATTGTTTTATTCGCGTAACATGTATTTACAGAAGAATAATAAGCAAGATTAATCCTGGATGTATGTAATAAAGAAATCGTGATGGAACAACGATACATCAAGTCCAAATATTTCTCTAAACTGCCTACGATATCTTCGGAGCCACAAATTCGGAGTTCCATCCCCATAAGCTATTTATATTTTCAGATCTGATTAGCTTTGGACACCTTCCATCAGAAGAAAAAACTACCATCCAGACAAAGAAAGAATCCAAACTATCAAGACATCGTGCTCACTGTAATATTTTTTTTTATTCTTATATCTCTAGGATTATTTGTAATGAGTTAAAATGAATGCTAAACCAAAATCCAGCCAAATATCCAATTCCTGAACCATAATATCAGACTTGTATACCGCCAGTATACTGTTAGCGATATACTTACGGTATACTAGTAAAAACCTAACTTTCAAACTAACCACCCCGGCATAAGCAAAAATCTTCAGTCTGGTATACTGACTGTATACTTCGACATACATATGGTATATTGTTTGCTTATTTTATGTCAGCAATAAATGCTACAACAACTATAAAATTACCCATTTTATAGTCATTATTATACAGTGTAATATACCGATGGTATACTGCCTGTACAATAATGACTCTATTAATTATGGTTTTTTATGTGTTATATCAGAACCAAATTACCCTTATTTGTTCCTACTTCTTGGAGCCTCAACTTTGTATCTTCTATATAGGAAACCTCTCAACATAACAGAACTTTTATTTGCCAAAACTATTTGAGATTAGAGTTTTCATTGAGTTATAATTGGATCTTCAATCTATTGTAAGACGATCAAAACTATTTCTTGCAAGAGGTTGAAGTCCTCAAGCCTTTGTGTCAAAGCTTATGTATAAGTCGACAAGCCTTCGAATGAAAGTTCGTGTGCAAGAAGTCAGTGATGCCTTCAGTTAGTGCTCACAAGTGTAACTATTTTTTATAATAGATGATTAAAGTTGGAGAGTGTTTCAGGATAGAGTCTTTCACAGAGGTTACAAGGATACATCGGGTGTTGGTGTTCTTGTCTTATTTTTAGCACATTTTAAATTTTCCAAAACGTCTTTAATTGTGCTTAATTAGTAGTTAAACCATATTTTCTCCCTCTTTAGGGTGCTTTCAGTAATGATCTCTTGTCTCTGTCCCTCTCTTTACCTCACACGCACCTCTCTTAATATACCTACTTGTTTATTTGCACTTAGTCCCCCCAAGAACTTGCAAAAATATTTTTGTGGTCTAGCTCCAAATAAAACTGTAACTTTAGTAACTTCAAACGATAAGATATTCCAAGTTAACTTCTATAAAGAAATAGAAGGCAAATACATAGGACTACTGTGATGGGCGAAAGATCTGAACATGTATGCCTTAATGACTATAATTTATTAATCTTTTCGCTAGCGTGGGAACACAGTATTCACCTTTCAGCATCCTTATTAGAATCACGTGTTACAAGATGACATATACTTATGGTTCTTGTACGGGTGTTAAAATATGATCAGTATGAGAACCATAAGGATATGCTTTCATATAACATATGTTATTTGTGAACATCATGTTGCCACGATAGCGAAAGACTAATAAGTCATAGTCTTTTAAGACATGCACAATCAGATCCTTCACCCATCCTTTTTTTCCTACTATTTTTGGTACAAATCAACATGACATATCTTGCCTTTGGTAGTCACTAAATTAAGTTACAGTCTTAACTGCATAGTCCATAAAATATTCTTCGTAAGTTCATCAGGAACTAAATATACAAATAAACTAGAAATATTAGAAAATTAAAGGGGAATATAAACGCATCTATGCACTAACTCTTTGGTGAAGGCGAAAGCATCTGTGAGGATTACTTTTGAACAAGTGTACTGTTAATAGCCGTTATTGATAGGTTATGTGTTTTGAATGGTATTGACCCTTGGGGATTTTTTGGTAGGTCAGGTTAACATTTAGGCCTCGTTTGGTTCATGGAAAGGAAATGAATTCCCTTCTATTTTCCATAGTAATGGGAAAGTAGGATTCCTGTCACATTTTCTTTCCGTTGTTTGGTAAAATAAGGAAACTACCTAGGAAAGGAAAGCAAAATATAACATTGTTCTAATAATATCCTTATCTTTTAAAATAAAAATAATATTATTAAAAATAACGTTAATGGTAAAATAAGCAATGACATATAGTTACTTTTGTCATAACTTTTGTAATAAATGTTGGAAAATGAGAAGGAAAAATCAATCCCACGGGTCTTGAGTGGAACCATATCAGGAAATTGATTCCCAAGTTTGTGGCTACCAAACAAAGGAAAGGAACAACTTTCCTTTCTTGGTTCCTTAAATCCCTGAACCAAACGAGTCCTTAGGTTTTTAGTCCAATTATTGATCAGCTATTGGCCAGCTCTTCTAAGCTAAAACAATTGAGGTCTTAGTGTTGGGCTTTGTGGTGATGGGCTTAATAGGTTTTGAGGGGTTGAAAAAAAAAAGAATGTGTAGCAATAGTAGTTGTGCTTAACTCAATTAGTTTTAATTGGGATAAAAAGATTTGGACTATGGGCCATGTATCCAATGTGTTGTTAGTTTTGGATTATTTAAGTATTAATGATGATAAGCCTGTAGGAGAAGTCTTTATAGTCTTTAATGATTTTTGGGCCCAATGACATTGAGCATTTGGTTAAATTGACAACCTTGGTTTTGAGTATTAGATTAGTTTTGGTGGGCCGTGGGCTTGGCAAGGATTTCTGTAGGGAAAAGAAAAGGATGCAGTAGCATTAACATGGAAATGGGCTGACTTTGTTGTTTAAGTAATTGATTGAATGAAATAGGCTTTTAGAAGTTAATATAATTTTTTTGTATTATTTCTAGGTATGGACCAAGGAGCATTTGTGTGAAAATTGGACTTAAGACAAGTACTCCGTATTTTGTTTCCAAAATTTAAATAAATACAATTGTTTTGTTTTCTAAAATTGTATGATTCATATTGTGACACGACTCTCGACATGAATCATGACTGATGACTCTTGCATCGTGTGATTTATGCAGGTTGAATCCTAATTTGCTAAGAATTTATTAATCATGAATCAAATAATGAAGTTCTGAATCTTGCTTGAAAGAATCAAAGAAATCAAGTTCTAAATCTTGCGTGAGTTTTCGAATCATTAGAGAAAAGGGAAATACCGATTAGACGTGTGGTCAAACCAGTTATTTTCGAATCATAGCTTGACATACAATGCACATAGATTCGAGCCTGACCAGTCTGAATCTAAACCATAGCCGGCCACTTGTCAAAACAGTATTTCAAATCACTTAATTAGTAGCTATGCATCATTGAATCATTGTCTGACTCAATGATATGTTTATTTGATTCTCACAGTTTCTTGTATTGCTGATTGCATTTATACAATGTCCATGCATTTGTCTGGTTCAGTTTCATTTTTACTTTTCCTGTTTTATTTATTATTGTGTTACATTTTGCGGGGATATATACTTTGCTCATTTCCTGACTGGAATGTTGACTACTAGGTATTAGAAGGTTAGCTTGAGGACTCTTGGAATATTTAGATTTAGTATTGAATAGTTCATGTACTTATTATTTGTATATTATTCCAAGGCTTGGCCGGATTTGTCTCTGGGATGATATGGACATATATATGTACTAAACATATATAGTGGTTTGGGATTGTATGTGATTGATTGTTTTTCGTTTACTAGTCTCGTGATTGAGCATAGATGATATCGTATCACATTGAGGATTTTTAGGACTAGACAGCTGACTACCGCTGTTAACGACAGTGTAGGCTGGACGAGCTCAAAACTCGTACCCGATCATGCGGGCGTGGGACGTGAAAGACTTCTTTCAACCACGATCTTTGATACGAAGGGATCGCCGACTTCAAACAACGAATTGAATCGTAACTTGGAAATCTGAGCTTGAACTTGCAATTGGCACTAGAAGATTAGGAGTTGGTACATGGTGATAGGAAGGTTTAGAGCTCAGAATTGTTAATAACAGGTGAGAAAAATTGTTTAATCAAATGAAAAATGAGATGCTATTTATAGATTTAAGAAAACTCTGCGGACAGAATTTGTTTCAACGGATAAAAAAATATAGTCGTTGTCGAACATTGGAGCAGTTTCCAAAAAATATGCAACGACAAGACCAAATTCAGTCTGAGTTCGGTTAGGACTGAGTTCGGTCTGAATTCTGTCAAAACCAAACAAAATTGTGTATGAATATGCAAACCGAGTTCGGGTTAAATAAAATTGAACATTTGAATAGTTCTGACCGAATTCGGTATGAGTTCGTTTGGCTGGGAATTTTATGGTTTTTAATGAATTGGCTTAGTGTTTTGGTTTTTTCAGGATATAGTTTTCCAGGATATAGCTTTCAAATAATAAATAGTGCTTGGTGCATAGGTTTCAGTAGACTCTGTAATTGCGTGTGCATGTCACAAGCATGTTGCTGTCAGAGCATACTATTGCTGGTTGCGTATGCCACATATAGGTAGGACGCTGTCAAATCAATATTATGTACAGGATGATGTGACAAGCCAGTGTGACAGGATATAGGCACCGCATCTAGCTACTGCTTCATTTGTTCTTTCTCCAAGAGAAACTTGAGAGAGAGTAGCCAATCACCCACGCACATAAGATTCCTATGTGCGCAAATCTTATGTGCGGCAAGAAGCTAATGTGAATTTTGTGTCCAAGTTCATCTTGAGGTTACTTAGTACGTTCCAGAAGTTAATGTTTGAACTTGTTGATTCCTTGGAGCAGATCGTCGATAGAAATATTTTTGCTTTGTGCAACGATGATTTTCATCACCCCAGCAAGGTGTTTCGTTTGTGGTTTTCAAGTTATAAAACTTGTTATTGTAAACATTTTGTCTGATTGTAGCATCTGCGATTGCAAAGAGAAGAACATGTTTTTCTTTTCTTAAGTTTGTTCTTACTCTCTGTAGCAACTGCGATTGCAAAGAGTAGAATGGTTTTTTTGCTTTCGTCGTGTCAGGTTGTAACCTGCTTGAAGTTGGCACATGGAGGGAGTTTTGTCTGTTGTTAACTAGGGACATATGAACTCTGCAGGAATTTTTTTGCGTGCAGGTTCTATGCGTGGCTACAATATCTATCAGTGTTCTCTAAGGGCCATTTATGCACGTAAGTTTGTTGCACATTCGTTGTATGCGCCAGTGATAACTGTCATGCATTTATGCATGCAGGATCTTGGCGATGCCACTCTATGCGCTGAATCCTCTGCAGATTCTTCTGCGGGTGGGAACTCTGTTAGGCCACTCTATGCGCTAGAGTTATCTGCAGTTCATCTACATGTGAGTTCTCTCTGAGGCCATCCTCTGTGCTACTGATACTAAGTGCAGCATGTCCATGCGCACATAGTGGTCGAAATGTTTATGCACGCTAATGTTGCTTGAAGGCCATCTTCGTCTATCTACAATATCAACAACAAGTACAAGTAATGGCGTCCATGGTAAGGATGGCATCCATGCTATTTATTAAAAAAATATTACATCTTGCAAGCCTTAATCCCATGCTAATGATGTTGCTCCAAATGAAAAGACATTAGAGGACCTCTCAATCCTCAAGTGGAAGTTCAATGTTCTTTTCAATCTGGCCTTCGGTGTTGGTGTATGAATCTTCATGCTTGTATATTACACCACCACTCGAGTAAATTTGAGAGCCAACAGGTTAAGTTGCTTTCGTGAAGGCAATGAGTTTAGACACTCGTTTTATTCATGTCTTTCCACCCATTTTCAACCATTTCGTTAAGCATGGTAAATGCCTTTGCACTGTGATTCCTTCTTCTCTTATGCAGATCTCCAGGCTCGAGTCTACATGTTTTCTCTGTTATTCAAACTACGAAAAAGAAAACTGCCAAAATTATCATCAGTCAAGTTGGAACACATTATTCTTACGAAAGAGACGTCAAATGCATGTCATTAATTACTAACCTTAGATGATACTAACTCATCCATAAGCCTACAAACCATGTTAGAGGCTTTCATAATCTTAGGCATAGTTAGCAACCAGTCTAATGTATCTTTGCTCAAATCTTCCGTCATAAGGCATAGTGAGACAGAAGTGATCAACGGGTATGCAAAGCTCATATATGAAACATTAAGATATTCTTTGAGTGTTGATTTGTATCTGGTGTCTATCCATACAGCTTCCTGAAAGTATGCTCTGACTAATGGCTTGAACTGTTCATGAGATAGGATTAGGAACCTTAGCATTAATAAAAAAAAGAAATTTTTTTACTAAATCCAACGATGATACATGGCATTCAACTGATGTGAATTACAAGTAGTTCATATAGATATTCATTGAATTTATTTTATTTGAAGATAAAGGTCAGTTTTTCTTGACCATTCATGTCATTGGCTACTAGAATGAAGACCTTATCTTATTAAATCGTATTTGAGTTGGAATTCCAATCACATGCCAACTCTCATGTATTACAACTATACTACCTCCTTGGTGGTTGCACATTGAATTCATTAGTTCACATTTTCCTTTTATTTCATGAATTAGTCTTTTATGGTCAATTATTTATATACTTATATTTAACACAAAAAATTAAGTTGTGCACCATATGTACTTTTTTGTTGTTGAAGTCCCTACCATTACACCAAAACACAATAGAGGATTAAGGACAATGGTAGCAATTTGGATATAACACACCAATCTGACCCGTCATCCTACCTCCTTAAACAATTTCAGATTAGCTCTAAATAGATTTTGGTCATAATAGTATTATTCCCAACCCGTTTAATAAATGAGTTTGGTTCATCAGGTTTAGGAGTTATGTTTCTTTTGTTAATAAAAATTGTTGATCTTGTTTCTCTTAGGGGATGTTTGGATAGGTGCAACTTGCAAGAAGTGTGAAAGTATCTGTCGAAAGTGAAATGTATATGCTTTTGAGTTTTAAGCTACTTATTGTATGCTGAAATAGATTTTCAATGCTTGAATACATGGTTTATCAATGAAAATGGACAAACTCGTACTTCCTTATTTGGATGTTAAATATAAAATTGGTAGAAAAGTGAAAATGTTCACCATAGTAATAACAAAAACTATTATATATATAACTGAACTATTAATGATTTATTAATAGTAATTGCTTAACTTTTTTATTTAAACAATAACAATTAATATGGTCAAAATATTTATTAATTAATTGTAATGTGTCAAATAATATTACAATTGTGCAATTATTGTTATGTATTTTAATTATTTAATATTATCTAAAAAATTATTAATAACAATTTTAATAATATAATATTAAATAAATTAAACTAGTACTAATTATTTATGAATAACAAAATTTTATTAATTTATTATTTAATATTAGTGTCAAATTTTAATAATACGCAATAAAATATTCAACTAGTTAGTTAAATAATTAGTACTATTGTAAAGCAAAGAGATGAACAATAGAGAAAAATATTTCTTCATTCACTTGTATAAATCAACTTGATAAGAGCCCCTTATATAGGCTTAAAATGTTAAGAGCCCTTATATAGGCTTACAATGTTAAGAGCCCCTTATATAGGCTTACAATGGAGGTTAATATCATGATGATAATTAAAAGAAGAATGCTAAAAGCTATAGGTTATGGATAACCAAAAGCCATAGGTTATGGATAACCAAAAGGTATATGTTATAGACACCAAATAATTATGGTGATTTATCCATATTTACAACACTCGCCCTTGGATATACACCATTAATTTGTTGGTGGTGTATGTGCATTTGTTGTCTCATTAAAAATTTACTAAGAAAAAAAATTCAGTGGGAAAAATCTTAGTTAAGAAAAAAGAGTACAACACGCAAAACTCAAAAATATTATGTACAAGTCATACTCCCCCTCGATACAATGGATCTAAAACAGCTAGTTTGTCTGATGATTAAGTCGTCGCATGCCTATTCCGTGTACCAACTTCTAAAATGTGGGCTTTGGGAGTGCCTTAGTGAACAAATCGGCTAAGTTTTCATTTGATCTTACTTGCTTAATTTCGATCACTTTCATCCTTTGGAGCTCATGTGCATAAAACAATTTTGGTGGAAGGTGCTTCATTCGATCTCCTTTAATGAATCCCTCTCGGACTTGCGCAATGCAAGCTGCATTGTCTTCGAATATTGTTGTAGGCTCATCTGTAACTATGGGTAGTTGACAATTTACCCTTATATGATGAATGATCGATCGCAATCACATACTTTCTCTTGTTGCTTCATGTAATGCAATTAATTCTGCATGGTTAGAGGAGTTGCCACTGAACCTTGTTTTATTGATCGTCAAGATATAAATGCATGATTATTAATAAACACATAACCTGTTTGGGAACAACCTTTATAAGGGTCAGAAAGATAACCATAATTTGCATAACCAACTAGATGAAAGTTATTAGTGGAATTATAGGAATAAAATAATTTCATATCAGTTGTTCCACAAAGATATCTCATTATGTGTTTAACTATATTATAATGTCTAAGTGTAGGTGCATAACTATATCTAGATAATAAACTAACAGAGAAAGCAATGTCCGATCTTGTGTATTGTGCTAGATATAGTAGTGCTCCAATAGCACTTAAATATAACACTTCAGGACCAAGAACTTTTTCAACTTCTTCCTTTGGTCGAAATGGATCTTTTTCATCTTCAGGACCAAGAACTTTTTCATCTTCTCCCTTTGGTCGAAATGAATCGTTTCAAAATCCTTTCGATATATCAAGATTGATGCACTAATATTCCACTAGAACTTCGTTCTATATGCAAACCGAGAAAAGCTTTGTCTTTTCCAGGTCTTTTATTTTAAATTCTTTTTTCAAATAGTTTACAGTTTTTTCCAATTCTGCAGGAGATCCGATCAGGTTTATATCATCCACGTATACTGCTACTATCGAAAATCTATTCTCGGATTTCTTAATGAAGACACATGGGAAAATTTGACTATTTTTATATCCTTTCTTAGTCAAATATATACTAAGACGATTATACCCCATTCTTTCGGATTGTTTTAATCTATATAATGCTCGTCTAAGTTTAATTGGACACATGGCCTTTGACTTAGTCTCTAGAATTGTAAATCCTTCTAGAATTTTCATATAGATGTCAATATCTAAGTTTTCATACAAATATGCAGTTACCACATCCATAAGTCTCATATCAAGATTTTTAGAAACTGCGAGACTAATTAGATATCTAAAAGTAATGGCATCCATAACTTGAGAGTATGTCTCAACATAGTCAATTCCAGGTCGTTGAGAGAAACCTTGTACTACAAGTCGGACTTTGTATTTTTCAACTTCGTTTCTCTCATTCTGTTTTCTTACGAACACCCATTTAAAGCCAACAGGGTTTATGCCATTTGGTGTTTCCACTATAGGTCCAAATACACTATATTTTTCTAAAGATTTCAATTCTGCTTGAATATTATCTTTCCACATTGGCCAATCTTTTCTTTGTCGACATTCATTTATACTACGTGGTTCATTTTCACAATCATCATTGTCCTTTGATATTTAAGTAGCTACTATATAGCTAAATATGTCATCGATGATAAGTGCTTTTCTATTCCACAATTCACCTAAACATGCATGAAATATCGAGATCTCTTCATTTTTAGGTAACTGTGCCTCTCTAGAGGCATCAATAGGCATTTTAGTGAATTTGGAAACATGTACATCTTCATTATCTATTTCCAGAGCTCCAGCCACTATCGGTCTTTTATCAGGACAAGATGTTTGCCATTTGGTGTTTCCACTATAGGTCCAAATACACTACATTTTTCTAAATGTTTCAATTCTGCTTGAATAATATCTTTCCACATTGGCCAATCTTTTCTTTGTCGACATTCATTTATACTACGTGGTTCATTTTCACAATCATCATTGTCCTTTGATATTTCAGTAGAAACTGTATAGCTAAATATCTCATCGATGACAAGTTCTTTTCTGTTCCACAATTCATCTGAACATGCATGAAATATCGAGATCTCTTCATTTTCAGGTACATGTGCCTCTCTAAAGGCATCCATAGGCATTTTAGTGAATTTGGAAACATGCACATCTTCATTATCTATTTCCAGAGCTCTAGCCACTATCGCACTTTTATCAGGACAAAATGTTTCATTTACTCTCCTCTTTCTAGGAGCACTATCATTGGAACCTATAGGCCTACCATGCTTTTGACGTGTAGTAATAGATTCATTTGCCGACTTGTTTAGATTTTATCCAACATAAAACTTAATTCTGGCTGGCACATTTGAAGCTGGCGCATGGGATCTAGTTAACTTTACGGAATCATTAAATGCATCAGGTAATTGATTTGTAATTTCTTACAAATGTATCATTCTCCTTGTCTCATAGTCACATTGTGGAGTTCTTGAATCTTGATGAGATAGAGTAGGTGTATTCCATGTTAAGTCATGCCGTTCATTAGCAATGGATTGTTCTATATGAACAATTTATTGCTTACCTCCCCCTAACGACGGAAAAACTCTCTCATCAAATTAACAATCTTCAAATCTTGCAGTAAAGACATCACCCATCATTGGTTCCAAATACCTTATTATGGTGGAAGATTCAAAATCAATGTACATTCCCAAACGTCATTGGGGACCCATCTTAGTTCTTTTGGAAGATAGAATTGGGACATATACTGCACATTCAAACTTTCTCAAATGTGAAATGTTGGGTTGTCTACCACTAACAAGTTGTATGGATGAAAAAATATGGTAGACAGTCGGTCTAAATCTAACTAGAGATGCATCATGTAAAGTAACATGTCCCCAAGCCTCAATTGGTAGATTAGATTGCATTAGAAGAAGTCTAGCTATAAGTTGGAGATGTTTAATAAATGACTCAGCTAACCTATTTTTTTTGTGCATATGGGGAACATGATGCTCTACCTAATTCCCTAATGATGTACAATAATCATCAAAAACTTGTGAGGTAAATTCTGCGGCATTATCAAGTCTAATTAACTTAATCTAGTTATCAGGAAACTGAGATCTAAGTTTAATAATTTGGGCCAAAAGACGAGAAATGCAAGATTTATAGTAGACAATAAACAAACATTTGACCACCTAGTAGATGCATCTATGAGTACCATAAAATATCTAAAAGGACCACTAGCAGGATGAATAGGACCACATGTTAGGGTTATATACTAAAAGCATCACTTTTTTAGTAACCTTATTTCCTTAAATTTTGAATGAGAATCATATGGGCAAATGTTTGCATATTGTATTTGTTGCAAGTGTTAATGAAAATGTTTGATATTCTATATTGTAGATAATATGGTGTGTGGTATCACACAGAAGATCATATTATCAGTTCCCTATGGAGTATATAAATAGTTCACAACCTAGATGGACTTGGACAATCTATTAGAAAGGTTATAGTGTAATCTAGTATTAGTCTATCTTGACTATAGGTTTACACTAGTACACTTTGTGTGTATTGAACAGGACCACTTGAGGTTGTTCTCTTTGTACTGACTACATAAGAGAACAAACACCTCTGTTATTATGGATGCTTGTGCTCTTAACCCGGATATAATAACCGACATGTATATGCAGTGTGCATTATTTTGACTCATAAAAGAGTGAGATTCATTATGGATCAACAACCTCTATGAATTGGGTAATAACATTGTATGTATGATGGGTTGTTGATTATAAATGGAATCCATGTCCCGATACGTCGGGTTGATGATGTCCCCTTAAGGAGCTCACAAGGATTGTCATGTAAATCCTGCAGGTGGATTATATCCGACATGACAAATAAAGTTGAGCGGTACTACTTAAGGATAAAAGATGTCGAATCAATATAGTTGTCAGTAACTTAATTTGATCGACGGACATACGATATCTTAACATGGGAAGCCAAACGAGCATACAATAAAAGGAGCCCACAAACATAATTTAGGATTAGGGAGGTAGTGCAACAATAACTCATTAGTGGACCGAGCTATTATTAATGGGCCTTGATTGTGTGTTCGGGCTGAACACGGGATATCCAGATCCATTAGGAGGCCTAACCCTAATTTCTCCTCATGGTCCCTGTCGTAGCCTATATATATCCTCTATTCACTGGCCGCCATATTACCGATCAGAAATCTAAAACTTTCTCTAAATTCGTGATTCACGTAAGGAGAGAAAGAGAGGGCTGCCAAGGAGAAGAAAAGGTTGGGAGATCGTCGCCCACACGACGTCCAACTCGAGGAAGGAATACGTGCAGAAGATCTTGGGGTCGTCCGCTCGAGATTGCCAGGAATTACTTGTCTCCTTTCCACCACAGGTATAATTCGTGAACCCTAGTTTCCGCCTATGAAGGGTTAGAACACGTATTAGATCTATTTAACTTTCTATCGATCAATACGCACACTAAAGGAAGGGTCCTGGGAATCTCCAGTTCCATCAATTGGTATCAGAGCCACTTTGGATCTACGCATTGATTGATACGTCCATGTTGTCCAATAAAACATGTGCTATGTAATAGTCGGTAGATGTAGATCTGTTCTAACTCGGTTTTGTAGGCATCTTAGATCCAACTACTATGGTTTAATGCATGTTTTTGATTGTGTTGTTTAAACCACGAACATGTCGTGGATGTTGTTGTTGCTGTGGATGTAATTAAAATCACGAGGGTTGATCGTGCTTATTATTTTAATTTTGCAATCTAGATTATGTGCGAACTCCTTCGGGAGGCATAGGATTGATGTAATTTTAATTTTTTTTGATCAATCGTGATGGCGGTGGTGGCTGTTTCTGACGTCGGACGAGATGCTGGATTTTAGCAGTCTAGAGGCAGACAGATGATTTTCGATGAAGGAATCGACAGCCAAAAACTTATAATAAAAAAAATAGGGCGCTACCCCGAACCCCGCGACCTGACCGGGCAGGTCGAACCCCGAATAGATCTACGCAGCGCCAGATTTTGGATTCGGATAGTTGAGGAGCAGCAAAGATGACCATAATAGTTGGATATTTTCTCTTATTTTTGTCATTTTGCTTTTTCTGATTATGCTTGTTTATTATTGTGTGGTTGTTTTTTTTGAAAAACCAAGCCTACATTAATAGTGGACAACATGGACATAATATCAACTAGTAGAAAAACCCTCATTGTTAAACAACTAAGTGGGAGAGGATATTTATTTAGTTTAAATCCTATGGTCTCCATTACTGGTTTGTAGGTGATGTAATTATACTTGCGTGTTGGCTATAGTACTTTTCTCCATATCGGATGAGTATAATTATGGATCACCAGTACAAACTTCCTTAGGGATAATTGTAGAAAGTTATCTAGTATGTGTTCACTTCTCCATCTGAAGGAACTCATTACAAGGTAATAGACTTAGTATTAAGTAATGGAATACACTTAGATACAAATAATGGTATCCTCCCCATCGGAGTCACTGCTATTATTTGTATGACCAGAGCAAGACCAGCATATTAATTTTATTTATCATAAAGTTATGTTGACATGATAGTAAAATTAATAAGAAAAACCTACTTGAACAAAGTTGAATTTGTATACGTCCACACTATCGTAGCATGCTAAATTCATGGTGTTCAAGGTGTTGGTGAATTTCTTATTATTGTTTTGAGGGAATCAATATTTAGTTAATTCAAAAAGTTTTTTTTTGCCCTGCATAATTTTATTTATGTAATTCTCAGGATTTCAAAAATGGGTTCTTTCAGTCCACTTATGGTGATTCTTAAAGAAAACAAACTTACTGGACCTAATTATATTGACTGGAAACGTAATTTAGATATTGTTCTGACTGCTGAGGAGTACAAATATGTACTTGTTGAAGAATGCCCACCTAAGCCTGATGCTAACTCTGATGAAGAGGTCAAAGATGCTTATAAGAAGTGGAAAAAGGCAGATGAGATGGCGCGGTGTTACATTCTGGCATCTATGTCAAATGTACTGCAACATCAGCATCAGGCTATGGCCACTTCTTATGACATGATGTATAACCTCAAGGAACTCTTCGGACATCAGAGTAGAGCAGCTAGGCATTTTGCTATAAAATGTTTGATGAATACAAAAATGGCTGAGGGTACACCAGTAAGGGATCATGTTCTCAAGATGATGGGTCATCTGAATGAGATGGAGATCCTTGGAGCTGAAATCGATAGGGAATCCCAGGTCGATATCATTTTCGGGACTCTGCCTAAAAGTTTTGACAATTTCTACCTTAATTACAACATGAACAAAAGGTTGTATAGTTTGGCAGAACTTGTAAAACAGCTACAGGATGTTGAATCTCTCTTTAGGCAGAGTGGTCATATTTTTGTTTCTGAAAAGGCTTCTACTTCTAAGCCAAAAGGCGGTAAGAAGAAGAATAACATTCAGAAACAGGCAAACTCAGCTAAGAAGGGTATGGGACCTTAACGCGCAATAAAAAAGCCGAAAGGCAAATGTTTCAAGTGCAAAGGGTCAGGACATTGGAAGACTGATTGTCCACTTCTCAAACAAGGGAACAAAGAAGGTATATCTCATTTACTAGTAGTTGAAACATGTTTAGCGGTGTTATCTACCGGCTCCTGGTGTGTAGATACAGGAGCCACTAATCATGTCTGCAATACATTGCAGGGGTTCCAGGAAACCAGACGGCTCAGTGATGGAGAGATATGCTTGTTCATGGGTGATGCTACAAAAGTATCGGTCGTTGCATTAGGAGATGTTACTTTATCTTTTGGTAGAAATAAGTCTTTGACATTGAGAGATTGTCTTTATGCACCTTCACTTAGAAGGAATTTAGTCTATGTTTCTATGTTAGTTAAGGATGGATATTCAGTTTATTTTAATGACAATATTGTTATTAGAAAGAATAAACATTTTATCTGTTTTGGTGCATTGGTTGATAATTTGTATGTCATTAATCCTATTTCGCCCACAATGCAACTTCTAGAAATGAATAATATGTCATCTAACTTAAATAAGAGAAAAGAACCTTCTTGTATGAACCAAACATATCTTTGGCACTTGCGATTGGGGAATATTAACCTAAGAAGGATTCAAAGACTGTTTGAAGATGGACCTTTGAGTTTATTGGAAGTGGAGGCACTATCAGTCTGTAAATCCTGCTTGGAAGGTAAAATGACCAAAAGGTCTTTTACGACAAAGGGGTATAGGGCCAAAGATGTGTTGGAATTGGTTCATTCTGATTTGTGTGGACCCATGACTATCCAAGCTAGAGGTGGCTTTGAATATTTTGTCACATTTATTGACAATTATTCAAGGTATGGATACATTTATTTAATGCGCCGTAAGTTTGAGTGCTTTGAGAAATTCAAAGAGTACAAGACTGAAACGAAGAAACGTCATGGAAAATGTATCAAGTCATTACGATCAGATCGTGGTGGCGAGTACCTCTTTGGAGAGTTTAGGGATTATTTATCAGAGACTGGAATTGTATCCCAATTGACTGCACCTAGAACGCCCCAGCAGAATGGTGTAGCCGAAAGAAGGAATAGAACTCTTATGGAGATGGTTAGATCAATGATGAGTTATTCGGATTTACCAGATTCGTTTTGGGGATATGCCTTAGAGACTGCAGCTTATATTTTGAACTTGGTTCCTTCTAAGTCAGTACCTCTTACTCCCACAGAGCTGTGGATTGGGCGTAAGCCTAGTCTGAAACATGTTCGCATTTGGGGTAGTCCAGCACATGTGCTGAATAGAAAAGCAGATAAGTTGGAATCTCGTACAGAAGTACGCTTATTTGTAGGCTATCCAAGAGGAACGAAAATAGGTTTATATTATAGTCCTAAGGATCAGAAGGTCATTATTAGCACCAATGCCCGATTCTTAGTGGAAGACTATGTGATGAACCATAAACCCACAAGTAGAGTTGTTCTAGAAGAACTGAGACGTGAGACACCAAGTACTTCAGTACCAACAGTACAAGAGGATGAACCACAAATAACTGCACAACGTATCACAAATGTTATACCACAACCGATAGTTCCTCGTCGTAGTGGGAGGGTTGTGATACAACCTGATAGATATATGTTCTTAGGAGAGTCGTCAAACTTCCTCCCTGAGAAACAAGATTATGATCCATGTACCTAAAATAAAGCACTCCAAAATAAAGATACAGAGTCTTGGCAAAAAGCAATGATATCTGAAATAGAATATATGGATTCTAATCGAATCTGGAAGCTTGTAGAACCACCCGTTGGTGTAAAAGCCATTGGATGCAAGTGGGTCTATAAGAGAAAAAGAGGATCAGACGGTAAGGTTAAAACCTTTAAAGCTCGGCTTGTAGCAAAAGGTTTTACTCAAAGAGAGGGTATCGATTATGAGGAAACCTTTTCTCCTGTAGCCATGCTTAAGTCTATCCGGATTCTTTTATCTATTGCAGCTCATCTCGATTATGAGATTTGGCAAATGGATGTCAAGGCAGCTTTCCTTAATGGAAGTCTTGAGGAAGACATCTATATGAAGCAACCAGACGGGTTCATTAAAAAGGGCCAGGAGCATCTTGTTTGTAAGCTCAAGAAGTCCATTTATGGACTTAAGCAAGCTTCTAGATCTTAGAACATATGTTTTGATCAGGTGATAAAATCCTATAGATTTGATCAATGTCAGGATGAATCATGTGTATACAGAATGTGTGACGGAAACGTGGTGGTGTTCCTAGTACTTTATGTGGATGACATCTTGCTCATTGGAAACAATGTGAAGGTGTTATCTGATGTAAGGGTATGGTTATCCAAACAGTTTGATATGAAGGACTTGGGAGAAGTAGGTCACATCCTTGGGATCAAAGTTCTACGAGATCGCAAGATCCCAAGCTTCCTATATTGATACTGTACTAACTCGTTTTAGTATGCAAGATTCTAAGAAAGGTTTCCTACCTTTTAGACATGGAATTTCTCTATCAAAGGAGCAGTGTCCGAGGACACCTAAAGAGATAGAGAACATGAAGGCAGTTTCTTATGCTTCAGCAGTAGAAAGCTTAATGTATGCAATGCTATGTACGAGACCAGACATCTGCTTTGCCGTAGGCATGGTCAACAGATATCAGTCTAACCCAGGACAAGAGCACTGGACTGCCGTAAAGCATATTTTGAAGTACCTGAAAAGGACTAAAGAGTATATGCTAGTTTACCAGGCAGATAATTTAGTTCCCTTGGGGTATACAGACTCAGATTTTCAGTCAGATAGGGATTCCAGGAAATCTACCTCAGGTTATGTGTTTACTTTGGGAGGTGGAGCCATTGTGTGGAGGAGTATCAAGCAAAAATATATTGCTGATTCCACCATGGAAGCCAAGTATGTGGCAGCCTCTGAGGCAGCCAAAGAAGCGGTTTAGCTCAGAAACTTTCTGTTGGACTTGGATGTGGTACCTAGTTTGCCTAAGTCTATTACACTTTATTGTGATAATAGTAGTGCAGTTGCAAACTCGAAGGAACCACGAGCCCATAAGACTGGCAAACACATTGAGCGCAAGTACCACCTGATACGAGATTTCGTAAAGAAAGAAAAAGTTAATATGATCAAGATAGCATCAGCCAACAACCTAGCTGATCCCTTTATAAAGAGCTTACCAGCTAAGGCTTTTGATAGTCATGTTGAGGGAATGGGAGTCAGATGTGTAGCAGCATGGCTTTAAGTATAAGTAGGAGATTTGTAACAGTATACTGAAAAGCAATGCTTTGAGTATAAGTGGGAGATTGTTAGGGTTATATACTAAAAGCATCACTTTTTTAGTAACCTTATTTCTTTAAATTTTGAATGAGAATCATATGGACAAATGTTTGCATATTGTATTTGTTGCAAGTGTTAATGCAAATGTCTGATATTCTATATTGTAGATAATATGGTGTGTGGTGTCACACAGAAGATCATATTATCAGTTCCCTATGGAGTATATAAATAGTTCACAACCTAGATGGACTTGGACAATCTATTAGAAAGGTTATAGTGTAATCTGGTATTAGTCTATCTTGACTATAGGTTTACACTAGTACACTTTGTGTGTATTGAACATGACCACTTGAGGTTGTTCTCTTTGTATTGACTACATAAGAGAACAAAAACCTCTGTTATTATGGATGCTTGTGCTCTTAACCCGGATATAATAACGGACATGTATATGCAGTGTGCATTATTTTGACTCATAAAAGAGTGAGATTCATTATGGATCAACAACCTCTATGAATTGGGTAATAACATTGTATGTATGATGGGATGTTGATTATAAATGGAATCCACGTCCCGATGCATCGGGTTGATGATGTCCCCTTAAGGAGCTCATAAGGATTGTCATGTAAACCCTGCAGGTGGATTATATTCGACGTGACAAATAAAGTTGAGCGGTACTACTTAAGGATAAAAGATGTCGAATTAATATAGTTGTCAGTAACATAATTTGATCGACGGACATACGATATCTTAACATGGGGAGCCAAACGTGTATATAATAAAAGGCGCCCACAAACATAATTTGGATTAGGGAGGTAGTGCAACAATAGCTCATTAGTGGACCGAGCTATTGTTAATGGACCTGGATTGTATGTTCGGGCTGAACACTGGATATCCAGATCCGTTAGGAGGCCTAACCCTAATTTCTCCTCATGGTCCCTGCCGTAGCCTATATATATCCTCTATTCTCTGGCCGCCATATTACCGATCAAAAATCTGAAACTTTTCTAAATTCGTGATTCATGTAAGGAGAGAAAAAGAGGGCTGCCAAAGAGAAGAAAAGGTTAGGAGATCGTCGCCCACACGACGTCCAACTCGAGGAAGGAATACGTGCAGAAGATCTTGGGGTCGTCCGCTCGAGATTGCCAGGAATTATTTGTCTCCTTTCCGCCGCAGGTGTAATTCGTGAACCACAGTTTCCGCCTATGAAGGGTTAGAACACGTATTAGATCTGTTTAACTTTCTATCGATCAATACGCACACCAAAGGAAGGGTCCTGGGAATCCCCAGTTCTATCACCACAAATTTTTTCTTGTATTCTTTGTAAGAAAGTAGGAGATGCATTCTTAACTTTTAGGAAAGGTGGTGTAGTTGTAAACTTCCCTTGTGAACATGGAACACATAGGTGATTCTTTGGTAAACCAAGATCGTGATTTTTTAATAAGTGTTCGCAAGAATTATCAATGATCCTCTTGAACATAGTTTGTCTCGGGTGACCTAAACGGTCATGCCAAATGGTATATGTAGAAGCAAAGAATTTCAGGACCAGAAATCCTATGTATCTAACATTTCATGCGCCAGAAAGCTCAGATGGCACAGCAAACAGCAGAAGCATAGACATTAAAAAAATATTTTTATTTCATATAATATTCTATTACATGTCTAAAAAAGGGGTGTACAAAGGAGGATTTCTACAAAGAAAAGACCCTAAGTCTACAGCTAGGCGCAGCAACTGCCATGCGCTCTCAGTTTGGCACATCACTTCAGTGTCTCAGCCAGGCGCATCCCTTCAGCAGCTCAGTCATGTGCATCCTCAGTTATGTGCATCCCTTCAGCAGCTCAGTTATGTGCCGCCCTTCAGCATCTCAGTCAGGAGCACCTCTTCGGCGTCTCAGTCAGGCGCATCTCTTCAAGAGCCCCAGTTATGTGCATCATGAAGTCTCAGCATATGCGCCACTTCGACCCGATCAAATGCTTCGACTAATAAAGCATTTATTGAGCAGAACGAGGGTAGAAAATCAACCCCCTAGCTGGAGGAAGAGCTCTCTAAAGGAAGAGGAGAGCACCGCAATCCCTACGGCAAAAGGAGGCTTTCAATACAACCAGAATGGGCAACACCCACTCTGGCAGGAGGAGGAGCTCTCCCAAAGCCCAAGGAAGATGATCGGAGCACCGCAATTTCGATCTGCGGATCTTCCAGCATAACACAGACATAACTCGAGCATCCCGATCTTTGGATGCAACAGGCACCTTCCGCCTGCCTCAGAAGCCCTCGACTTCGACTTTTGGATGTAACAGTCACCTTCAAGTGCATCAATGAAGACAATGTGTCGCATCTTCACCCTCAGGAGCATCTCGTCAACAGAATGTGCTCGAGCAAACAAGTTTATTCGGGAGGACGTAAGAGAACGAGAAGCAAACTCTCTCCTTGCCACTATTTTTAGGCCGGGAAAATCAAACCCATGCGCCAAGTGGCTGGCTCTCCGAATCTCGTGTAATAAATTTGCATTAATGGTGATGAACCTGACGCTTTGAATTCAGCCAAGTCAAAAACGGCTATTTAAAGCACTCGAAGAACGTAATAGTAGACCAATAAAGACGTGTCATACAAATTGATGCGCCGGTCAGACCGCGCATAATACAGACGCGCCCATCAGCACCAAGAGCCTCATAAGTATGCGCCCCACGCGTCCCCATGCGCCTAGTGGAACACAGATCGACACGCCCACTCAATAGCCCATCACCTGTCAAAGAACATTAAATGCTGAAGTCTTACAGAGTTGGCAGTACGTCCCCCGAGGACTGAATAGTTGACAGCTTTTTCAGAAGACGAAACATCGCCGACGTCAGCATCATCATTGCTTTCCTCCGGCTATTACAAAACACGTGGCCGACCAACTATTTCGCATGCGCCCCCGCAGCCATGCGCCCAAATCTCTGTATGCGCCTCAAAAGCTGTGCACCTCAGACTTTTCTCTGATCCCTAAAGACAGAAGTTAAAGTCACTACTGAAGCCTCGTATGCGCCTCAAAAGCTGTGTGCTCCGACTGGTTCGTAACTCCTAAAGGTTACAAGCCAAAGTCTCCTCATGCGCCCAATCTCAGGCGCATCCTATCAGATCACTCTCCACCAAGTCCGAGATCTTCGAGCCATGGACCTACGACACGTGTCCTTTGACTTGATTCAGCCTATGAAGGGGTGCTAATCACCCAAGATCTCAGCAACTGAAAGATCCTCTCTATTGCTACGTGTCAGCTCGGCCGTAGCCCACAAAGGCAACAGGAAGGGTTCAACTCCTCAATCAGAGCGCATCGTCCATGCACCTCCATCAGCAATCACCACGTGGCATCTCCACAAATCGGCGTATCCTATATATGTGCGCATGAGCAGCCAGCCTGCAAAGCTATAAATAGAGGGATCATTTCCTTCTTCTACATACAGAGACAGCTACGAACCTACATATACACACAGAGAGGCAGATACAGACACTCAACGTCTCTTTTCTCTCTACAAGCTCCAGCACCCAAAGCAACTAAGACCTTCAGAGAACCGATAACCGTCGTCAGATCGTCAACGGAGTCAACGTATTACCACTCGCTCCATCGGCACAAGGGACCCATATAAACAAAAGTGTACTCATAGAACTACATCTAAGTCCTACATTGTAACACTGTTCTGTTTGTAATTGAAATTGTAATCAAAAGATTTTAATGGCAAACAAGCTGGCTACTCTGCTTGGGACCTCTTTCTCCTCCACCGAGAAAGTTGTGTCGCAATCCGATGACGTGAAGGTGGGCTCCTCCCGCAAGATGCTGGTCGTACGCCTCAATCAACAGGCGTATGTGGAGTTTATCTCTGAAGGCAGTGCGAGTCCTTCGAAGCGGCTACCGAAGTCGAAGAAGACTCACCAAGTCTGGGTGCACAAGGTTGACGTCTCTGGCACTACCACCGAAGGGGATACGTCGATGCAGCCTACCCTTCCTGCTGACGTCCTCAGCAGCTAAGATGCGTCCACCGGTGCAGCGCATCTCTCAGGGAAACGTATGGCTGACCACATTCCCCAGCCATCTCCCTCTCAGACGAGGAAGATGCGTCGACGGAGCAGGGGCGCAGCTGATGCCCTGCGCATCACCTCTGATGTGCCATAGAAGGTCTCTGTCTTTGACAGACTCACTCGCTGTCGTGGCGAGGAGAATTTGGACTCTGAGTACTATACACCCCAGCGGGCTGGTACGAAGAAGTCCAAGGCAGCACAGGCCATGCACCTCAAACGTACTATACCGGCAGCAAACCAGAAGCATGCGTTCACAATCATGCGCGCTGCTGATGGTAAGTTGTATAAGGTCGACTCGGGTGCTTCTGTGCCGGAAATGAGTCGACCTTCAAAGTCCTTGTCTCACTTGGGCGCATCTATTGCGTTCGCAACCAAGTCGAGCAAGGCAAACCCTGTGGTCTTAAACTCCCGTGCCTCCACTGGTTGTGCATCTGAGGTTCGTTCAAGTCATTATAAATGTTGTTCCCCCACTATTGATCTGAGCGCATGTTTTACGTTAGATCAGGGGCGCAGCATTCACTTGACCACCTCGGCGCTTGGCCTTGCCGTGCGCCTGATGGGGGTGCGAAGGTGGCACTCTCCTCCAATGATTTGCGTAATGTGATCAGTCACAAGTGCCGATCAGGAGAGTCGACTGACAAGCATAATGTGCCCCTCACAGGGCACACCTGTGCTGTAGTCACCATCAACTGTTGTTGCAAAATAGCAGTCCCACTACCAAAGCAGTCGGTGTTCCAGCGGCTGCAATCATCAACACCCTTCTGACATCGCCTCAGGAAAAAGGTGTCAATTGAAGAGGAGCCAGAACTAAAGGTTGCTTCATGCAACGTAATCTCTAACTCCTCGTCCATCCGAAAGGCGATTGGCATCTCCTCGTCCTCGTTCAAGATCCAACCGAGGAAAACCAAGACAACTGTCCCGTCCTCTGGAGTGTTTGAAGGCATTCGGATGAGAAAGAAGATCCTGGAGGAAGCTGGGGGTAGTCAAGCCCTTGTTGATCCACCTTCTGAAGACGAAGATGTCCTCCAGAGCACAGCTGGGGTGGATCTTCATCCTAGAGAAGAAGTCAGCTTCCCGGACGTAGCTGGGGGTAGTCTAACCCCTGTGAATCTGCGCCTCGAAGACGAAGAAGTCCTCCAAGACAGAATTGGGGGTAGTCAGGTCCTTGCTGGTACTTCTCCCGAAGACGAGGGTGTCCTCCAGAACGTAGCTGGGGGTAGCCAAGACGAAGCTCCGGGGGATGTTTCTCCCCTACAGGACAGTGAGGCCGAAAGTGAAGCCTCAACCGATCCATCCACTTCCAGCCGTGTCATGACAGTATACATGACTGGGGGTGATGCCGAGCCAGATGTGCCGCCAGCAGACCTCGTCCAGCGCATGGATACCTTGGAGGGAGGACTCAAAACCCTCTCTGCCTCCATACAAATACTGACTCAAGCAGTATTTAGGATACGGTCAGCTTTGGCCAGGGCACCGTCTACTGGTCCTGACCCATGGGCCAGTGGAGAATCAAGTGTACCCCTTCAACGGGTATCCTTGGATACAGATCGCCGCAAAGCATCTCGGACGTTGGAGCCATCAAATGCTCAACTCCAGGCTGTACCTCCATTCCCGACTCCCAGTTCCACGAAAGACGTGGTTGAGATGATCAGGGACTTACGAGAGCGCTTCGAGTCGAAGAATAGACAAGAGGAGCACCAGAAGATGGGGATCCCCCAACCGTATCCCCTCGAATGGAACAAAGTGGTTTATCCTCCCAAGTATAAACCACAAACACTAATGCCATATGACGGAAAGGACTCTCCATGCCGTTATTTGACGTACTTCTAGTCCCAAATGGGACATCTCCCGAAAGAGGACGCACTACTCACCAGCATATTTGTCGGGGCACTGAAAGAAGTGGCTTACGACAGGTATTGCAGTATCCCCGATAACTCTATATCTTCATTCGACGACATGACGCGTCTCTTTCTCGATCGTTTCTACGACAGAGGGAAGGACATGACAATGGCGTCCCTCATAGAGGTTCGTCAGAAGGAGAAGGAGACGGTTCGAGCATTCATCGAACGTTTTCGACAAGCCTATTTCGGACTGCCCCCGGGCATGCCAGAACATGCACTACTCTATTCCTGCAGCATGAACATGCTGTCTGTGATCAAACTCTGGCTCAACTCCACTCCTCCTCCTGACTGGAGTTCCTTGATCATCGAGGCCGAAGCAGCTGAAAAGAAGGCGTCCAATGCTCGTCTTCTGGGAGTCAGTTTCCCTGTCTTTGAGGACAAAGGAAAACGGCCTGCAGCCAACAACCCCGGACGAGAGACAAAGGGGAAACAAGCATTGACTGTCAATGCCTCCAAAGGTGCATCAGCACCCACTCAGAAGCCTCCACTTGCACCAAGGCCAACGGAGGTTTATTCTTTCAACGATGAAGACACCCTGCAACGCTTCGAGATATTGAAGCAGGGTGACAAGATCAAGTTGCCGGACCCGAAGCGTCCCGACGAGGTTGGGAAAGTGGACCATCCGAGGTACTGTCACTAGCATTAGTTTATCGGACATCCAACTAAGGACTGCTACGTCCTCAAGAACTACATCCAGCACATGATCAATGCGGATGTTATCTCCATCGACTACGAGTAGAAAACTGTTTCGGCCAACCTGGTGTCACTCTAATTTGGCACCTTGCCGCCAACTACAATGCAAGATGGCGTCGTCCCCATCCCTAAGGCGACAATGGAAGTGGTTAACTTACCATCTACTCGTGAAATGTGAGTGGACTCATCCCAATCACCACATCTCGGAGAGAGATCTTATGGGTTCACCCCGATCTCGTCTCCGAGGTTACTCAACCGGAGGTACGCTCTGTCTCCAAAACCAAAGACAGGAAGATAAAGTCTTGCCGTATGGTCTCTTCCTCTGCGGAAGAGGCACTTCCTGTACAGACACGTTCGCATCAGAACGCCCAACCTGACGAAGCTGCCGTCGAGGTGGTGCCTCCTTGCACCGTCCCTGCTACCCAGGAAGAGGGCCCATCCAAGCCTCCAGCAGCTAATAAACAGAAGCATGCAGAGGCCCGATTCGATAAGCCTTTGCGAAAGGAGAATGCTTCGGGACTAGCCAAGCCCCACAACTTCGACATACAGGCACAACTTGCCAGTACTCCAGCTCGTCTATCTTTGTTTGAGCTCCTTCGTCTTTCCAAGGACACTCGTAAAGCTCTCTGTAAAGCACTGAAGGATGCTGAATCCTTCATCAGTCAAGTCAAGCAGCCTGAGGATATCCCGACCATATGTGCGCACTGCCATTGTACGGATAAAGTTATCCCTAACATAACCTTCACCCAACAGGACATGCTGCTCAAGCACAACCGACACAACAGGCTACTGTATTATACAGGGTATGTCGGTTACGTCAAGGTGAAGTAGATTCAGATCGATCCAGGGTCTTCCCTCAGCATCATCCCGAAGACGCTACTCTCAACACTGGGGATCCCAATGTACCGTCTGGCGCCTTCCAACACTACAATCAGCGGCTTCAATGCTAGCAAAAGCGAGCCGCTGGGCAAAATACGGCTGAAGTGTCATATCGGTAACCTCAGAACCGAGGTGACTTGCTATGTCATGGACGCCGATGTCAACTACAACCTCCTACTGGGTCGTCCGTGGCTGGATGAATACATGGTGGTACCATCTACACTCTACCAATGTATGAAGTACGTGTCCACCAACGATATCATCCTGACGGAGTTCGCGGACATTGACCCTTTCAAGGGGGTCGAAGCCTACTTCACTGATTCTACCCTGTACAAGTCGCCCGACGAAGGGAAAGCCAATGATGCTGACGATGAAGCAGCAACGGCAGCAGAGCCAGACATGGAGCCAGAGATGATTCCCGACGCTCCTTTAAAAATTTGACTCAAAGGGAAGCCGCCTTAGACGTTGTCTCCCATGAACATCAAGCTACCTGAAAAAGCACTAACTGCTCTAGGTAGAACACCTACTGAAGCTCCCTTGAAGATACGGCTCAAGGGAAAGCCGCCTCAAATATCGGCTCCCCTTGTAGCAAACCTACAAGGGAAGGCACCAATCATTGAAGGCGCAGTTGAGGCACCTCTGAAGGTGTGTCTTAAAGGCAAACCTCCGCAATCATCCGTCTCATCCAAGCTGCCGGAGAAGGCCCACATAGCCCTCTCGGATCCCAAGGCCAAAGCTGCGGTAGACTCTCCCGATCCAATCCCAATACTCACAGATGAAGAGTTAGGGGAATATATATCTGCTAAAGTAGATGCACCCTCTCTGGATAATGTAATCCCGTGGGATAAAATCTCGTGTTTCATCAATAATAGAGTGTATTTTAATTATTCTAGTCTTCCACATTGGAATGCCATGTATACATTAGATAACGCTCTACGGTCGTTGCAAACACAAATAACGACCGTCAATCATGTAAATCGAGTAGTCCCGTCCCAAGGGGTCTGTTTTGTAGTCCCACCGCAGAATCGAGACAAAAAATCTATCATCTTCGGCAAAGTCGAGCGTCATCAAGACCTTCCGCCACTCAAGCCAGAACCAGATACCGGCAGAATACAAGTCTATCGGTACAAGGACAAGGCAAAGTACCTCATCCAAAAGATGGGTTACGACCTAAAAAACAACAAAGGCCTGAACTATGGCAAGGGTCGACGTCTTCCTCTCCGGCTCCCAACACCTAAAGAAAAGCCGCAGGACTACTATCACCGAACTCGACGGGGGGTAGGCTACGTCACGCCGCCAACAACTCCAGAATGTTCGGAGGGAGAAGAAGTAGAACATTCTCATTCGTCCGAAGCATCAACTTGGGATTCCGATACCAGTATCGGCTCAGTCTTTAAGAAGGTGCTATCAGTCAATATGGCATCTGCACAAACTCAAGAGGATGAAGGCGATGACCAAACGTCAGAATTCTTTGAGGAAGAACCCTGGGCTCAACGCCTAGGAGCACAGTGGAAGTCTCGCTTTGAATTATACGAACCCCCTATCAAAGACGAAGTCGAGCAGATCGACCACGGGGATGGATCTTCTTCCAAACCCATCTTCATCAGCAAAAGCATCAAAGGAGAAGACCAGGAATCTTTGGTCCAATTGGCTAAATAATATATCGACGTCTTCGCCTGGAGCTACGAAGATATACCGAGACTTGATCCTCAGATCGCGATGCATAGGCTTAACATCTTACCTGATGCCAAGCCTATAAAGCAACAACAGCGACGTTTTTGTCCTGACATCATGAACGCTATCGATCAAGAGGTGGACAAACTCCTGACCAGCGGGTTTATCCATGAAGAGCAATACCCGGATTGGGTGGCCAACGTCGTCCCTGTTACCAAGAAGAACGGGAAGATACGAGTCTGTATCGACTACAGGGACCTCAATACTGCTTGTCCGAAGGACAAATTCCTGCTTCCAATCACTAACGTGATGATCGACAATACATGTGGCTTCGAACACATGTCTTTCATGGACGGGTATTTGGGCTACAATCAGATCAAGATGTTCCCCGATGACGCAAAACATACGTCATTCAGGACGCCGAAGGGGGTTTTCTGCTACACAGTGATGCCCTTTGGCTTGAAGAACGCTGGTGCTGCATACCAACGAGCTATGAGTACCATCTTCCGTCAATATCTTCGTAAGACAGTTGAGTGCTATGTTGATGACATCGCAGTCAAGAGTCGTCTCAAAGAAGATCACCTACAAGACCTGAAGACAATCTTCGATCTCATGCGAGCGCATCAACTCAAGATGAACCTTGCTAAATCCTTTCTTGGAATTTCTAGCGGAAAGTTTTTAGGCTTCATCATCACGGCGAAAGACATTCATGTCGATCCCGAGAAGACCAAGGCCATCCTCGACATGGATCCTCCGAAGAATCTCCGAGAACTTCGAGGCCTGCAGGGGCGTCTGGCATACATCCGAAGGTTTATAGCAAACCTTTTCGACAAATGCCAACCCATCACTCAGCTCATGAAGAAGGGAGTCTCTTACGTCTGGACAGGGGAATGCCAGAAAGCTTTCGATGACATCAAAGCTTACCTGACAAGCACGCCAGTCCTGGTCGCACTCGTCTGAGGCAAACCATTTCCCCTCTACGTTCGGGTCATAGACCATTCCCTCGACGCTCTGCTGGCTCAGAACAACGATGCAGGCTATGAGCAAGCTATCTACTACCTCAGTAGGACACTGATCGGGCCGAACACCGGTACAACCTCGTTGAAAAGGAGTGTCTAGCTTTGGTGTTCGCCATCCAGAAGACTTGCCATTATGTCTCGGGCCAGACAATTCATGTCATCTCCCGAGTCAATCCACTCAGGGTTCTCATAACGAAGCCAGGATCATTGAACTCCCGGCTAGCTACATGCGTGATCCTGTTGATGCCATACAACATGGTGTTCGTTCCACAAAAAGCCATCAAGGGTCAAGCTCTGGCCGACTTTTTAGCCGTGCACCCCATCCCAAAGTCCTCCAGACTTTATGAAGACATCCCGGATGAGGTGTAAGAATCAAATGTCACCGAAGAAAACTTCGTCTGGCGGATGTTTTTCGATGGCGTTTCAAGAACAGGCTCCAAAGGCCAAATTATCGCCGGAGTGGGGGTAGTCTTAGTCTCCCCCGATCAGCTGGTCATCCAGCATGCTTACTCCCTTTCAAAGCCGTACTCCAACAATGTTGCCGAGTACAATGCTCTCATCATGGGACTTCAGCTGGCGCAACAGCTGGGGGTGGATCATTTAGAAGCCTACGGCGACTCAAAACTCGTCGTTAACCAGATCAGAGGGCAGTACGAAGTTCGCCATGAAGATCTGGTTCCTTACCATAAGGTTGCATTGAACATTATTGCAACCTTCACCAAGTTCTTCATAGAACACGTACCCCAGTTACAAAACCTGGAGGCTGACGCTCTGGCTGGCCTCCCAGCCTCATTGACAACACCCCTCGGGACTCAATACTACGTCACGGTAGTTGGTCGAGACTTGGTTTATCCTAAAAATAACCTATGTTCACAAACGGCCTATGCCATGTCAACAAGCGCTGGTGTTAATGTTCGAGACTGGAGGTTCCCATTTATCGACTTCGCTGTCTATGAAATTCTTCCAAAGGACCCGAAGGAAGCCGTCTCAGTCAGGAGACGTTCCCTTCGATTCTATTATGATACAGCCACTAAAATGTTGTATCGACGTTCCTACGATGGACTTCTCCTTCGATGCCTGTCCAACGAAGAAGCAGCCGAAGCCCTTCGAGAAGCTCATGACAGAACTTGCGGGGCTCATCAACCTAGCCCTAAGCTGCAGGATCGACTGCGACGAATGGGCTACTATTGGCCAACCATGGCAGCCGACGTTGTCGACTATGCTAAGAAGTGCCATGCTTGCCAACTCCATGCCGACTTCATCCATACACCATCGGAACTACTACATCCTACGGTCGCCTCTTGGCCCTTCGAAGGTTGGGACATGGACATTGTAGGACCGATCACCCCTCCTTCATCAAGGGGCACCGCTTCATCCTAGCCATCACCGACTACTTCTCTAAATGGGCAGAAACAATTCCACTGACAGAAGTAAAGAGCTCTAGGGTGATCAGCTTCATCAAGCACCATGTCATCTACCGTTTTGGGGTACCTCAAAGGATTATCCATGATAACGGTCCATAATTCATCAGCTATGTTTTCAGCAAATTCTGTGACAAGAATAGCATTCAGAACGTGGCATCGACCGCCTACAACCCGACAACAAACGGATTGGCCGAGGCTTTTAACAAAACTATCGTCAGTCTACTCAAAAAGGTTGTGTCATCCAACAAATGCGACTGGGACAAAAAGCTCTGCGAATGCCTTTGGGCCTACCGCACAACGGTACGGACCCCGACGGGCAACACACCATTCTTCTTGGTCTACGGAAGCGAAGCGGTACTGCCTTTCGAGATCCAGATACCCTCACTCCATGTAGTGATCACAAATCAACTCACAGAAGAAGATAATCAACGTCGCTGTCTGCGAGAATTGGAGGCACTTGACAAAAAACGTCTCGTAGCTCAACAGCGCATCGAACTCTATCAAGCTCGTATATCACAGGCTTTCAACAAGAAGGTCAAGCAGAGGACCTTCCAAGTAGGCGACCTGGTTCTGGCAATTCGGAGGCCGATGGTGTTGACTCACAAGACACCAGGAAAGTTCGAGCCCAAGTGGGAGGGACCTTTCATTATAGAGACGGTATACTCAAACGGTGCTTACCGCCACGCCAAACCCAATGGGGACTTGTTCATGATGCCCATCAACGGTAAGTTCCTAAAGAAGTACTACTCTTGACATCCTTCAGACATGTACTTCTATCTCTACCCAACAAGGGAGTCTGTGGACCCAATCATCGGGGCTCACGTACGATTCCCTTCCACAAAATCTTACGCTTCCGGAACCCAACTATTCCATGGCGTTCTATCCTCCAGTAGAAGGACAACCACGTCTACATTACCTCTAAGTTGCTCCTCTATGCCCTACAAAGCAAAATCCTATGCTCCGTAAGACTACGCTACCCATCATGTTTACCACGTCCACATTACCTCTGAGTAAACATCCCGTACAGACAACCCCTGCGTTGTTGTACATTGATCGCAGAACTTTTATGTCCACATTACCTCTGAGTAGTTCTGCGTATCCCTCCAGAGTCATTCCTACCACGTCCATAGCACCTCTGAGTAGGAAGATTCTATCATTTGTACCCCATATTTGCCACGTCCACATTACCTCTGAGCAAACATGTCGGTTCTCCCAAACTTATTATCTGTACCTAAAAACTAAGGTGCATAAACGATAATAGGTCCACACAAAACATCAAGTTCATGACAACGAGAATGAACACACCACAAAACTCTTCATTCTTTATTTAAAAGTAAAGAATTACATCCCCAGCAAGAGTTGCAAGTTACACAAAATAATAAAAAAGGGACAGACTACAATCCCTAAGCATCTTCAGGTTTGGCTGAAAGCTCTTCAATCCGACGCTTCAAGTGTGCTGTCCGAGTCTCTACGGTCGCCAAGACTTGGCGTTCGGCTTCTTGACGCATCATTTCTATGGCCTCAGGAGAAGTGTCATCCTCATGCTTCTCGTCCAACTGTTGCCGTTGCTGGGCCAGGAAAAGAGCCTGGCGGGTGAAAGCTGCTTCCTCCTCCTTAGATGCTACATGTTCAGCCTGGACTCGCTCAGCATCTAATAAGAGTTGGGCCCGCTGGTCTTCAAGGAGGCGAATCTTGGCATTAACCTCCACTATACTAGCGTCCAACGCAGCTCGCAACTCTACCTTCTTCTGCGTGGACTGAGATAGCCTCTCCACCGCAGCTTCATTTTTGGCCACCTTGCGTTCCCAGACAGCCACGATGGCCTGATAAGATGACTCAGTTTCAGCAATCGACTTCTCCTTTTTTGCGTCTATCAGGACGGAGAGATCATTTCACTGAATACACTGAAACTCGGAAAGCAGCTGGTCCAGCTCGGCCAGCGATGCCTCCAGAATCTTGGCCATAAGATCATGGCCCTGGTGGGAACATATTAGACCAATGTAAGGGAGTGCCAGGGTTTTTGCCTTCGCGAAACTCCCATTGACATTCATCACTGCCGATACGCCCCTCTGCAGCATCATGTACACCGCCTCAACGATAAACTTCTCGTACTCATCCGCATCCGCCAGCACTTACGGTGTCATAGCAGGAGTTGGAGAAGCTACTCTAGACGGCGGACCGGAAGAAGACCCGCCGGCTTCAATCTGCGAGGCTGAAACCTCGGCATCAACGGACTCTCCCTCAACAGGGGCTTGAACTTCGCCACTAGCCCAAGGAGCCAAAAGAGCAGAAGGAGCCGAGAGGGGCGTCGATATCGTGCCCCAAGTAGAAGGAGCAACAGGGGTTTCCACCAAACCCTTACCCTTCTCAAGCTCGGAGCGACCTCCGACGTCAGGAGCTATCTCCTCCATCTCTAACACACTGTCAGCAGGCCGCACGGGACCTTCCCCCTCTGGCAAAACAGCGAGATCAGCACTTGTTTCCTGACTCGACTCCTCTGGAGTCAGGCTCGACGGACGAGTCTCACCTTCCTCATCGGATCCCTCCACGGGGATAGAATCTGTCGCTGCCTCCTGGTCGGCAGCCACATCATCCTCCGCTGCTGAGCCTGGGTAGGGCTCGGCAATGATACAGCCGACCTCCCCTCATCATGATAAGGAGGGAAGTCAGCCCTCTCCTCTGTTTCCATTATGCCTGTTGCTCCTGCAACAGGCTCCCTCATCTCTGGAGGAACGTCATCTGAAGACGACGAACTCCACTCATCTTCATCATCTGGAAGCCCCTTATCTGCTGGGTCCTCAATGTCAGAGGCCCCCACGGCAGCTTGAACCCTCCCTCCAACATAATTTGGAGAAACTAAAGTCTCCGCAGGAACGACATCGTCCAGAATCTCCTTCACGGGAGATATCACGATCGAAGGAAGGCGCTCTTCAGATGAGCCCGCCGCATCTTTTGGTCTGATGGCACCCAACTTTGGAGTTCGGGGTCTCATTTTCAGCAGCTCCTACAAAAAAAAGCATATGTCACAAAAATAGTGGAACTAACCAGACTATGTGGGACATCCTTACCTCCGTAGGAGCTGAGTCTGTTGACACTGCCGGTGATAATGCCTTCATCTGTCTCTTTGGCGCAGAAGAGCCAGCCTCTGTATCAACACGTCTCTGTGGCGGATCGGCCGATGGCTCTACCTGACCTCCCGTGGATACGGTAGGGGTTCCTCCATAACCTGCCTCTGGCGGGCGGTACGATCGAGCCTTCGCCAACAGGTTCCCAGTCGCCTCTAACTGGGTACCGACAATGAAACTGGTCTCCCGATCATATCCGAGGGGTACTGCGTTCATGTCACAGTAAAATTTGGCGGCCGAAAAAAGAATCGACGGCCGCGGATTCTGAACAGGAAGCGTAAAGAGAGCTCTGGTACATCCGGCATTGTAGTAATGCCAAGCTCGTGCACCGTCCAACAAACTTCCAGTATACCCCAGGTTAATATTGGGGTTCTCCAACATCAGCTGGGCATAGCCGAATTGTCGTGCAAAACAACTCGACAAATATGGTTCCAGGTAACACTGGTTTTTATTCCGATATACCAGATGGGACGGCCGGATTCTTTGTAACCAGCGGAATCCCCATGGAGGAAGAATGGTGGCATCTTCACCCGAATCCGTTATGTCTTCGTTGGTCTCAAAACCCAAAAAGACGGGACCAACTTTGGTGATCTCCCACCCCTGAAGGTGGGATATGTCACGACCCGCACCCACTGTGAGGGTACGAGAACGTAAAAACGCCCAGTCTACGCCGTAGTGTCGGCGGTAGAACGATGTCCTAGGTCAATCATCTAACAATATAAGGATACCTGTACAGTATATACACTCCGAATGGGGGTGTCATAATAATATACAGTTCTCAATCACATCTAAGGCAGAATGAAGATAGAAGATAGATAAGTAATACTGAAATAAAAGATCCACGGAATACAATCAGAGAGTCTAAGTGTCTAAGATAACATCTCCGCAAACATCTGGAAATACAAGGTCTCAACTACAGAGTATGAAAGAATATATACAATCCAGATCTCAATGACAGAAACAAAGCCTAACTAAACTAATCTAAATAGTATGGACGACGTCCTCAGCTAGAGCTGGATCCTCCTGTGGGTCCAACTCACAGATATCGTCTAGATGGGCTCCATAGTAGGTGTCTACGCAGGCCTTATCCTCATCCTCTGTAATATTTTCAACAGGTCCAGTCAGGACAGGAGCGAGCACAATACATCTCATGCAGTTCATATCATGGCAGAAAATATAAAGCAGACAATAGAGTGAGATACATGAAACGCTGTAAAAAGATGTACATGAAAACAGGAGAGATATTTGATAACTGGAAATATATACATGATAAGTAAGAACTGTAAGTGACTAATGATTTAGAGTACGAGATGGCATGTAATTGGCTTAGGTTGTACATGATAAAACATGGAAGTAACAGAGTGTACATGATGGGTAAATCATATGACCATTTATACTCACCCCTACCCACAATCAATACACAAGGATCTATTCAAGTTACGTTACGGACATGATGTTTTGGTTACACAGGGAAACACATGAGGAAACATGAACGTACATGAGAGCACATGAAAGTACATGAGCGTACATAAAAGAACAAGAGAGAACATGAGTGTACATGAGTAACGTAAAAGCAAGGAATACATGATGTACATGAAACACATGTCATAAAGTATCCGATGCGCCCGCTAAGGAGGATAACATCCCAAGAAGAAATCCATATAGTACCAATCCGTGATGATAACGTGACAGCATCAAGTAAAAGTAATCTAGTATGAGAATATAAATCGTGACAAGTATGAAACGATCAAAGAATGTACTCGCCTGATAACTGAATGTCCGAAGAGGGTGTACTGTCTGAGGAGAGGTGTCTGTCTCCTAATCAGGGCAACACAAGTCATGATGTATACAAGGGGGTTAAAATTGAATTTGTACAATGCATCTATATGATTTTCTAGGTCAATCTAGGTCAAGTCAACCCTGGTCAACTTCAGTCAACTATCTAGTCAAAGCTAGGTCAACTTGGTCAACCTAGACTCAATCAAGTCAAACTAGGCCTAACCAAGCCTAGTCTAGTAATCACACACCAATCACAAACCATTATAGGCTATCCACATATTATACTTATAGGCATATATTAGGCTACATACAATTCTTGCATACCTTCAACACATACATATATATATATACATATGGAGATAGAGAGATAAAGAGCTAGCATTGTGTAGAGGCTATGTGGTTAGTGTGTGTGTACATGAAGGTGTGTGTCTCAGGTATTTGTGTTATGGGAATCTCAGTTTTGTATTAGCTTAGGTAATTACATACAACTAAAGTTCAGTTTACATATCAAAACCCAATTCTCAGCTTTATATGTTATCATATTCTCAGTTATTAGGACATTCATTCATTCTTATCAAAATAGCTAATAAAAGGAAGAAGAATAGTTCATCAAAATTCAGTGTAAATCAAAAGGGTCTCAGGTTTTCAAATTTGAACCATTGAACCATCTCAGGTTTCTACAAACAAAGTAAATCTCAGATTTTCAGGTTTGTGTATGTATTAGCAATGTGTGTGTGAATGGTGTGTGTCTCATGTGTGTCAATTCTCAGTCTTGTGTAAATGTTTTTGTGTGTGTGTATAACATTGTGTCTCAGTTTTCAAAATAATGTGTGTGTGTGAGAGGGTGTGTAGGAGTATATAGGCTAAAAAGTGGGTGTGTGTATAAAGTGGACTGTGTGTGTGAGCATGTGTGTGCGTGTTTGAAATAGGATACATGTGTGTAACAAGGAGAGTTAATGTGTGAGAGGAGGGTGAGTGTGTGGACTGATAGTGTAATGTGTAATATTCAGTAAACAGGAAAAAGAAACCAATTCATCATTTGACAACCAGTTCAGTCCCTAGATTTCGAGTCTCATTTTGAGTCCAAAACAAAACCAAAACACCCTAAAATCGACCCATAGTTGGACTATAAGTAGGAGAACTATATAAGGGTTTAAAACCAACATTTAACAGTATTTAAATAGGTAAATTTGACTATCAAAATTCGGTTAATTAAAATGGAAAACACTGAAATGGGTGTATCAGGATTCCTGTGTAATGAACCCAGGAAAATAAATGCATAGCAACTGTTATCTGGGTTAATCAGTGAATGAACAGTTTATCAGTTCAACCTAATTACAAATCAATTATGAATTAATCATTTCATTAAGCTAATACATGCTAAATCTCAGGTTTTGAGTCCTGTGCAATTTCAGGGAATTTAGTGAAATATCACAGTTAATAACATATGTCTCTATTCAACATCCAAAATCAAATTCGAAAACTAAACCTCACACTAATTATAAAACATACATTGCAGTAATCTAGTACATGCTTATTGAATTTATATGGTACTTATAACATCAAAATTTTAGTTTAAAATTAGAAACAAATTTTAGAAATTACCAAAACAGTGGACCATGTATCAGACATTGAGGATAATCCCAAATCGAAGTCCAATTAATAACTAATATCCTGATTTAATGGTTGGTAAATAATGTGTCATGCATATACGTGTCAAACATGGTGTTTGTGTCCAAACAAGTGGACACAAACGTGTCCAAAACACAAATTACACTGAATGTGATAACACTGCACAGGCAGCCTCGTGCACGTGTTCACCTAGGTCTAGGACATGACACAGGTGTCCACGTGTCTCGTGGTCACGTGTCCAGGTTCACCTAGGGTTAGGGTACGTATCCAACACCCTGATACGTGTCCATGTGTCGTGTAGAAAGGACACGAAACGTATATCAGAGACCTAAAATCGTGCATTCAGACCGCATCGTGCACGCGATCGAGTGTCTCGTGCTCACGACACAGGACACGACACACCACGTGCTCGTGTCCATGTGTATGCCAAGTGATGGGCTACATTCTCGTGTCACCATGAGGTGTCCACGTGGCGTGTTCGTACGACACGACACGCTCAAAGTTGGCTCTGTACGTGTGTGCACTGTCAGTGCACGACCAGTGCACGTGTCCTCGTGTCCACGATACGACACGAGGTGTCGTGAAATTTTGGGGAAGTGTGCGCAGACACTGCCCCCGTGTCCATGCCAAATTTGGCGTATCCTAGTGCTGTGTGCAAGGAGCTAAGGCCTCCGAGTGGCAGGACAGCGTGCACAGCCTGCACGCGCGCGTGCACCCGCATGTGCACGTGTCGAATCCAACTCGACACGACACAATGACACCCCCAGTCCAACAGAAATGCATAAGCAACCTCAAAAACTAATTTCCTATTCAAATAAATTTCGAAAATAACACAAATAATTTCTTTGTGGCATTTTCACAAACACATTCCTAGGAACACAGATACGTATCCAAATAGGACACGAAACTGATGCAATCCGACACGAAACTAATGCTGACACTTAGGGGACTCCTAGGGTTCCCTAAATATGAAAACAAATCAAAATTTCATAGAGAAATAGAGGAGTTACCTATTATTGAACTTTCAAGAAAAACCCCTATTCAATGGCTCTTCTTTTGATGTCCCAATCCACTCAAATCACATCAAACTGAAATGGAACATTAATGACAGCAAGAATAGGGGTATTAGAACCTATTAGAAGAGATTAGAATAAAAAAGGAAGAGGAATGGAGTTCTAGGGATTAATTGAAATAGGAAACAAACCTTGTTCTCTAACTTGAGCTTTCCTAAAAAGAGGCAACCCTAAAATTTAGGAGAGTATAAATAGGGTGATGTTCCCAATGATGATATGGTGGCTGGCCACTTAGTCTAGGGCTTAGGGTTTTGGAATTTGTCTTGGGCTTTGGGCCAAACTACAAGGCTTTGAGTTAAATGATTAACCAAAGGCTCTAAATCATAAGCCATGACTTATGACTTTCTAAATCCTAATGCTAACTAGAGTCTAATGACCAACCCAAAGATTAGCTTAGGTTAGACTAGAGTCATATAACCTAACCAAGTCCATACTAACTAGGGTTAGCTTCTAGGTTGGTCTACAAGGGTCAAACTAGTCCAAGTCAACCTAGTCCAAACAATTCTAAAATAATTCCTAAAAATTCCCATAAATTCAAATAAATTCTAATAAATTTAAATGATCCTAAAAATGTCAAAAATACTCTAATCACATGGCTAGGCTCTAGGGTAGGCAGTCTCTACTGTTCACTAGCAAAACACCAAAAATCACAAGTCATGAATTTAAATAGTTTAAAAATGATTAAAAATTACTAAAAAAATCATAATATGAAATAATATCCTTAATAATAATTATAATTACAAAATTTCAAAATTACCCTCCTCTAGAAAACTGGGTGTTATAATCCTACCCACCTTATAAAAATTTCGTCCTCGAAATTAAAATGGTAGTAGTCCTTCTAGGTCAAACACCCCACAATCAGAGTCTCAAACATACCGTCAGATAATCATATGCGTCTGTCCAAAACCATGATTCTCAGAATCTCTGTCATGCCAGTGAGCAAGGCTACGATAATCACAGAGTCCTCAACTATGGTACATACCTCTAGAATTATGGTATTTAAAATTTTCGCATTGTCGCACGCTTGGCAGCAAAAACCTTAAATTCCTACACCCGAGAAATACGTCCATAATCCGACTGACCCTAGAGGATTCTAAATCTCATAATCGAGGCGACCTAGCCCATACGATTTATCTCAGAAGAAAATTAAATTATAATAAAACACCAGATCAAATTTATCAACAATGAGGAGACAGATAGGAGTAGATGGAACTGAATTTCAAGATAGGTATAATGAGATAAGGTGGAAATAGAATCGAGAAGATCAGAACCTGCAAGCACCTCTCCTACTGCTTGAGCATCCTCAAGTGTCATGGCGTAAGCTCGCCCTTGCTGGCCTCCCCTGGCCTGCTGCTGATGCTGTACGAATCTCTGTTGCTGAGTCTGCAATACTGGTCCCCTCTGTTGTCCTGCCGGAGCCCTAGCTCCTGCTCCCCGAGCTGTCCGTCCCGTAGACTTGGGACACTCTCTCAGCTGATGATCTGATAATCTGCAGAGTAGACACTTACCTAGCCTCAGCCGGCACTCACCCCAATCGTGCCCTGGTTTCTTACAGAAGGGGCAAAAGATAACATGCTGCTGCCTCTGCTGCTGCTGCTGTCTCTGCTGGAACGGCTGCGGCTGGAACTGCCTCGGCTGCTGGTGTTGAAGGTGAGGCCTCTTGGCCTGGCCTCCGCTGCTGCTTCCCCCATCAGGGTCTCGCCCCCTCTTGAGCCTCAGCTCAAGATCGTCCTATGCCAACAAGGCTTCCGTCAAGATCTCCTCGAATGTGGCATCCCGATTGCCCTTGGTCAAGGACTTGACCTCCTTGACTATACCCTTCTAAAACCTCTGGGCCTTCGCCGTCTCGCTCAGACCCTCTATGAACCTCCCGAGGCGGCCAAACTCCCCCGCATACTCCTCCACTGAAAGACTCCCCTGGACCAGGCTCTCGAACTGCGTCTCCAAGGCTCTGAGTGCTGAATCTGGGAAGAACTTCTTCTTGAAGAAGCCCTTGAACTCCTCCCAAGTTTGCCCAGCTACCCCAACCCTGGGGTCTGACTGATACCAGGTGCGAGCAAGATCTCGCATCTGACTAGCTGCGGCCTCGATCTGAAGATCTGCTGGTATTCTGGCCAGGCGGAAGATCTCCTCTATATGCTCGATCCAATCGTCAGCATATATAATCCCTTTCGTCCCCAGAAAGTCTCTGGGGCTCATCTTCTGGAACTGCTCTATCCCAGGTGTCTTCGGCTGCTGGACTACTGGTCGAGCTGCGACTGTCGTAATGGCCAGCTCTATGCCCCTTTCCTGTCGGGTCTGCTGTATCTCCATAAACTGCTGAAAGTACGCAAACATCTGTGCCGCGTCCACGTGTCCTGTAGGCGGCGGCTGCTGGAACGGTACCTCTTAGATGACTGGGTCCTGCCTCCGATCTGGTGGAGGCATACCCCTTGCTGCTGGTGGAGGGGTTCCTCCGATCGCAGCTGAAACGTCTACCCCAGCTGGCATGAGTGGGGCTGCGGTACCAGGGGCTAGCTACTGGTTATGAGAAGTGGCAGTCCTCCCATCGATGTCCCCCTGGCCCTGGCGAGGTGATCCTATCTCAACCATCCTAGAGACAGATCAAAAGAAACAATTGCTGAGAACGAGTCGAAATAGCAAAGGAGGACAGTTATATTCAAAGGAAGACAATATCAGCAAGAACTGAGATGGTATGAACTAGATAAGAGTTTTTTCTAATGTGATTGAGTACCTCCAAAAATATCCTAATTCTACTGCAGGCTGTAGTGATACTCTAGTTCGAATACCACTACATAAACTCGATCTGCATGGGCCACCACCAAAAACGTGTCACGACCCGCACCCACTGTGAGGGTACGAGAACGTAACAACGCCCAGCCTACGCCGCAGTGCCGGCGGTAGAATGCTGTCCTAGGTCAATCATCTAACAATATAAGGGTACCTGTACAGTATATACACTCCGAATGGGGGTGTCATAACAATATACAGTTCTCAATCACATCTAAGGCAGAATGAAGATAGAAGATAGGTAAGTAATACTGAAATAAAAGATCCACAGAATACAATCAGAGAGTCTAAGTGTCTAAGATAACATCTCCGCAAATATCTGAAAATACAAGGTCTCAACTACAGAGTATGAAAGAATATATACAATCCAGATCTCAATGACAGAAACAAATCCTAACTAAACTAATCTAAACAGTATGGACGATGTCCTCAGCTAGAGCTGGATCCTCCTGTGGGTCCAACTCACAGGTATCGTCTAGATGGGCTCCATAGTAGGTGTCTACGCAGGCCTCATCCTCATCCTCTGTAATATTTTCAACAGGTCCAGTCAGGACAGGAGCGAGCATAATACATCTCATGCAGTTCATATCATGTCAGGAAATATAAAGCAGGCAATAGAGTAAGATACATAAAACGCTGTAAAAAGATGTACATAAAAATAGAAGAGATATTTGATAACTGGAAATATATACATGATAAGTAAGAACTGTAAGTGACTAGTGATTTAGAGTACGAGATGGCATGTAATTGGCTTAGGTTGTACATGATAAAACATGGAAGTAACAGAGTGTACATGATGGGTAAATCATATGACCATTTATACTCACCCCTACCCACAATCAATACACAAGGATCTATTCAAGTTACGTTACGGACATGATGTTTTGGTTACACAGGGAAACACATGAGGAAACATAAACGTACATGAGAGCACATGAAAGTACATGAGCGTACATGAAAGAACATGAGAGAACATGAGTGTACATGAGTAACGCAAGAGCAAGGAATACATGATGTACATGAAACACATGTCATAAAGTATCCGATGCGACCGCTAAGGGGGATAACATCCCAAGAAGAGATCCATATAGTACCAATCCATGATGATAACGTGACAGCATCAAGTAAAAGTAATCTAGAGCGAGAATATAAATCGTGACAAGTATGAAACGATCAGAGAATGTACTCGCCTGATAACTGAATGTCCGAAGAGGGTGTACTGTCTGAGGAGAGGTGTCTGTCTCCTAATCAGAGCAACACAAGTCATGATGTATACAAGGGGGTTAAAATTAAATTTGTACAATGCATCTATATGATTTTCTAGGTCAATCTAGGTCAAGTCAACCCTGGTCAACTTCAGCCAACTATCTAGTCAAAGCTAGGTCAACTTGGTCAACCTAGACTCAATCAAGTCTCACTAGGCCTAACCAAGCCTAGTCTAGTAATCCCACACCAATCACAAACCATTATAGGCTATCCACATATTATACTTATAGGCATATATTAGGCTACATACAATTCTTGCATACCTTCAACACATACATATATATATATATACATATGGAGATAGAGAGATAAAGAGCTAGCATTGTGTAGAGGCTATGTGGTTAGTGTGTGTGTACATGAAGGTGTGTGTCTCAGGTATTTGTGTTATGGGAATCTCAGTTTTGTATTAGCTTAGGTAATTACATACAACTAAAGTTCAGTTTACATATCAAAACCCAATTCTCAGCTTTATATGTTATCACATTCTCAGTTATTAGGACATTCATTCATTCTTATCAAAATAGCTAATAAAAGGAAGGAGAATAGTTCATCAAAATTCAGTGTAAATCAAAAGGGTCTCAGGTTTTCAGATTTGAACCATTGAACCATCTCAGGTTTCTACAAACAAAGTAAATCTCAGATTTTCAGGTTTGTGTATGTATTAGCAATGTGTGTGTGAATGGTGTGTGTCCCATGTGCGTCAATTCTCAGTCTTGTGTAAATGTGTTTGTGTGTGTGTGTATAACATTGTGTCTCAGTTTTCAAAATAATGTGTGTATGTGTGAGAGGGTGTGTAGGAGTATATAGGCTAAAAAGTGGGTGTGTGTATAAAGTGGACTGTGTGTGTGAGCTTGTGTGTGTGTGTTTGAAATATGATACAGGTGTGTGACAAGGAGAGTTAATGTGTGAGAGGAGGGTGAGTGTGTGTACTGATAGTGTAATGTGTAATGTTCAGTAAACAGGAAAAAGAAACCAATTCATCATTTGACAACCAGTTCAGTCCCTATATTTCGAGTCTCATTTTGAGTCCAAAACAAAACCAAAACACCCTAAAATCGACCCATAGTTGGACTATAAGTAGGAGAACTATATAAGGGTTTAAAACCAACATTTAATAGTATTTAAATAGGTAAATTTGACTGCCAAAATTCGGTTAATTAAACTGGAAAACACTGAAATGGGTGTATCAGGATTCCTGTGTAATGAACCCAGAAAAATAAATGCATAGCAACTGTTATCTGGGTTAATCAGTGAATGAACAGTTTATCAGTTCAACCTAATTACAAATCAATTGTGAATTAATTATTTCATTAAGCTAATACATGCTAAATCTCAGGTTTTGAGTCCTGTGCAATTTCAGGGAATTTAGTGAAATATTACAGTTAATAACATATGTCTCTATTCAACATCCAAAATCAAATTCGAAAACTAAACCTCACACTAATCATAAACCATATATTGCAGTAATCTAGTACATGCTTATTGAATTAATGTGGTACTTATAACATCAAAATTTCAGTTTAAAATTAGAAACAAATTTCAGAAATTACCCAAACAGTGGACCATGTATCAGACATTGAGGATAATCCCAAATCGAAGTCCAATTAATAACTAATATCCTGATTTAATGGTTGGTAAATAATGTGTCATTCATACACGTGTCAAACATGGTGTTTGTGTCCAAACAAGTAGACACAAACGTGTCCAAAACACAAATTACACTGAATGTGATAACACTGCACAGGCAGCCTCGTGCACGTGTTCACCTAGGTCTAGGACACGACACAGGTGTCCACGTGTCTCGTGGCCACATGTCCAGGTTCATCTAGGGTTACTGTACGTGTCTAACACCCTGATACATGTCCATGTGTCATGTAGGAAGGACACGAGATGCGTATCAGAGACCTGAAATCGTGCATTCAGACCGCATCGTGCACGCGGTCGAGTGTCTCGTGCTCACGACACAGGACACGACACACCACGTGCTCGAGTCCATGTGTATGCCAAGTGATGGGCTACATGCTCGTGTCATCATGAGGTGTCCACGTGGCGTGTCCGTGCGACACGACACGCTCGAAGTTGGCTCTGTGCGTGTGTGTACTGTCAGTGCACGACCAGTGCACGTGTCCTCGTGTCCACGATACGACACGAGGTGTCATGAAATTTTGGGGAAGTGTGTGCAGACACTGCCCCCATGTCCATACCAAATTTGGCGTGTCCTAGTGCTGTGTGCAAGGAGCTAAGGCCCCCGAGTGGCAGGACAGCGTGCACAGCTTGCACGCGCGCGTGCACCCGCGTGTGCACGTGTCGAATCCGACTCGACACGACACAATGACACCCCCAGTCCAACAGAAATGCATAAGAAGCCTCAAAAACTAATTTCCTATTCAAATAGATTTCAAAAATAACACAAATATTTTCTTTGTGGCATTTTTACAAACACAATCCTAGGGACACTGATACGTGTCCAAATATGACACGAAGCTGATGCAATCCGACACGAAACTAATGCTGACACTTAGGGGACTCCTTGGGTTCCCTAAATATGAAAACAAATCGAAATTTCATGGAGAAATGGAGAGTTACCTATTGTTGAACTTTCAAGAAAAACCCCTATTCAATGGCTCTTCTCTTGATGTCCCAATCCACTCAAATCACATCAAACTGAAATGGAACATTAATGACAGCAAGAATAGGGGTATTAGAACCTATCGGAAGAGATTAGAATGAAAAAGGAAGAGGAATGGAGTTCTAGGGATTAATTGAAATAGGAAATAAACCTTGTTCTCTAACTTGAGCTTTCCTAAAAAGAGGCAACCCTAAAATTTAGGAGAGTATAAATAGGGTGATGTTCCCAATGATGATATGGTGGTTGGCCACTTAGTCTAGGGCTTAGGGTTTTGGAATTTGTCTTGGGCTTTGGGCCAAACTACAAGGCTTTGAGTTAAATGATTAACCAAAGGCTCTAAATCATAAGCCATGACTTATGACTTCTAAATCCTAATGCTAACTAGAGTCTAATGACCAACCCAAAGATTAGCTTAGGTTAGACTAGAGTCATATAACCTAACCAAGTTCATACTAACTTTAGCTTCTAGGTTGGTCTACAAGGGTCAAACTAGTCAAAGTCAACCTAGTCCAAACAATTCTAAAATAATTCCTAAAAATTCCCATAAATTCAAATAAATTCTAATAAATTTAAATGATCCTAAAAATGTCAAAAATACTCTAATAACATGGCTAGGCTCTAGGGTAGGCAGTCTCTACTGTTCACTAGTAAAACACCAAAAATCACAAGTCATGAATTTAAATAGTTTAAAAATGATTAAAAATCACTAAAAAATCATAATATGAAATAATATCCTTAATAATAATTATAATTACAAAATTTCAAAATTATCCTCCTCTGGAAAACTGGGTGTTACAAGATAAAACTTTCTTGCAAACAGGAACACCAGTATGCAACCAGCTCCTCTGATTGAAACGACGGAGGAATGCGTCTCCGGCCCTGTGGTCTTCTTCCGAGCCCGAGCTCATCATGTTGGAATGGTGCAAAATTAACCACCCTATCAAGTAATGAAATGGTAGTTCGGCACGAAAAAAGTTGTCATTCCTACCTCGTTCATGAACCACATTTCCCGTAAATTCTCGTAAACCTCGCAACTGGTTACACACCATCGCGGGGAGTAGAGCCAGGCGGCGGCCAAAACCAACTTCACAACTGGCAGGATTAGGTTTCGGATCACCCTCTCCACAGAGCCTAACCCATCCGAAAAGACATAATCCCGGAGCCAAATCATCAGATACGCAGCCAACACTGCTTTGGACGACATCCGATGAGTAAGGTGCCAGAAACAGCTATAGGAGCGTTCGTCCGACTGTCGGTCCTCATTTTTTTGGGGACTCTTCTCACTTAGCCTGCTCATTTCAGAGAGCACCACAGAACTGGAAAGCGCTGGCGGAGTTGTAAACTGAGAGGGATTCTCCTTGTCTTGCTTAAAGACATAATCTCTCCAAGCAGTCACATGAGGCTGTGACCCGCCCTTATCCCTCTTCTGCATATAATAATGATGACTCGCCACTTCCTTGAAGACGGCCATCATCTCCTCCACTTTGTCCCCTAGGACTTGGAACTCCTCATTGGTCGGGAAGTATTCCTCATAAGGTTGTGATCGCCAAGGGAGCCTTGATACCTCGTACATTTCATGAAGTGCGAGTCCCAGCTCCCCTACCAAAGTAAAGAAAGTCCCGGTCTGGGTGTTAAACATCTCCAGAAGCATGAGGAACATATGCCTGTTGATATCGACACCTGCCTGGGTAGCACAGATTGCGGCAGTCAGCCCAATCTCTCGGAGTTCGGTTCGAAATTGCGTCAGAACCCAGAGTGTCAGCTTGTCCCACTTGGAAACATAGTGACGCCAACCCTCTACCCAAAATTCACCTTTCAGGTACGACTGCTTCAACAACAGCAAACAATTTGCAAAAGTCGAAGCGCCAAAAGCAAATGTGTTGTTAGGGACGTCACTGTAAATACTCCCTGGACGCAGAGTCCGCCAGGTGAAAGATGGTCCAGCCCCCGCGGCGGTCAAAGTATCCCTCTGGTTGGAGGTAGCGTCGATCTTGATGGTGCCTGCCACCGCTCCCCCCTGAGACGGGGTTAGCTCCCAAGACATCATCCTCTTAGAAGCAAGGCAACAGAAAGCCGTCAAAGGCCATTGACGCTCAAGTTGCTTAACAGTCATGTGCACCCCTCTTGTTGTAAAGAACCAATCTTCCCTGATTTTTAACACCTTTGCTTCGGTAGAAGTAAGCCGGTCCCCAAACAGGAACTCAGGCTTCAAGAAAGTCACATTATCAAAAAGGGCAGATTTCAAAACTCCACGCTCCATCATCCGTTGGAGGAACCCATGCTGTTGTTCCCGGATTTAGGTCATTCTCTCGGATGGCTGATCCAGCATAATAGCTGCTTGGGTAGGGTTTATCATCTTCTCGTTATAATCTACTCCCATTTGGCAAAGAGAAGCATCCAGAAGGACTTCATTAAGCAAAGGGATAGTCATCGACACTGACACAGCAAAAATAAAAGTCAGGCGACATAGAAGCCTTAAGAAGACAAAATATTGGGTATGTTAAGCAGCCTGGCGCATCATCAGGGTTTAAACCCATATGTGTCAGCAGTGAAGCTTCGGCGCATCATCAGGGTTTAAACCCAAGCGCGTCAGCAGTGAAGCTTCGGCGCATCATCAGGGCATAAACCCATGTGCGTCAGCAGTAAAACTTCGGCGCATCATCAGGGCTTAAACCCATGCGCGTCAGCAATGAAGCTTCGACGCATAATCAGGGCCTAAACCCATGCACGTCGGCAGAATAACCTTGGCGCATCATCAGGACCGAAGTCCATGCGCATCGGCGATAAAGAGTTAGGGCACAGCAACATGATGCAACTCATCCATGTGCTCCAAACTCGTCTAAAAAGTTGAGAGATCATACCCACCCGTCACCGCAGATCGAACGTCGATCGGAGTCATAATGGTGACTGGAGCATCCTCCTCGACGAACTCCGCAGGCTCCTTCCCCTTGCCAGCACCACCGCGAGGAGTCTTGGGGGCCATTTCGTGAAAGAAGAAGTTTAGGGTTTTTTTCAAAAGAAGAACTCTAGAGAAGAAGAAAACAAAGTGGAGAAGAACCCTCTCTTTCCATCAGACGCCTATTTATAGGCTTAGACATACGCAGAAATCGATAAGGAGTGACATCAGCCGCCGCCTCAGGTTCTGTGAGGAGATAACTGCAAATAAATCCAAAAAGATCATCATTAATCTTTTTTGGTTATCGAAGCATTATCATTTACATTGACTGAGAGGAGCATGCGACCCATCACTGATGCGCGGAGTATCCATGCGCCCGAACAGTCAAGCACCCCGTTGAAGACACCACCATGCTTCTTATTCAAAGTATTCCAAAACTTGACAAAAAGTTTTGAAAACTTTGAAGGGGGTCTTATAGAAGCATGGAATTTCATGACCAGAAATCCTATGCGCCTAACATTTCATGCGCCAGGAAACTCAAATGGCACAGCAAACAGCAGAAGCATAGACATTAAAAAAAATTTATTTCACATAAAAGTCTATTACATATCTAAAAAAGGGCTGTACAAAAGAGGATTTCTACAAAGAAAAGACCCTAAGTCTACAGCTAGGCGTAGCAACCGCCATGCGCTCTCAGTTTGGCACATCACTTCAGTGTCTCAGCCAGGCACATCTCTTCAGCAGCTCAGTCATGTGCATCCTTAGTTATGTGCATCCCTTCAGCAGCTCAGTTATGTACCGCCCTTCAGCATCTCAGTTAGGCGCATCTCTTTGGCGTCTCAGTCAGGCACATCTCTTCAAGAGCCCCAGTAATGTGCATCATGAAGTCTCAGTATATGTGCCACTTCGACCCGATCAAATGCTTTGACTAATGAAGCATTTATTGAGCAGAACGAGGGTAGAAAATCAACCCTCTAGCTGGAGGAAGAGCTCTCCGAAGGAAGAGGAGAGCACCGCAATCCCTGCGACAAAAGGAGGCTTTCAACACAACCAGAATGGGCAACACCCACTCTGGCAGGAGGAAGAGCTCTCCCAAAGCCCAAGGAAGATGATCGGAGCACCGCAATTTCGATCTGCGGCTCTCCCAGCATAACGAAGACGGGACTCGAGCATCCCGATCTTTGAAGGCAAGAGGCACCTTCTGCCTGCCTCAGAAGCCCTCGACTCCGACTTTTGGATGTAACAGTCACCTTCAAGTGCATCAATGAAGACAATGCATCGCATCTTCACCCTCGGGAGCATCTCGTCAACAGAATGTGCTCGAGCAAACAAGTTCATTCAGGAGGACGTAAGAGAACGAAAAGCAAACTCTCTCCTTGCCACTATTTATAGGCTGGGCAAATCAAACCCATACGCCAAGTGGCTGGCTCTCTGAATCCCGTGCAATAAATTTGCATTAATGGTGATGAACCTGACACTTTGAATTCAGCCAAGTCAAAAACGGCTATTTAAAGCACTCGAAGAACGTAACATTCGGACCAATAGAGACGTGTCTTGCAAACGGATGCGCCGATCAGACCGTGCATCATACAGACGTACCCATCAGCACCAAGCGCCTCATAAGGATGTGCCCCATGTGTCCCCAAGCGCCTAGTGGAACGCAGATCGATGCGCCCATTCAATAGCCCATCATCTGTCAAAGAACATTAAATGCTGAAGTCTGACAAAGTTGGCAGCACGTCCCCCGAGGACTGAACAGTTGACAGCTTTTTCAGAAGACGAAGCGTCGCCGACGTCAGCATCATCATTGCTTTCCTCCGGCGGTTACAAGCCACGTGGCCGCCAACTATTTTGCATGCGCCTCCGCAGCCATGCGCCCAAATCTCTGCATGCGCCTCAAAAGCTGTGCGCCTTAGACTTTTCTCTCATCCCTAAAGATAGAAGTTAAAGTCACAACTGAAGCCTCGCATGCACCTCAAAAGCTGTGCACCCCGACTGGTTCGTGACTCCTAAAGGTTACAAGCCAAAGTCTCCTCATGCGCCCAATCTCAGGCGCATCCTATCAGATCACTCTCCACCAAATCCGAGATCTTCGAGCCATGGACCTACGACACGTGTCCTTTGACTTGATTCAGCCTATGAAGGGGTGATAATCATCCAAGATCTCAGCAACTGAAAGATCCTCTCCATTGCTACGTGTCAGCTCGATCGCAGCCCACAAAGGCAACATAAAGGATTTAACTCCTCAATCAGAGCGCATCGTTCATGCGCCTCCATCAGCAATCACCACGTGGCATCCTCATAAATCGGCACATCCTACATATGCTCGTATGAGCAACCAGTCTGTAAAGCTATAAATAGAGGGATCATTTCCTTCTTCCACACACAGAGACAGCTACGAACCTACATATACACACAGAGAGGCAGATACAGACACTCAACGTCTCCTTCCTCTCCGCAAGCTCCAGCACCCAGAGCAACTCAGACCTTCCGAGAACCGATAACCGTCGTCAGATCGTTAACGGAGTCAACGTATTACCACTCGCTCCATTGGCACAAGGGACCCAGATAAACAAAAGTGTACTCCTAGGACTACATCTAAGTCCTACATTGTAACACTGTTCTATTTATAATTGAAATTGTAATCAAAAGATTTTAATGGCAAACAGTACATAAGATAGGATCATTGACTTTATGTTTTGCCATATTCATATGTGATTCAATTATACCAATGGCGTTGTAATACAAACCGAGAGATAAGAGAATTCTTCAAATTTGAGCTTTTTTGCTCCCAACATTAGATGTGATATATAGTGTCTCTTTGTTATCATTTCGAGTTTCAATATGGTATCCATTTTTGCGTATATCCTTGAAACTTAGCAAATATTTTTTGGAATTGCTTAAATAGAACGTATTTTGCAAATGAATTTGAGTGCCATTAGGTAACATAATGTGTGCTCTTCCAAAACCCTCAATTATATGGGCTGGTCCAGCTATTGTTGATACTTTATGCATGTCAAATATTAAATTTGAGAAAAAGTTTTGATTCTCCAAAATCGTATGTGTTGTAGCACTATCTACCAAATACATATCCATGTCTTTTTTCTCCCTTCGTATATCTATACCTTCAATATGAAACAAAAGAAAATTTATGAACATATACTCAACTAACACAAATATAATAAAATTAATTAAGCGTAGCAAACGATAACATCATATTATAGTGATGCAACTTTCAAATACATAACAAAGTAATAACATATTCTTCAACAAACTCTCATGACCTAGATATTCCATGATGGTAACTAAAAACAAAACCATGACTTCAAATGTAAAAAGTTCATAATACTTGAAATAAAACATATGTCGACCAAGTGCTCATTCAATGGAAGGTAGATTCGCCAGCATTTCCTCAAACTGTTCATTGGTAATCTGATTCCCACTTTGATCCTCAAAAAAATCGAAACAATTCAATTGAGTGATCCCAATATGTTGTCAAATTTGCTTCCATTTTCTTCAATTATTTGAATTTGTCAAACTCTTGTTGATTAGTTCGACATTGCTTAAACCAATGTCCATTTTTGCCATATTTATAACAAGCAGTACTACCCTTATTTGGTTTAAATTGAGGATTTGAAATTCCCTTTGTTAGAGGGTGTTATCCACTTGTTCCATTAATTTGTTTGTGAACCTACTATTTTCGCCTTTGTTATAAGACAGATAACCATGACGATACCTCCTATAACTTTTTCCTATTCTACGTCCTCTACCACGACCTCTAGTAACCCTAAAATTTGTATATGTTTCAGGAATTACCATTGACCCAGTTGGTCTAGAGTTGTGGTTTTTTATGAGAACGTTGCTATTTGTCTCTGCTTCAATGAGACAAGTCACCAGTTCAGAATATTTTGTGAAATGTCTTTTGTAATATTGTTCCTGCAAAAGCACATTACTTGCATGAAAAGTGGAGAGGGTTTTCTCAAGCATTTGAGCCTCTGTTACTTTTTCTCCGTAAAACCTAAGGCGAGAAACAATATTAAACAGAGCAGAATTATATGCTTTAATAGTTTTATAGTCTTGGTATCTCAGGTTCAACCATTCAGTTTGAGCAATCGGAAGGATTACCATCCTTTGATGGTCAAATCTATCCTTTAGAGATGTCCACAAATTCAAATCATCCTCACATAGATATTCTACCTTTAAATCATCAAGGATATGATGTCGTAGGAAAATCATAGTCTAGCAATAATTTACATTGTCTAGCAATAATCCTTTATAGCTGTTAAGCTTTACATTGTCTAGCAATAATTTAGTTCTTCCCTCAATAGGGGAATCACTTATACTAGCTCTATGTGAATATTCATCTATAGGTAGCTCTTCATTACCTATATGATCCATAAAGTTAGATCTAGATATTTTTTATTGAGTTAGAGGAATAGGATTCAGAATCGTGTGTTCTGGGTAATCGTCTTCCACTTATCACCGTAGATATTGTATTTTCCTGAGGCGATAAAATATTCTGTAGGTACATCGAGTTTTGGTTCTAGAAGATTTAACAAACAACTGCATGTCGTTGTCAAATATCAAATGTTCCAATTTAACTAATCTAGGTTGGATGGTTTTACCAATACCAACTTCGAAAAGTTTGACTAAATGTTTTGGAGTTATGGACTTAAATGTTGGAGTATCATTTAAGGCCATACAATGCTCCTATTGTATCCCCAAAACTTTAGAGCCTGGCATAAGTTTTATGCCTTGTAGATTTATGGAGATAGTACAGGTTTTTTTACTATTTTCATCTGCTAGACTTATAGAAAAGTTCGGATGAATATTTATTCCGAATAACCTGTTTACCATGTTGGATTTTGCTTCTCCAATGATACTGTTCAGAGGACTATTGATTATTCTTTCATCCATACAAATTACTAGTATTATAGTATCTATCCATATGCGGAATAAACTAGTGATTTTTAACTGAATTAACCCGATATGAAGATACCTCATCTTCGGGTATTTTTTTTCTTAACTTTTCTATCTTCTTGCGGTCAAGAAGAGATATGGAAAAGAAATCCCCTCCTCCTTTCAATTCTATTTCCTTGCATTCTTTCGAATATGTAGGTGTTTGTTAATAGTGCCATCAAGCTTGTTGGACTGCAAGTGCAACTTCGCATCCAATTGCCATGATAAGTAATTGTCTCTGCTCACATCAAGAGCTTTGAATTCAATCTTTGCAAGACTCGACATCTATATAGCAGAAATAATTATATTATAGATAAATTAATTTAAATAATAAAATTGACAAGTGCTTTCAATATTACAAAATTTCACATATGCCACAATGTGATGAAACGCTATCAAAAAATATTATGTCTTATGTTTATCACATATACAACAATGTGATCAGTATATAATAATCTTTAGATCATCATGGTTTGTATTTTGGGTATTTTTTCATAATATGGTTCACATATACAACAATGTGAATTTGTACCTTGTAGAATAAATAAAATAAAATAATGGAAATAGCAATTTCATATAGTCTAATTTAATGTAATGAACTCATTCATAATAAGAGAATAGTATTCAATATATTCTAGATTAATTATATACTTGGGTAAAGTTCATTAAAAAATATAGAAATAAGATTCGTCCATAATTTTAAATAAATTATCATGAATTATCTATTTTGAATGAAATTGACTTCAGAGACCAGAATACACTAGCACATAACCAAATAGGTGTTGTATACGTGACATCATGTCCGTATAATGTGATGTATTAGTATTCATGTATGCAATAGAAAATCTAAGAGTATATGACACTAGTATTTGACATTGTTATTAAAGGGATGAATAGATGCTAGACTAATAAGATCTATAATATCCTATACTTTGGATGTTTTTCTTTTACAGATTGTGCCTTTCAGCTAATAAATATATCGAAAATTTGTCTAATTCATACATACATGTATAAAGAATAGGTAGATATGTGGTACATACATAATGAATTAGAACTTTGTTTGTCTCACACAAAATATTAAAAGAACAGTCGGTACTTAAGTTTACTAAAATATGTTGTGGACACAAACAAAAAAAGAAGAAGAAAATGTTGTCTTTTCTTTTATTGGCGCAAGGCACCACAAATCGAGTATGCCTGAGAGATCGTGCGCTGAGGATCCCCGAGTACAAAAAAGAATTCTGGGGAGTGGGACGATGGAGATCGAACGGCAGTTGCTCTTTTACTCCGTTGACATTTCGATTACAAAAGTGGGAGAAAACCTAAGAAAATTGCTAACCCTCGGCTCACTGGCAAGAAGTGCAGCAATTTGGCTCTTGAAAATGCTCTCCGTTCTGTGTGTTTGAAGAGGAATGAGGCCCCCCTTTTATAGTCGTTCCTGAGCTGGAATGGTGTTATGTGCCCACATGAAGAAACACGCTAGTTTTTATATGGGCGCATAGTCCTGCTTTGGGCGCATAGGACATAGGTACATACAGGCTGCGAGATAATGGGTTGGTCATGGTATTGACGTGGCTGTATGCTTCGGTGCACAACTGCTCGTGGAGACTGACGTGGCCGCGCGCTTCGGTACACGTTTTGATCATGGCTTCGACCGAGTCAGGCTTGGGCGCATAACCATGTCTCAGGCTATGCGCCCTCTTTTCGGGGAGTTAGTCTTGGGCGCATGGAACTTCACTGGCTAGGCACATGAAGTTATACTGACTGGGTGCTTGAAGCTTCATTGGCTGGGCGCATAGAGCTCCACTGACTGGGGGCATGGGGCTTCATTTGCTTAAAATTTTTTATGCTTCTATAATACCCCCTTCAAAGTTTTCGATACTTGAACAATATTCGAAATACTTTAAAAGAAGCATGGATCAGTCTTCTTACGAGGCAATGGGCTCATAGCACAGGCTCTCTCCTTGGGCGTATAGTGCTTTGGCCAGCCTATCAAGGAGATACGACTGTTGAGATTTTCCTCGAAATCCGAACTGACAGATTTATCGGAATGGAATTTGAAGCGGTCCATCCTTTATATCGTCCATGTCAGTAAGGGACATTCGCATAGTATGCAGAGAGCTGATCCTTCACATGTGCGCATAGGCTGCAATGGGCGCATAGTACACAATGGGCGCATACAGCAGACGGGCGCATAGTATAGCCCGTGCCTATAAATAGACCCTTGGAAGAGATAGAAAGTTCATTATTCCTTTCTCTTCAAATTTTTTAGAAAAACTGTTCGTCTTCTTTCTTTGAGAATCATGTCTCCTAAGGTCTCCAAGAGATTCGCGAAGGAAAGAGGGCTGCGCCGAGTGACTCTCCTCCTACGGCAGCGTCTTCGGCAGTCCAGGACCCAATTCTGGATGAGGGCATGCTTCAAAAAACAAAGTCTCGAGCGTTAATTTGTGACGCTCATACTTTTTTCTGCCCGGGCACTTTCGTCTAAGGCAACATACTTCTGTGAGCATTACTATACGCCCACAGAAGTCATGCGTCAACACTGTGGTGTGCTATACGTCCACGTGCTGCCATGTTTTGCGTCATCTAAGCAGTGGCATGTTATGCGCCCACGTACTGTTATGTGCCTGTATGTCTTATTTTGGGCGCATATCCCTTTGGCGCATAGCCCTTTGGGCGCATAGGAGTTCTTCAGGACTTGGTTTTTTTCTGCAGTTTCCTGACTCTGACTTTCTTTCTGTCCTTACTTTTTGTAGGGATCTGGATAGCAAATTTCTCCAAGATCGGTATCGGTGATTCTGGGCATGTTGAAGATGCAACATTTGACGTACACATCAGGGAGTTTGGGACTCTTCGTGTTTTGGAAGGGTTCTGTCCAGCAAACTTCTCCAGGACCGGTATCGGCAATTCTGGACATGGTGAAGGTGCGACATTTGACATCCACATCAGAGAGCTCATGACTCTTCGTGTATTGGAAGGGTTTTCCTCAGATGGTAGGAAGAACCTTTATACATCGAAGAGTCGGACGGTAGTTGGGCGTTACCGTGAAAGTTCTGCTTTTACGCTTCTTCAAGTAGGCAGAAGCAACACTAGAGATGTTGTTTGAAGGTATGGTCTCTTAAAGAAATGGACCCACAACGTCCGCCATATGGAGGAGAGGAGAACATCATTTATAGATGTTTTAGCATGCTATATTTGCCCTCCTCCGTGTAGCTTCTCGAAGGTTCAACAGCCTTATTTGCTTGCTCAGTAGTAAAACATGACCTCCTTCGCGGACCACAAAACCACTTTTCGACGAAAGCATGGTGATGCCAAGCTGATCAAGCTCTGTGTTGCTGATGAGTAGCAGATTTTCTCTTCTTTTGGACTTCAATGTAATCTTTTACTTTTTACCATGATGAAGAGATGAAGAACTTTTTATTTTGCTCATGAGATATAGTCCTGTGAATGTAACTGATTTTGAATAAACAGAGTACATTCGCTCCATTCTTTGCTTGTAATATCTGTGGTGATTGTGTTGGAGAGCCAACCATTTGTGTAAAGGGTATCCCGCTAGGGGAGCTCCCACCCTCCTTTTTGTTTGTTTGAACCCATCGTCCTTCAGTACGCTGGCGGTGCAGGAAATAGATTTGAAACGAAAACCCAACGGCGAAAATATGGATGTGATAGGTTTTATGGTCTTGACACCATGTCTTTTATCCTGGATTGGGTATAGGTGTCGAGTCGGAAGACTATCGTATCAGAGGTAGTATAGACGTGACACGTGATAATCAGGAGTGGTTTTGTGAAATGTCGATGCTAGAGGAAATGTGGCCGTAGAAAGGATATTTCTGGTAGATATTCCGCTGGAGAATTTTTTGTGTGGACCTATTATCCGCTTTATGTTCGAATGATTCGAACATAGATAATAAGTTGAATGAAGCTTCTAGTAGAGGTAATATGGACGTAATAGCAGAGGATGTTCTATATTTGACCAGAGGTAATATGGACGTGGAAAGATACATCACATTAGGTAGGAATGGATAGTTCAGAGGTAGTGTGGACATGATTATCCTTGATGAATGCTTTGCTCAGAGGTTATGTGGACGTGGCAAAACACAATCATTTCATTGGGGAAATAATTATCATAAAATAATTCAGAGGTAATAGGAACATGACTTGTTTTCGTCAAACAGAGTCAAAAACAGAAATAATTCTACTGGGGAAATATTTAGTGGACCTATTATCCAGGGCGTATTCAAGACTCTTGAAATACGGATAGTAGTTAGATAGTTTTTTTTAAATCATATAAACATCGCACTGTACATTTACATGACTGACATGTGTGAACATTATGTAAAAGGGGTTACACATAGTATTTCTTCAGGAACTTGTCGTTGATAGGCAACATGAGCAAGTCATCGTCGAGCTTGGTCAGCCGGTACGCACCGTTAGAATACACCGATTCTATGACGAAAGGACCTTCCCATTTAGGCTAAAATTTCCCTTTTGTTTTGTACGTCATGACCATCGGTCTTCTTACTGCTAGGACCAAATCGCCGACGTAGAAGATCCTTTCCTTCACCTTTTTGTTGAAAGCTCTGGAAAGGCGTTCTTGGTATAGCTCAATACGCTGTTGAGCTAATAAGCATTTTTCATCTAGCGCTTCGAGCTCTTGGAGTCGCAGACAGTAGCCTTCTTCAGTAGTCAACTTGCTGGCTAGGGCTACTCGAAGAGAAGGAATCTAGATTTCTAGGGGAAGAACTGCTTCGCTCCCATAAACCAGAGAGAATGCCGTACTGCCTGTTGGAGTCCGGACCGTTGTGCGATAGGCCCATAGACATTCACCGAGCTTCTCATTCCAATCATGCTTGTTTGAAGACACGAACTTCTTAAAAAGTTTTATGATGGTTTTGTTGAAGGCTTCTGCTAGCCCATTAGCCGCTGGATTATAGGTAGTAGAGGCTATGTTCTAGATTCGATTCTTATCGCAGAACCGATAGAACGCATGGCTTGCGAACTATGGACCAATATCATGGATCATCCTGCGAGGTAGGCCGAAGCGGTAGATGACGTAATATTTGATAAAACTGATCACGTTTGACGTCTTTACTTCGATGAGCGGTATAGCTTTCGTCCATTTGGAGAAGTAATCGGTTATGGCTAGGATGAACCGATGTCCCATGGAGGATGGCGGGCTGATTGGTCCTATAATGTCCATGCCCCAGGCTTCAAATGGCCAAGATGCTACCATCGGGTGTAGAAACTCCGAAGGTTGATGAATAAAATCGACGTAGAACTGACAAGCTCTACACTTTTTCGCATATTCAACCGCATTCGCTATCATTATGGGCCAGTAATAACCCATTCGTTTGAGACGATCTTATAATTTGGGGCCTGGTTGATGTGTACCACAAACTCCATCGTGTGCCTCCCGGAGTGCATGTTTGGCTTCTGTGTCTGATAAGCATCGTAACAGTAGCCCGTCGTAAGAGCGTCGGTACAACATCTTGGTAGCTGTGTCGTAGTAAAATCTGAGGGATCGCTTTTGGATGGATACTGCTTCCTTCGGGTCCTCGGAGAGGATTCCATAGACAACATAGTCTATGAAGGGAAATCTCCAGTCTTTAGCATCGACGTTAGTTTCCGCTACATAACTGTGATGAATATGCAAGACATTTTTTACACAGAATAGTTCTCGACCAGACACTGTGATTGACTGCTGAGTATTGGTAGAAACGATCAAGGAAGCAGTGAGATCGAATAGAGAATCTGCCTCTATATTCTGTAGTCGAAGTACATGCTCGATGAATAATCCAGCGAAAGTAGACGCCAACTCGATTGTTGCTCTGTGGTAGGGGATGAGATCTTCGTGGCGAACTTCGTAATCCCCTCGGACCTGACTAACTATTAGCTTGGAATCACCGCAAGCCTCTAGATAGTCAACTCCCAGTTGCTTCGCTAGTTGTAGGCCGATTATTAGGGCATTATATTTGGCCACATTGTTGGTGCATGGTTCAACGAGAGAATATGCACGATGTATAACCAGATGATCATGTGACACGAGTATGACACCTACTCCAGCCACGATGTTTCCTTTGGGCCATGTTCTTGATGCGCTGTCAAAGAACATTCGCCAAATAGGGATTTTTTTCAGTTGCAGTGTTAGACTCTACCACTTCGTCGGGGATTTCATCGTAGAGTTTGGACGACTCCGACACCGGATGAGCTGCTAGAAAATCAGCTAATACTTGGCCTTTTACTGCCTTCTGAGGGACGAAGATCATATCATATGGAGTCAATAGCATTGCCAATGTAGCTAAACGGGAATTAAGAGAACCCGGTTTAGTCATGAGTATTCTAAGAGGGTTGACTTTAGATATGATGTGGATTGTCTACCCAGACACGTAGTGGCGTGTCTTTTGGATGGCAAGTACTCGTACAATGCATTCCTTCTCTACTGGTGTGTATCTGTGTTTGGCATCCACCATTGTGCGGCTGAGGTAGTAGATTGCCTGCTCATGGCCGCCTTCATTCTTTTGAGCTAAGAGGGCACCAAAAGAATGATCTATGGCACGAACATATAGTAAGAAGGGCTTCCCCATTATTGTAGCTACCAATACTGGAGAGCTTGTAAGATACGCCTTGATGTCGTCGAACGCACGTTAACATTATTCAGTCCAGACGAAAGATACGCCTTTCTTCACGATGTAGGAACGAAATCGTAAAGCAGAATACTCTAGAGGGGGGTGAATAGAGTTGGCAGTAGAATAATGCTAATTAAAAATGTTAGCAGCAAGATCACAGAATAATAATCACAACTACATAATGTAAAGACAGAGATAAAAAAGCAAACGCAAAGACAGCGATGTATACTGGTTTCCCTCTGTTGAGGACTAGTCCAGTCAGTAGAACTCTTGTTACCAGTTGAATCCACTATTGGCAAAACCGCAAGTTTTTTATGAAGTCCTTGCAACTTCTACAACGCGAGCTTTGATATGAAGAAATCGTCCAACTTTAATTGTGAAGAGATTCTTCTATCAGCCATCTGATTACAATCACTCTGAAACTTCTCGACCGTACCGTACCGCACTGGCTTGGGATCTGAAAATTAAAGCTCAAGAAAAACTCTTTGGAAATCCTTTTTTAAGTAGAGAGAAGATTGAAAGTGAATGAGTGTGTTAAAATGATCGAAATCCTTCTCTATTTATAGGAGTTCCAAAGACAGAATTCTGGCAGAATTCGGGCAGAATTCGGGCAGAACTCGATGAGAAAATCTCGGTCAAATCCGCAACTGCAGGTGGACCAAGTTCCAAGGAATTCAAAAACAAAATGGCTACTAACCAAACTCTGGCCGAACTCTGGCCGAGTTCTGTCAGGGTTAGGTTAGGGTTTTAAAATTAGTTTTTGGGGAATTTTGAAAACCTTTTTGGAGCTTTTGTAAATACGAATGTTTTTCAAAACTAAGGACATTTTAAAAATATTTTGAAATCATTTTGGAATAGCCTATTTGCCAGTACGACTCGGTGTACAAAGTATTCTTAGACTCGAATAAAATAAAAAATACATTGCTCAAAGAAATACAGACTCGAACAGGCAAACAATGCTTCGGTCTTGAACTGTGTAAATCGTTGTTCTTGATCATGTCCAAGAGTCCGAGATATCCAGACTTGTTCCATATATCGAGACAGAGTTTGGTCAATTATTAAAATTAGTTTGACCATATGACCAATGGGCCAACAATCTCGTCCATTTTGATAATTGACAAACTATGAATGATATAACATCTAAGCTTGGAATCAAATCAAAAATAGTGAAGTAAAATTGTTCATATCCTGTATGCATTTTCTCAAAAGATGTTAGATCCTTATTTCTCCCCCGTTGTCACTTAACAAAATAATTGCAAAAGAGAAAGCTCCCCCGCAATCAATGTATAAGTAACAAACAGTGAAGAAACACATAAACAAAAAAAATAACATCACATGCATGTATTTGTCTCAGGCAGTTTATAATATAACAGAGAATTAATTCACAGGCAGTTTATAATATAGAAGCAGATAAAGATGCTATAAATAAATAAATAAACTGATGTGAAAGATAAACTACGAATCCCATAAAGATAAAATGATGTTCAAGAGACATCAATAAATATCCAGTACAAGTCTGATAATAAAAAGATAAAAAGACAAAAACATGGAATGTCGGAGCATTTCCAAGTGTACTGTAGCGGTGCACCTTCGTTAGATAAACCAAGGATTTCCGCTAAGAGGACATCATTGAACTCGATGTCTAGTCCGCCAATACGAGTACTTACGTCAAACGTATTTAATATGATATTGTAGTAGAAAAGTCTAATGGCATTAGTTGCTACCGGAAAATAAAGTTTAACAACGTGTTGTAACCCTAATGCCTCAAAATAAGGGCGGTGTTCTGGAAACACAGTCCATTTGATAGGAGCGCCTGTGCATATGGATCTCATGAAAAAGTCTCCATACCACAGAAGGGCTTGATCTAGGGTTTTAAAATAAAACCCATCGAACGCGCCATCACTCGATTGAACTGGCGAAAAGAAGAAAACCGTGGGTGGAATCGAAGATGATCCTTCCTCACTAGGATTGGTCGTCTTCTTCCTCTTGAAGGGGTTAAATCCCTTAGGCGGCATTGTGCAATAAAAGTAAATATGCACGAAATTGAAAGGAGGAGAAATACGGAGTTATACCTCCTGAGATTCAAGTATATTGTAGAGGACAACGAACTCCGCACGAATCCAAAATTTGGATGGATTTCACCACATAGATTGGGAGAAACGGAGTGGTGAAGAACTAGGGTTTAAGGGCTCTCGCGTGGCTGTTGTTGCTGTGATGGTGGTGTTTAGAAGCAATGAAGAAGAAAGGCTCTCGGGTTCTGGTTATATAACCAGATACCACTAACCGAACTCGAGCCGAATTCGATCCGAAGTCTGGCCGAATTCGCCTGGAGTTGGTTTGGAACACTTTATTTTTCATTGACTCATTTCAAAGATTTAATTCAAAGATTAGTAATTTTAACATTCAATTAATATAATTAATGTTATTTTATAAATTAAATATCGTTACACAGTGACTGTCTCAGATTAGCTGTAGGAGTACTGTCCCAGCTGGCGGAGGTTCACCGGAGAACTCTTAAGTACCGCTTCGCTTCAACCGTAGTTGTGATGACAGACAGACTCTTTATTGGCTTGTCTCTAACACAGTTTTTCCGTATTAAAATAAAATCATAAAACAAAATTAATTAACATTATTGACGTCAAAAATTCTTAATTCTCGACGTAAATAATTGAAACGATCTTCTGCTAGAGGTTTTATGAAGATGTCAGCTAATTGATTCTCAGTATCTATGTACACAAGGTCAATATCTCCATTTTGATGATGATCTCTAAGAAAATGATGTCGGATCTCGATATACTTAGTATGAAAATGACATACTGGATTCTTAGTCAAATTAATTGTGCTCGTATTGTCACAAAAAATGGGAAGGCGTACGTAAAATAAATTATTGTCTTCTAAGGTTTGTTTCATCCACAAAATCTGAGCACGACAACGTCCTGCGGCGATATACTCAGCCTCTGTTGTTGATAGGGCTACAGAATTTTGCTTTTTACGAAACCATGAGACTAAAGCCTTGCCTAAGAAATGACATGTGCCGCTGGTGCTTTTTCTATCAACTTTGCATCCAGCAAAATCTGCATCCGAGTAACCAATAAGGTCAAAGGACTTAGTTTTGGGATACCATAAGCCAACAGAAGAAGTGCCCTTAAGGTATCGAAAGATACGCTTAACTGCGCATAGATGTGATTTCTTTGGATTAGCTTGAAAATGTGCACACAGGCAAACACTAAACATAATATCTGGACGACTAGCAGTTAAATAAAGTAAACTACTGATCATACCTCGATACTTACGTGTGTCGACTGGCTTGTCTTGTTCATTAATATCAAGCTTTGTTGAAGTTGCCATCGGAGTGCCAATAGGTTTGCCATTGTCCAAATCAAACTTCTTTAGCAAATCTTTTGTGTACTTGGCTTAATTTATGAATGTCCTATTGTCAGTTTGTTTGATTTGCAGTCCGAAAAAGAATTTCAGCTCTCCCATCATGCTCATCTCAAACTCATTCTGCATACACTTAGAGAATTCTTGACACAGAGATTCATCAGTAGATCCAAATATAATATCATCAATATAGACTTGTATTAAGAGAAGCTTGCCAATAAAAGACTTAATAAAAAGTGTAGTGTCAACCTTGCCTTTTGAAAAACTGTTGTCAAGTAGGAAAGAGCTTAGACGATCATACCAAGCACGAGGGGCTTGTTTTAAACCGTATAAAGTTTCTTCAACGTGAAAACATGATCAGGGTTTTTAAAATCTGTGAAACCTGGAGGTTGTGCTACAAAAACTTCTTCTTTTATAAAATTTTAAAAATGCACTCTTGACATCCATTTGAAATAATTTAAAATTATAAAAATATGCAAATGCACATAACATGCGAATGGATTCTAATCTCACAACTGGGGTATAAGTCTCATCGTAGTCGATACCTTCTTCTTGATTGTAACCTTGAGCTACGAGTCGAGCCTTATTACGAGTCACTAAACCATTCTCGTTCAGTTTATTTTGGAATACCCAATGGGTGCCAATGACCGGATGATCAATAGGCTTGGGAACAAGTTCCCAAACTTGATTCCGTTTAAATTGGTTTAATTTCTCTTGCATAGCATCTATCCAAAAATTATCACTACATGCTTCATCAATAGTTTTGGGTTCTAGCTGTGAAATGAATGCAACACTAGAAACAATATCTCTACTGGATGTACGAGTACTTACACCTTTGGTAATATCACCAATTACCAAATCCTTTGGATGATCAGCCGTAAATTTTAATCTTTTCGGCAGACTCTGAAGGTAGCTGATTCCTGGATCTTCTCTAGGAGGATCAGCTAGTACAGAGCTTGGTTGAGAATCAGCTGGTGTTGAGCTTGGTACAGTTAGATCTTCGTCATTGTCATCGATAGTCATTTGATTCAGTTCATCAAAAGTGACATTGATTGATTCTTTGAAGATCATAGTTCGTTTATTGAAGACTTTGTATCCTTTGCTCTTGGCCGCATAACCTAAAAATATACCTTCATCAGCCTTTTCGTCAAACTTTTCCAAGTTGTCTTTTGTATTAAGAATAAAGCATTTACAACTAAATATTCTAAAACATGAAACTGATGGAATTCTATCAAACCATAACTCAAATGGAGTCTTCTTCGATTTGGGTCGAATTAGAACTCTATTGAGAATAAAACAAGCTGTATTGACAGCTTCAGCCCAGAAATATTTGGGTAGACTAAACTGGTTTAACATTACTCTGGCTATTTTGAATAGAGTTCTGTTCTTACGTTCCACAACTCCATTTTGTTGTGGAGTCCTAGGGTAGGAGAACTCGTGTACAAAACCGTGTGTGTCACAAAATTGCTCAAACTCTGCATTCTCGAATTCGCCACCATGATCGCTTCTAATACGAGTGATCATGTAACCTTTTTTATTCTGTACTTTCTTGCAAAAGGCGACAAATTCGGATATTGCATCATTCTTGCGTGTCAAAAAGTATACACACGTGTATCTAGAGTAATCATCTATAATTACAAAAGCATATAGCTTACCTCCGAGGCTAGTAACTCTGTTAGGACCAAATAAGTCCATATGTAGCAATTGTAGAGGTCTAGTAGTACATACTGTGTTTACTGACTTGAAAGTGGATCTGGTAGCTTTGTTCTTTTTACATTGGCTGCATACCGAATCCTTTTTGAATGTTATGTCTGGTAAACCGCGTACTAGCTTCTTCGTGGATAATCTCGAGATTGTGTCCATATTTGCGTGACCGAGTCTCATATGCCATAGATGACTCTCATCACTTTTAGCCATTAACCATCTACCTGAAATGTTAGTTTCTTCCAATAAATAGAAAACATATATGTTGTCTTCCCTGATACCTTCAAAGATAGTACTACCAGTTGAGCTATCAACTATAGTACATTTGTCTTTGCCAAAGTTGATGCCATAACCATGATCAGCTAAATGACTTATGCTGAGTAGATTATATTTCAACTCGGTAACCAGACAGACATTCTTAATCACAGGATAGGGAGACTTACCAACATCACTGATACCAATGATATACCCTTTTAAGTTATTACCGAAGGAAACATAACCTTCCTTCTTCTTCTTCGACAGTGTTGCAAATAATGTAGCGTTACCGGTCATATGCTGTGAACAACCGCTGTCGAGTATCCATTTGCTTTTAGCATGTGAAAGGTGTTCCACCTACAAAACATTTTGCAGATGAAATTTTTGGTACCCATTTCTTGTAGGGTCCTGAAATGTTAGCTTTTGGTATACATGCATAAATATTTAAATCAACAAGCTTTCTGATTCTATATGCAGGAGAAATATGACCAGTGTGGCCACAATAATGACATTGTGCATGTTTAGTGTTGAAAGCTGAGTGATGTGCATGGTTGGTAGGTTTAGGTTTTCTAGTATAGAAGAAAGCATACCTATAATCCTGTTTGGGCTTAACCTTTTGGGGTAAAGGTTTGATATGGTTAGGTCTGACAGTGTTTGGTTAGGGAATGTTCCGATTATTCGGTAAGTGACACGTGTTAGGGTAGAATGCAGCAGTCTCAGGCTGTTTTCCTAACCTAATTTCCAATCTTTTGGAAGTGTCATACAACTTAGTATAGTCAGAAGTGAGTGCTTCCATTCTGACTTGTGCACATTGAAGACTTTTCTTCTCTTTAGAAAGTTCTTCTTTCAGTTGGTCAATAACCTTGTCTTTCTCTTCAGATTACTTGGTAGTCTCGTGTAATAAGAGCTTAATAGAAGAAAGCTTACCAGACTCACTAACATTATTTCTAACCTCAGCTAGTAGGTCGATAAGTCTTCCTATTTTACCTTTGTACTCTTTGAGTACCTTCTTAGAGGTCTGATATTTGCTACGCAGTTTCCTGCAATCACTTATCAGTTCACTAAAGGCATCTCCTAATTGCTCAAAGGTGAAGTCATCATATGTATCAACTACAGGTTCAGAGAGTACCTGATCGGATGCCATAAAGCATACATTTGTAGCGTCTTCTGATTGTTCATCTTCTGAGTCGCTGGCTTCACTTTCATGCCATATACTGGTGTTGGCATATCTCCGAGATGTTGATCTCTTCAAGTTCCATTTCTCATACCTGTTGCTCTTCTTGCTTGATGATGAGTTTGTAGGACAATCCTTCTTCATGTGTCCCTTCTTCTTGCAGCCATAGCAGACAGCATCATCTTGATACCAGTTGTTGCTGCTATTGTTTTCTTTGGCTTTCTTTTCATATCTCATGAATCTTTTGAATTTCCTTGCTACAAGTGCTTGATCTTCAGCATCAGATTCACTGCTGTCTGAATCACCTTCAGCAGCTTTTCTGTACTGAGCCTTGAAAGCGATCGTCTTTTCCTTTGGTGCAGGCTCTTCAAAATCTTGTAGCTCCAGTTCATGAGTGAGTAGCTTACCCATGAGTACTTCGAGGGACATAGTTGTGAAGTCGTTCCCTTCAAGGATTGCAGTAGCCTTTGGAATCCAGTTCTTGGTAAGTGCTCGCAGGAGTTTGCGAATCTTTTTATGGTTACTGTAATCTTTGCCTAGGGAGGATAAAGGATTTACAATATCCAAGAATCTTTCGAACATCTGAGTAACTGTTTCGTTGGGCTTCATCTTGAACACCTCATACTCTTGAGTAAGTCTGCTGACCTTTGATTCTTTGACTTGAGTTGTTCCTTCATGTGTGACTTCAAGAAGCTTCCATACTTCATTAGCAGTTGTGCAGATAGACACCCTGTTAAATTCAGTTCTGTCTAAAGCACAAAATAAAGCATTAATAGCACGTGCGTCAAGACTGGTCTTTTTTTTTCTTCCTCTGTATATCTGTTATGGGGTTTTTCAATTAAAACTCCATCAACATTTATACGAGGTGGCTTTTGATAGCCATCAATAACAATAGACCATAAATCAAAGTCAAGTGATTTCAAGAAGAAACTCATCCGTGTTTTCCAATAGGTATAATTTGTACCATTAAACAGTGGAGGTCTGTTTGTGGCCTGGCCTTCGCTTGTGAATTTCACAGTTGCCATGTGTTGTGCTGTGATCTATATAATAATTAGTTAAATGAATAAATAATTGCAATGTTACCTTGCTTTACCTGTAACACCCGCTTTGATACGAATTGTAGGAACGAAATCGTAAAGCAGAATACTCTAAAGGGGGATAAATAGAGTTGGCAGCAGAATAATGCTAATTAAAAATGTTAGCAGCAAGATCACAGAATAATAATCACAACTAAATAATGTAAAGGCAGAGATAAGAAAGCAAATGCAAAGACAGCGATGTATACTGGTTTCCCTCTGTTGAGGACTAGTCCAGTCGGTAGAACTCTTGCTACCAGTTGAATCTACTATTGGCAAAACCGCAAGTTTTTTTACGAAGTCCTTGCAACTTCTACAACGCGAGCTTTGATACGAAGAACTCGTCCAACTTCAATTGTGAAGAGATATTCTTCTATCAAGCCTTCTGATTACAATCACTCTGAAACTTCTAGACCGTACCGTACTAGCAAAACGACTAGAGGATTGTAATTGGCTTGGGATCTGAAAATTAAAGCTCGAGAAAAACTCTTTGGAAACCTGAAAGCTTTAATTAGAGAGAAGATTGAAAGTGAATGAGTGTGTTAAAATGATCGAAATCCTTCTCTATTTATAGGAGTTCCAAAGACAGAATTCTGGCAGAATTCGGGCAGAACTCGATGAGAAAATCTCGGTCAAATCCGCAACTGCAGGAGGACCAAGTTCCAAGGAATTCAAAAATAAAATAGCCACTAACCGAACACTGGCCGAACTCTGGCCGAGTTCTGTCAGGGTTAGGTTAGGGTTTTAAAATTAGTTTTTGGAGAATTTTGAAAACCTTTTTGAAAACCTTTTTGGAGCTTTTGTAAATACGAATGTTTTTTCAAAACTAAGGACATTTTAAAAACATTTTGAAATCATTTTGGAATAGCCTATTTGCCAGTACGACTCGGTGTACAAAGTATTCCCAGACTCAAATAAAATGAAAAATACATTGCTCAAAGAAATACAGACTCGAACAAGCAAACAGCGCTTCGGTCTTGAACTGTGTAGATAGCTGTTCTTGATCATGTCCAAGAGTCCGAGATATCCTGACTTGTTCCATATATTGAGACAGAGTTTGATCAATTATTAAAATTAGTTTGACCATATGACCAATGGGCCAACACATGAGCTGGGTGAACGGTTGACACCTTCCAGAGAGGTTTGAAATGAATCGTCTGATGTAGGCTAGCCTTTCTTGTAGTCCGCGTAGCTCTTTGAGGTTTCTTGGGGGATGCATGTTGAGTATAGCCTTCACTTTCTCTGGGTCCAGATGTATACCCTTTGAAGTGATGAGGAAACCAAGGAACTTGCCGCTGGAGACTCCCAGGAAAGACTTGGTTGGATTCATCTTGAGTTGGTGTGCACGCATTAGTTCGAACACCGTTCTCAAGTCTTGGAGGTGGTTGCCCTTGAGATGACTTTTGACTGCGATATCGTCTACGTAGCACTCCACAGTTTTGCGTAAATGATCACGAAAAATTGTGTTCATGGCTCGCTGGTATGTCGCCCCTGCATTCTTTAATTCGAAGGGCATCACCATATAGCAGTATACCCCCAACGGTGTTCGAAAAGATGTGTGCTTCTCGTCGTCGGGGAACATCTTGATTTGGTTGTAGCCTAAGAACCCATCCATGAAGGACATTCGTTCGAAGCCGCAAGTGTTGTCGATCCATACGTCGGTGATCGGTAGAGGGAACTCGTCTTTCGAACATGCAGAGTTCAAATCACGGTAGTCGATACAGACTCAAACTCTACCATTCTTTTTCTTGACTGGAACGATGTTAGCAACCCAGTCTGGATGTTGTTCCTCGCGAATGAATCCACTGGCGATGAGCTTCTTGACTTCATTCTCGATGGCTTCCATGACGTCTAGTCGAAATCATCGTTGTTGCTGTTTCACTGGTTTAGCTTTAGACAAAATATTCAGGCGGTACATGGCGACTTTAGGGTCCAAGTCTGGCATGTCTTCATGTCTCTATGAAAAGACGTTGATGTATTCTCTTATAAGCTGTATAAGAGATTGGCGTTCATCGTCAGATAAGCTTTTGCTGATGAAGATTGGTTTGAAGGATGCTTCATCTCCTAGATTGACTTGGATGACTTCGTCTTCGGTGGATGGTTTACGTTGTTCGAACCGCAGCTCCCACCTGGTGTCCATCTTTTGAGCCTATTGTTCGAGTTCAATTGATTGGACATCGTCTGTAATTTGGTCGGCAAAAACCATGTTGACGGACAGAGTTGCTTTGAACATGTCGCCGATGCTGGAGTCTGAGTCCCAGAGGGAGGAATCAGAAGAATGAGAACAATGATCTGCTTTATCATCTGATCTTTCAGAAGTTGTTGGAGGAGAAACATATCCCAAACCAACATCGCTTCGTTGATAGTAATTCTCGGGTTTGCCGGGAGGAGCAAAGTATCGTATTGGCAACCGTCGTCCTCGGCCGTAATTTAGCCCGTCGTCACTTTTGATGTCATATCCCATATTCTGGATGATATTCTTGGCCTGCCAACTATACCGGAAAAGTTGCATTTTCTCAGAGTCATAGTCAGCTTCTGTGTTGTGCTTGGAAGAAGTAGAGTCTAGAACGAACTTTCTCTCGCCAATTATACGACCGAAGATGATTAGCTCTTCACCTTTCTTTCTGGCTAGAACGATGAAATAGAGGATATCTTCAGGGTAAACTTTTTTTTTGCAGGTGAAGTGTTATGACCGGCATGCAGAGGTGTGGTCCTATGTCGTTCTCTAGGGCGTATATCGTATCTATGTAATAGTTTACAGATTGATAGACATCGGAGTAATTCAAATATAAACCTTTACTAAGAAAATATGCAAGTTCTACTTCAGGGATAACATCATCCGCTGAAGGTATATTATTCTGAGTATTGATATACTCATTGAGAGGACCATCATCTGGAAGAGGAGCTACAGTCTTGGCCGAGTTCACCATGTAGGGTAATTCTTCAGGATTGGGAGGACGGGCATCAGTAGGTTCTTCCCTGGCTGTTTTGCTAAGAGTGATGGTCAATGGTATGACCTTGTTGGGTTTCTTCTTTTTTACCCAGATTGTAAGAGGCTTCGGAGTACTTTTTGGAGTAGTACGTCCTTTGACACGGATAATCCGGACACCATCGTTGGGGGATGGAGTTGCTTTAGCTTCATTGTCAGCTTCATTGCCATCATCATTGGGGGGTTGAGATTGGTAAAGTACCAAATCTCCATAGTAAGCTTCGATGCCCTTGAAAGGATCGACATCAGCAAACTTCGTTTTAACGACACCGTCGTTGTTGACGTAGTTGAAGCACTGGTGAAGTGTGGAAGGGACGATCATGTTCTCATGTATCCATGGACGTCCCAATAAGACGTTGTAGGATACATTGGCATCGATCACGTAGCAGGAAACCTCCGTTCGGAGATCACCGATCTGGCATTTGAGACGGATCTTGTCCAACGGATGGCTTCGACCAGCATTGAAATCCATTATAGTTGTGTTGGTTGCGGATAGCTTGTGCAGAGGGATTCCCAGGATTTGATGCAAACTTCTAGGAATGATGCTGAGGGAGGATCCTGGATCGATGTTCATGCGGTCCACCTTGATCGCCCCGATATACCCTGTATAGTACAGGGGTCTATCATGACAATTATTTTTTAGTAGCATGTCCTCCTTTGAGAAGGTGATATTGGGCACCACTTCCATAGTACTGTGGCAGTGGAGGCAGGAGTCAGGATCTACAACGGGAGCTTTGACTTCAGCGAGGTAAGAGTCGGCATGTAGCAATGCCTCACTTAAGGCCTTCCGTGTTTCTTTGGAGAGCCGTAATAGATCTAACAGACACAACCTGGCAGGTATATTGGCTAGCTGATCCAGTATGTCAAAGTTGTAGGGTCGATCCATGCCTTCGGGAGATGGCGCCTTCAGAGAGGCTTAGTCGGGCAGGCTTCTAAGCTTGTGGGGGCAGCAGGAGCTTGAGAAGGTAGTATTTCTTCTTGTGTGGGATCGTACGTCCGAAGATAAGTCTTCTCCGATCGTGTCTCGCCATATAGAACCTCGTAGATAGGAGAGGATACCATATGGCATGACTTGTATTTCTTGCCCTTTCTTGCTTTGGGAAGTGCTACTCCCTGCGTAACTTCTTGGATAAGGTCCAGGTTGACCCACATAATCTCACCATGTACAGTTGTGAGTGGGAGCAAGGTCGAGTTGTGAGCTGGTGGTAGGTTGACGACTTCTATCATCACTTTGGGGATTGGGACCACGCCGTGTGGGACTTCTGTAGAAGGAAAGTCGCCAAACTGAAGAGTGATCATGTTAGCAGATATGACCTTGTCTTCGTCTTCGAGGTTGATCACTTGGCTGTCGATAAGCTGTTGTATCTTCTTCTTAAGGACGATACAGTCCTTGGTGAAGTGATGCACGTACTGATGATAGGGACAGTACTTGGGATCATTGAATTAGCTCACCTCTGCAGGACGTTGTGGTGGAGGCAATGTTAGCTTATTACCCTTCGTCAGTGTATGGAAGATGGTAATGACATCGTCTTCGTCGAAGGAGAAGGTCTCCTTAGGCTTGTCGAAGGCGTCCTGAGAATTGGAAGCTCATTTGGATGTGTCGACTTTCAGGACTTCTTTTCCTTTACCCCCACGAACAGGGATAGTTTGAGGATACTTGCCTTTGTCTTCAGATTTGGGTGTCTTCAACCCAAATAGCTCCAAGTTAGGAACGTCATTTTCAGCAGCATCAGCGGCCCCAATGAAAGCAGGCAATGTATCATACTTATGTATACCTAGACAAAACTTTACTGTAGGAAGAAAGTTATGTCGACAAGTATCCATAAGTTCTGAGTCTGGTATGCCGAAGGACATCTTCAGTGCTAACCGCCTGAAGCGTTCTATGAAGGCAATGACAGACTCAGTCCTCCTTTACTTGGTCTCGATGAGAGTGGACATACTAACGTGCATACAACTCTCGTAAAACCTGTTAAGGAACAACCTCTCCAAGTCTTTGAATTAATTGATACACCCGGCAGGCAGACTACAGAACCATTCGAAGGCTACCCCCTACAAGGTGCTAATATACAGCTTCGGCAGGAACGGATCGTCTTGGGGCAAGTGCAGAGTCAGCGTGTTGAAATAAGTCATGTGCTGACGAGGAGAAGTCAAACCGTCGAATGAGTTCAGCGTCAGCGGCTTGTAGTTAGGAGGGCAAGTAGCATTCTCCCACTCAGGGGGATACGGTTGAAATATCCCCATCTTCTGTAGCTCATCTTTGTGTGAGATGGTGTCGAAGCAAGCAACCAGGGAATCAATTGCATCATGTTGATTGAGCAGGTGTTGGGAAACAGCTGCTGAACGTTTGTCAGGTGTTGTTGGGGAAGGAAGACCCCCAGTATTTGCAAGATTTGAAGGAGGCACAACGGAATGATACCCCTTTTGTAGGAAAGGAGGGTTATTGCTGTGATCCGGACTAGCGTGGGCTAGGATGTTTTGTTGAGGTGGAGGAACAGCCCCAGCAGCTTGAATTGTCATGATACTGGTAAGCATATCAGTGATCTTAGCGAATGCTGTTTCTAGACCCTCTAGTCGTTTACTAGTCTGATCACTGGCTTCTTAGGTCTTTCTCCGTCCGTGATGTATGTAGATAGCATACGAGGATGAACAGAGGAAGCAGTGCAACTGTGCTGATACTATCTGTCTCCGAGTGGATAAGTCCTTCATCTTCAGGTAGAGAAGGTAGATAGTCGCCATCGGATTCGGAGGGATCATCGTCCTCTGGAAGGCTACCCCCAGTGTGGGGGTCATTTGCTTCAGATTCTGAGGGAATGCTACCTCCGGCTTTAGAATATTCATCGTCCATACAGAATTTTGCCTTTGATCGAGTGCCCATATAGACTCCTTCAGATGTGACAGCTTGTTGGCTATCTGTTGGTAGACTTCGTCTTCTCTTTCTCGTGGAACTGAGAGAGAAGGTTGGGTTGTTGGTCCACCGTCTTTGATTGGGGCTTCCGTAAGGGGGATCCCATGAAGCCATGTTGGATGAAACACATAGTGGCTTCTCGTCGTCAGAGAAGTACAGCCGTCGAAACACGAACTTTCTCTGAGGCACTCTTGTCACTTTGGACCAACAACAGTTGATAACAATATTGGTGCACGGAAGTGCACTATGAATTGTTATGTTCTCCCTCGCTTTACGCTTATGATTTATCATGTCGCGCAAGTCAGCGGAAGGGAGTTTTGTCTTACAACCCATGTTGTATGTATCGTCGAGCTTTGTATGCGGGTTCTGTCACGACCCGTACCCATTTTTTTTAAAAAAAGGATACGAGACGTGTCCAAGCCAGCCTATGCTGCAGTGTCGGTGGTAGAACGCTGTCACGACCATGAAGATCAAAATCACAAATAATGCTCATTCACATAATTAATTTAATTTACAAAGATCACAAGTTTTACATTTGTAGAAAAATATAAACTTGTACAAATAAATGAATGACTACAACTCAACTATCTATCTAGTCTCTAGGCTTTTGTCTGCAAGTATTCCCGTCACTTCCCAAGCTAAGTGAATCCACGGCTAACCTGAAAATGTTGGTTTCCAGTCAGGAATGGAACGAGCATAATTCACTGAATGCAATTTCAAATAAAGAAAATGACTATAAAACAAAGGTTAGACATCAATCATGAGTTTTGAAAATAAACAGTAAATACGGAAAACTAATAGCAATAAATAGACACAAAACACTTTCCCCAACTGTTAGAAGTACCGTTGATATGTGATCGGTCTGGGGCACTACACCGCACGGTCTACGAGGTCTACTTGCATGAAAAATAAGCACTGTGTACGAGGTCTACTTGCAGAAATATAAACAATGTCTACGAGGTCTACTGCATAAAAATAAATAATGTCTACGAGGTCTACTGCATAAAAATAAACAATGTCTACGCGGTCTACTGCATAAAAATAAACAATGTCTACGAGGTCTACTGCATGAAAATAAACACGGTCTACGGTCGGATCACACATCCTTGGTACTTCTCATTCCCGACTCAACAATTTATAATAGAGTATAAAAATCACATAACCAATGACTAATCAATAAAATATAGTAAAGATCAATATCGAAATGCAGACAATAAATTGTACTCGCCTGTGGTCCTCTATTGGTGAAACCGACAGTCTGAACTAGTCAATGTGCCACAATAGTCAAAACTCGTACAACAGTCCTCGAAAGCTGAAATAAACATTACTAATGTTTTTAAAATAGTCAAATTAGCTAGGATTGCCTGTCCTTAAGTCCAATTCTAGATATAGGGGCAAAACGGTAATTTCGGGTCAAAACCGTGTCCGCCGTTGGACCCGTTTTACACCGAAAAGCGTGCCAGAGTCAACGGTCTCTAAAGTCGTCAAACTACATATCTACGGATCCAGTTTTCTGATATGAACCCAACCGTATGTCTAAAGTTGGATTTCGGCGGGCCGTGCACAAAATCGCCCGTTGAGTGGAACCGCGGGGCCCGCAAAACGGTAATTTTATCAACTGTCTCAGAATTGGACCAAACTTGGCATACAGGAGCAGAAAAACGATACGGTTCTGTTGGTGCAAGTTTCGTCTCGATCTGACGAGCGTACACAAAGTAATTAGAGAATTTGCAAAGTGCACGATACGGTAAATTTTGACGGATACGTATCAAATTCGTCGCGCACACGGGACCAATTTGAATTCTGCCAAAGCCCACACGACCACGAAGCCGTTATGCAGATTTCGATGCTTTCAGTTCGTGACCACGTCGCCCGAAATGGCGGGACACACGTCGTGTGGAGCATTTTTGGGGTTTCGAAAACAGGTTTTTTCCTATTTTGAAATCAATTTTCACCAGAAAATAAACCTCTAGAAATTAAACTAAAAATAGGGTTTTGATCTTGATCATGTTGTCTAAAAGTCTATTCAGATAGATTTCTAAAATTTATAATATCTTGCTCGCAATCTGACCGAAAACATGGGTGGTCAGGACTGTTTCAATAGTCCAGGATTCGAGATTTTTCTCGATTTTAGAACTCGGTTTGCGACGCACACACCGCAAATTATTCCAAACTATTTGAAGGGAACTATAAAGGGTAAGGTTGTCGACAAACCTGCTGAGACGGTTCGACCATTGGTCGACCGAGCGCAACGAAGAGTTATTACGAAGTTGGTCTCTTCACGCTACTGTTGCTGTCGCACATGCGCGCGCGAGAGGGTCTCTTGGCCGATTTCGGCGGTCCCCGGCCGTGCGCGGTTGTCCAGGTTGGCGTACGCACGTGTGGGGGTGCTGGGGAGGCGCGGCGTAGATGTTAGGGTTGGGAGTTTCCAGGTTCTCTCTCGTTTTTCACTCGACTGTTTATATATAGGTTGCGCGCGGTTCTGTAAGGGCTCGAGGAGTTAGCGCTCGGGTTTGCTTGGCTGGGAGAGAGGGTTTGGGCCATCTCGGCCTGGTTGCTGTGGAGTTCGGGTTTAGGGGGATTGGCATTTTAATTAACTAGTTTTTTTCTTTTTTTTTTCTTTTTACTAATTCTATTTCATTATATACTAATACATTTTACTTATATATATATAAGTACTCATATATACCTATGGATATGTATACAAACATACACATGCGCATATACATATATATTTATGTATAAAAATACACCACACACATATATATATATATATATATATATATATATATATATATTTTTTTTTTCACCACACACATATATATATACATACACATATGTATACTTCTATACGTACACATTTATTTATATATATACAAAAAAAAATTATATATATATATATATATATATATATATATATATATATATATATATATATATATATACAAACACCTTTATACGTTTATGTATCTACACCTACACCCATATATTTATTATATATATACCTATATACACATATAGCTTTTGTTAGAGAAATAAAATGATAATAAATAATAATAATAATTAAATAATTTATATTTAATAACCACAATAATAATATTAATATTATATAACCTCAATAAAATAGTAATAATAATAATAACAAAATTCAATAAACCGATAATTGTGTATATACCACCAGGCACGGTCTAATAATCCCAAAAATGTACAAGGCCTATTTATACAAATATTATTGAATATCCACTAATAACGATATTTTTAATATTTAATAAACGAATATTTAGAAAATATTCAATAGATCATTAGAACGAAATACAACACAATCATGCTAGTATACACCAACACGAATATCGTTAGACGTACCGTATGACCACATGGGCTTGAGCTCAGTTCGGCCCAGTCCGGGCTAAAAATGGTATAACCGGTTTCCCTAACACAATAATATGAATAATGAATAAATAAACTTTGGTAAGGGTTAATTCGTAACTTGGCCTGGTTTTTCTAGTTAGGACATCACTATGGCTCGGCCATCCCCTACCATGACTAAACACTAGTCAAAGCACGCCACTGAGCTATCCGTGCCATGATTCCTAGTCACCTTGTACTCCAAATCTCAACTATGGCTAAAATCATCTATCGTAATAATTAACTATTTAATTATTTATAAAATTCTAAAATCACTATTTAAATCAAATAAATAAAAAAATATTTTGAAAATTTTTGGGAAGGGAGGCTACAGATCTACCCACCTTAAAATAATTTCGTCCTCGAAATTCCAATTCATGACTATCCCTTAAAATTTAAAGTCTACTATCACCTTCATCTCCTCAATTTTAATTTCTCAAAAATATTCTATAACTCTCTCTAGCCACTTTATAACTCCGAATACTTGAGAACTTCTACCCATATTTGGTCACCCTACTCCTCAAAACAAAATTTTTAAAATCTTCTAACTGGTTGCTAACAATCCTACCAACAAATATCTAGGCATATGGTATTTATAATCCTCTCGTATCTATCAAACAACCCAAGATTTAACAAGCAACAAATTTACCAAGTAACTAAGAAATATTGGTAAACTCTAGTAAGCATGACTATTTGTTGCTCCGAGTAGGAAGGACGTGAAGGTAAGGAAGAATAATCGAAAGCAAAAATGAAGTTCCCAAATCGGTAGAGGGTATCCAATGATGTAGACAGAAAGAAAGTTTATGAACCACTGACTTACTTGCTAGATGGGTTACTCTAGTCCAATCACTTGCTAAATCGAAGAACTCTTCGTCTCCTAGAGGGGCTTGAAATTCGTACAGTACCTAAATTTCGTCCTCAAAATTCTATCTGAACAAGATTTTATAATGGAACAGAATTTGAGAAATCATGATTGTGATCTTTTATGTGGTTATTTAAACACACAAACAAGGGATATAAACGCAATACAAGATCGTATCGCGACTTCCAGGTAAGGGTTACGAATGTCTTCACAGTCTAAGAGGTGAGAACTATATAATAGGTATAGGGACCTATTTCAACTAGTTCGGTTCTATAGATAAAATATGGTGGTATGCATTAATGGGTTTTACTGGGTCTTAATGGGTTCCCTATCTAGACATCATTCGTTGGTTGGATGAGCCTTAGATTTCAACCTATATGGACTGGACAAGATCCCGATGATAAAACTCTTCCTACTAGATTAGGGTAACCTAGAATAGGATTCCTTCCAAGTGGTTGAGCTAGTTGCTAGTCGGGTTGGTTAACTAGGTCCCTAAGCCAGAAATGCGCCTTCAGTGACTTTTGTGTTTAAATAGCACATGAGGCCTCAATTGGGTGGTACACTAGTGGCATGCGCGTAGTGGGCTTCAAGTCGACCACAACCATATATTGGGTTGGATGAATTGAGTCAAGGTTGAGGCTCTAGTGGAAGTCGAAAAGTATACCGGTATTATGGTGAGGGTTGTAGCTAGTCCTTTTAACCTGAAAGTCGTAGCACAAAAATAGAGTACAAGGGGACGGGTTTGAGTGGGACAGGATATACCTAGATGAAGGTGGACCCGTCTAGGTCTTGCGTATGAAATTTGTTGGAAGGTAACAGGTTGTCTCGTGCTCCGATTATTAATGACACGGTCGGGGACACAAAATGATCTAGATGGAAAGTGGGAGTCCATGAGACACTAATTATCATCCCAATAGAAAATATTCTAATCAATCGGTAATCCTCGTATACCCCAAAATTTTAGGAGGCTTACAGTCTACCTACTTTAAAAATAGGACATGGTCTTAGGAATATTGAGGTCAGAAGAATTCCAAAATCCAGGTATTGTACCTCGACTCTTGTTAATAAAGAATCAAGCACGGCGTAACGGGGTACGATGGTTATAAGTCGAGTCAAGGATCGTTCCTCACTAAGTAGAAAATAAGCGTGTACTATGACACATGGTCGATAAAATAGAATGATATGCTTGTCCACAGTATGCATGGGTTGTAGTGATCATGCATTGCTGTTGACAACTGGTAGGTCATAATATGTTAGGGTATTTAAGCTACGGTATTGGCTAAGCTAGTGACTGTGGGGTTCCCATACTAGTTAGGCTTTAATAATAAAATTTACGTGACTAGGGTAATACTTGTCGAAAACCAATCTCGGAATGAGTGTCTACCATAGTCACGGTAAATTATTGTCCTTAGCCTTGTCTATTCATCTCATGTCTAAATTGTGGGCTTTGGTCGAGGGACGGTTGAGTCAAGGCATAAGGGTTGAAAGTTAAGGCAAGCTTCCAGCAAATAATTAGAGACTCACAATATTTGGTCTCTTGAGAATAGATAGTCTCCTAGGTTGGCATTCTGACTAAGGGTAAAACCCTAATCATTCTCAAATTCAGATGGCTCGAAAGTCTCAATAGTAGTTTGAGGGTCGATGGGAGAACGAGTAACTCAATCACATGACTGGCCGTTGGTAGCTACACTTGTGTCTACCATTATCCTTGCCATGGGAATACTCTGTATCTCTCTACCATCACGAGCTTTCGTCTTTCCAAATCGGTGAAAGATAAAAGCAACAAAGAATTCAAGGGAGATGTTACTGAATACAATTTCATGATTTAAGGGCGAACATATAATTCAAAAGGAATTGTCAAAGCAGTCGTGGATGAGACCCTAGAGACATCTATATCTCAATCCACGTAGGATAATTAAATAAAGTGCGAACCAAATGCATCATAGTTGATCAGACCATAATACACTGATTCTGATTAGACAATATGTTAGCAGGCGTCCCCACTAAACATATGCCTCAAATCAAGCTCGAGAACAGAGTGAGCTTGCAAAACTAAGCTGTAACAGCAGCGTTTGTTAAGATAATCGAATACAATTATGCGAGATTTTTGAAAGAAGGCATAAGTAGTTCGAGTTTTGAGAGAATCAAACTTCAGCTGGTGTTCTTGCTTATACAGTCTTCCTACTATCTTCTTATCCACAAGGACTTGGTCGACTAATGGGTTATGACCTCTATCTTCTGTATTCTGGGTAAACCTATTAGTGTCAATCAATTCCTCGTTAATAAGTCACAAGGACTACAAAATGCTGGGTCGGGAGATATGCTACCCAACTTACAAAACTTTCACTAATATCGGCTTTGGATCTTATGGGACATGCATGACATTGTCCTATCCTCTATGGTATCCCAAACTTGTAATCATGTTTGAAGTCATTTTACTCCGGATTACGCCTTGCCCGTATACTCTGGCTGGGGTAAACCCTTGGTTTCATAACTCAACATGATACAAAATCGAACCCTTCTTAACTCTATCCAATATTGGCTCAAGGGTATCTACGATCAAGAGAGGACCACTAGCCATAGTTTTGGCAATATCCCATCACCTATATTTTCTTAAACTAATTTCACCTTTAGGGGTTGTGTCTCGCCAGTGCGCTGCTGGCTGCAGGGTATTCATAGTCTCCAAAATTCAAATAAATGGCGGCAGTGCACTGCTGTCCTGCCATTACGAGTTAACTAATATTCCTTTAACTATATCTGTAAATCTTCATGGGCTTCTGTAGATTTAAATAATTTGACTATATAATAAGGCATGCATATTTGTCCTATCAGTCACAATCTTTAAAATAAAAGATCGAACAGGGGGAATAACTGAAGACAAAGAATTTCAAACGTTCTAGTATCTATTTCGTGTATATCTAAACCTGAAGAAAATCTTTGAACCAAAACTAACTCGAGGTCCGTATATGGATAATCTAATCAGAAATTATATAAAATAATAATTCTTGGGCAAAATAGGAACTAAATAGGTAATTTGGGCTAAGACATGAGGATGATGTCTTCACAGACAAGGATGAGGAATTGCACAATTTATCAATGTTAGGTCATTATTATATGAAGCCCTGTCTCACCAAGTGAATAATCTATCCACTTTGGATCGTGTCGTCATATCGAGAGATAATAGTGTACCGATGGGGATCTGACAAACCATCAACATTAATAACTCCTCATCTAAATTGCATGACCTAGACTACCCATTGGTAAATTTGTATAGGGGACTCCTAGTCCTAGTCATTCTCGTAAATTAAATTAATTTCTAATTCATGAATGAGCATTTCTAGTCGCAGGCTCGCAATAGTACGACTAACTTAAGTACTATCACGAGTTCACATGATTTACAAAGACCGACTTGCATGGGCCACCACAAAAACTTGTCACGACCCGCACCCATTTTTTTTTAAAAACGGATACGAGACGTGTCCAAGCAAGCCTATGCCGCAGTGTCGGCGGTAGAATACTGTCACGGCCATTAAGATCAAAATCACAAATAATGCTCATTCACATAATTAATTTAATTTACAAAGATCATAAGTTTTATATTTGTAGAAAAATATAAACTTGTACAAATAAATGAATGACTACAACTCAACTATCTATCTAGTCTCTAGGCTTTTGTCTGCAAGTATTCCCGTCACTTTTCAAGCTAAGTGAATCCATGGCTAACCTGAAAATGTTGGTTTCCAGTCATGAATGGAACGAGCACAATTCACTGAATGCAATTTCAAATAAAGAAAATGACTATAAAACAAAGGTTAGACATCAATCATGAGTTTTGAAAATAAACAGTAAATACGAAAAAACAATAGCAATAAATAGACACAAAACACTTTCCCCAACTGTTAGAAGTACCGTTGATATGTGATCGGTCTGGGGCACTACACCGCACGGTCTACGAGGTCTACTTGCATGAAAAATAAGCACTGTGTACGAGGTCTACTTGCAGAAATATAAACAATGTCTACGAGGTCTACTGCATAAAAATAAATAATGTCTACGAGGTCTACTGCATAAAAATAAACAATGTCTACGAGGTCTACTGCATAAAATTAAACAATGTCTACGAGGTCTACTGCATGAAAATAAACACGGTCCACGGTCGGATCACACATCCTTGGTACTTCTCATTCCCGACTCAACAATTTATAATAGAGTATAAAAATCACATAACCAATGACTAATCAATGAAATATAGTAAAGATCAATATCAAAAATGCAGACAATAAACTGTACTCGCCTGTGGTCCTCTGCTGGTGAAACCGACAGTCTGAACTAGTCAATGTGCCATAATAGTCAAAACCCGTACAACAGTCTCCAAAATCTGAAATAAACATTACCAATGTTTTCAGAATAGTCAAATTAGCTAGGAATGCCTGTCCTTAAGTCTAATTCTGGACACAGGGGCAAAACGATAATTTCGTGTCAAAACGGTGTCCGCCGTTAGACCCGTTTTGCACCGAAAAGCGTGCCAGAGTCAACGGTCTCTAAAGTCGTCAAACTACATGTCTACGGATCCAGTTTTCCGATACGAACCCAACCGTATGTCCAAAGTTGGATTTCGGTGGGCCGTACACAAAATTGCCCGTTGAGTGGAACCGCGGGGCCCGCAAAACGGTAATTTTATTAACTGTCTCAGAATTGGACCAAACTTGGCATACAGGACTAGAAAAACGATACGGTTCTGTTGGCGCAAGTTTCGTCTCGATCTGATGAGCATGCACAAAGTAATTAGAGAATTTGCAAAGTACACGATACGGTGAATTTCGACGGATACGTATCAAATTCGTCGTGCACACGCGACCAATTTGAATTCCACCAAAGCCCACACGACCATAAAGCCGTTACGTAGCTTTTGATGCTTTCAGTTCGCGACCACGTCGCCCAGAATGGCAGGACGCACGTCGTGTGGAGCGTTTTCGGGGTTTCAAAAACAGGTTTTTCCCTATTTTGAAATCAATTTTCACTAGAAAATAAACCTCTAGAAATTAATCTAAAAATAGGGTTTTGATCTTGATCATGTTGTCTAAAAGTCTATTCAGATAGATTTCTAAAATTTACAATATCTTGCTCGCAATCTGATCGTAAATATGGGTGGTCAGGACAGTTTCAATAGTCCAGGATTCGAGATTTTTTTCGATTTTGGAACTCGGTTTGCGACGCACACACAGCGAATTATTCCAAACTATTTGAAGGGAACTATAAAGGGTAAGGTTGTCGACAAACCTGTGAAGACGGTTCGACCATTGGTCGACCGAGCGCGACGAAGAGTTATTGCGAAGTTGGTCTCTTCGCGCTACTGTTGCTGTCGCACATGCGCGTGCGAGAGGGTCTCTTGGCCGATTCCGGCGGTCCCCAGCCGCGCGCGGTGGTCCAGGTCGGCGCGCGCGTGCGTGAGGGTGCTGGGGAGGCGCGGCGTAGATGTTAGCGTTGGGAGTTTCCAGGTTCTCTCCCGTTTTTCAGTCGACTGTTTATATATAGGTTGCGTGCGGTTCTGTAAGGGCTCGAGGAGTTAGCGCTCGGGTTTGCTTGGCTGGGAGAGAGGGTTTGGGCCATCTCGGCATGGTTGCTGTGGAGTTCGGGTTTAGGGGGATTGGCATTTTAATTAACTAGTTTTTTTCTTTTTTTTTCTTTTTACTAATTCTATTTCATTATATACTAATACATTTTACTTATATATATATAAGTACTCATATATACCTATGGATATGTATACAAACATATACATGCGCATATACATATATATATTTATGTATAAAAATACACCACACACATATATATATACATACACATATGTATACTTCTATACGTACACATTTATTTATATATATACAAACACCTTTATACGTTTATGTATTTACACCTACACCAATATATTTATTATATATATACCTATATACACATATAGCTTTTGTTAGAGAAATAAAATAATAATAAATAATAATAATTAAATAATTTATATTTAATAACCACAATAATAATATTAATATTATATAACCTCAATAAAATAGTAATAATAATAATGAAATTCAATAAACCGATAATTGTGTATATTCCACCAGGCACGGTCTAATAATCCCAAAAATGTACAAGGCCTATTTATACAAATATTATTGAATATCCACTAATAACGATATTTTTAATATTTAATAAACGAATATTTAGAAAATATTCAATAGATCATTAGAACGAAATACAACACAATCATGCTAGTATACACCAACACGAATATCGTTGGACATACCGTATGACCACATGGGCTTGAGCTCAGTTCGTCCCAGTTCGGGCTAAAAATGGTATAACCGGTTTCCCTAACACAATAATATGAATAATGAATAAATAAACTTCGGTAAGGGTTAATTCGTAACTTGGCCTGGTTTTCCTAGTTAGGACATCACTATGGCTCGGCCTTTCCCTACCATAACTAAACACTAGCCAAAGCACTCCACTGAGCTATCCGTGCCATGATTTCTAGTCACCTTGTACTCCAAATCTCAACTATGGCTAAAATTATCTATCGTAATAATTAACTATTTAATTATTTATAAAATTCTAAAATTACTATTTAAATCAAATAAATAAAAAAATATTTTGAAAAATTTCGGGAAGGGAGGCTACAGGTTCGTAAGGAGAGTAGGTGCATCCAGACTTAGTTCATGTGCAGGGGCAACCCCCACACCTAAGTTCTGTGATGTCCTTGAAGACAGCCACGTGCTATACGCGTTGGGGCCTGTCTTTTTGCTGTGGGCGCATAAGCCTTGGAGACTGGGCTTGGGCGCATGCTTCTTAACAGCATGTTTGAATCGCCTTGATGTTGGCGCATAGTATGGATCCAGAGAGCCTGGGCGCATAGCCTTGGGCGCATGACTCTAAATTTCCAGCATGTTGAAGACAGAAGTGTTCTGGTTGGGGCTATGTGCCCAAACACTCCCTTGGGCGCATGGCTTTGGGCGCATGCTTGGTGGAGCAGCATTGTTTTCTCCCAGTTCTGCCTCCTTCGTTCGTGAGCCTCGTCGGGTCTGGCCATAGTGCAGTACACCCCGATCCTTGGCATCGTAGTGTTTTTCTCTGCCAAGTCTCGAGTGTTGAACACTCTGTTGTTGGTTGTGGAGGGAAGAAGTCATTGGGCTAGTAGAGCCCGGAATGGTATGAGCCTTCTCCATTTGGGGGACTTCTGTGGCAGAGTCCTGCGCCCATGTGACAGAGTCCTCCAGCTGCATATTTGCTATGACACTAGCAGGATATGCGCAGCGAGCCATCGGAAGCCAAGTCTTGTGAGACTTGTTTGGCTTCGCTGATTTTGAGGGAGTAGAGCCGTCCCTCGAGAGCATCTCTTCGAACGCCTGCGGAACAAATTTTATGATCAACATCTTCTTAGTACTCCCCACTTTGTCGGTATCGGATTGCGTCACCACCTTCTCGTCAGAGGAAAAGGTAGTTCCCCAGCAGAATTGCCATTTTTGTGGACACACAAAAAAGAAGAAGAAAACGTTGTCTTTTCTTTTATTGGCGCAAGGCACCACAAATCGAGTACGCCTTAGAGATCCTACGCTGAGGATCCCCAAGCACAAAAAGAATTCTGGGGAATGGGACGATGGAGATCGAGCGGCAGTTGCTCCTTTACTCCGTTGATACTCCGATTACAAAAGTGGAAGAAAACCTAAGAAAATTGCTAACTCTCGGCTCACTGGCAAGAAGTGCAGCAATTTGTCTCTTGAAAATGCTCTCCGTTCTGTGTGTTTGAAGAGGGATGAGGCCCCCCTTTTATAGTCGTTCCTGAGCTGGAATGGTGTTATGCACCCACATGAAAAAATACGCTAGTTTTTATGTGGGCACATAGTCCTGCTTTGGGCGTATAGGACGTAGGCGCATACAGGCTGCGAGATCGTAGGTTGGTCGTGGTGTTGACATGGTCGTATGCTTTGGTGCACGACTGCTCGTGGAGACTGACGTGGCCGTGCGCTTCGGTACACGTTTTGATCATGGCTTTGACCGAGTCAGGCTTGGGCGCATAGCCATGTCTCAGGCTATGCGCCCTCCTTTCGGGGGAGTTAGTCTTGGGCGCATGGAACTTCACTGGCTGGGCTCATAAAGTTGTACTGACTGGGCGCATGAAGCTTCGTTGGCTAGGTGCATAGAGCTCCACTGACTGGGCGCATGGGGCTTCATTTGCTTAAAAAAATTTATGCTTCTACATATGTATCTATGTATGCAAGACTAAACTCACCTTAAGTTTACTAAAATATGTATCTATGTATGCAAGACTAAACTCATCTTAGAGAATCGTGCTGATAACGTATTGTAAAGCAAAGAGATGAACAATAGAGAAAAATATTTTTTCATTCACTTGTACAAATCAACTTGATAAGAACCCCTTATATAGGCTTACAATGGAGGTTAATATCATGATGACAATTAAAAGAAGAATACCAAAAGCTATAGGTTATGGATAACCAAAAGCCATAGGTTATGGATAACCAAAATGCATAGGTTATAGACACCAAATAATTATGGTGATTTATCCATATTTACAACAAGTACTAATTATTTTATCTAATATTAGTTTCAAATTTTATTAGTACTCAATAAATTTTTACACTTAGTAGCTAAATAATTAGTATTAGTTATTTAATTATTATTATTATTAATTTTTAGTAAGATTAATATTAAATATTACTAATATTTAATTAATATTATTTATTTAATAAGTACTAGTTATTTAACTACTATTAAATTAGTAAAAAAGTGGCATTTTGCGTACTGTCACTCAAAACTGGCATTAATGAGTTAGTAACTTTTCTACTAAATCCATCAATGAGTTAGTAACTTTCACTCAAAAATGGCATTAATGTATTCACACATTGTTATAATTATATTTATAGAATATCTGCCCTATAGATTCAAAATTTGGTTATTCTGATATCATGTTAAAGTCTTGCCACTATACAAAAAACTCTATAGTATTGGTGAAGGTTAATATTTATATTATTCAACTGTTATTATTCCATGGGTAGATAAAGGAAGTTATTTAATTATGAGAAATGACGAATCCATGCGATCTATGAAATTTACACAAGTAAACTAGAAACTATTAATAATTAACGTTGAGGTAAGTTACGGACCACTTATCATTTTAAATAAAATGTAACTACTATATTTTTTCATCTTACCACATTACCTTAATATCATGGCTTTTCAAAATAATCAATCTTAAATAGAATATCAATATTACCAATTCTATTATGTAGTGCTTATGATGGAGTGTTCCCTTCTTCCTTAATTCCTCCTCAATTTCTATCATGACGCCTTCAAACACATTCAGAAAGATCCTCATGTACTCAGGTAGGCCATCAATATCTTGAAAATCCTATCTAATTGAGTGGAAAACTTAGCAGTCCAACTTATTATTACGTTTGCTAATGATCATTAACATAATCCAAATTTAGATAACATAAAACTTTTCAAAGAGGCTAAAATGACTATGTAATAACTTGGCTATGAATAACCTTTCTGTAGAGTACCGAGGTTCGAACCACACTCCTAAGCTCCAGAAGTAGCACATGCCTACTCTATCCCAAGAGAAAGGTAGGCTGTTCATAAGGCCCAATTCTATCCACCATCTGTAGATCGAAGAACATATGAAGATGATAAGCAACAAAGGAGCTCACCATGTTGTACATAAGAAACATATGATCTATTGTTGTGTATGCAATGCTGAACCTCAAAATTATGAAGCAACATTGAATGTATTTCTAGCTTACCATGTTGTCCAACGATGAATGTATTTCTAGTTTTAATCTTGCATACTGCCCACCAGTTAAATCGATCTCTACGACACCTTGGGTGCTTGTATAGTAGACTTAAACAGCCTGAATTGCTATCGCAAACGTGTCGGACCTTCTATATCTCCTATGATGGTTTATATCGACTATTCCAAATTGTTTATCGATTCTCCATTCGATATTTGGTGTCATATCAAACCACTCACATTTGAACATCACAATATACATATGATATGGGGCAGGATATTGTAAATCTACAATATCCCGAAGTACTCCATAATAGTCAAAGTCCGGCTCGTCATTATAGATGGTGCCTCTAATGCAAACACCAGAATCCTTTGTACTGAAGCCGTTATTTAGAAATTCGGCATTTATAGCATTATGAGTTGCCTTAAACTTGAAGTCGTTATAACCTGGCCAAGTCTTTGCTTGCTTAATCGGTCCCAATGCCAAATAACGAAGGCTCTTATTTGTGAGGGTTGTTTCATGCAATAAAACCTGTAAACACATATTGATAATTTAAATGTTTTAGCTGCATATATTTTAATGGTAGCCGCATAACATATTATCTTAGTTACTTACGTATTTGTGAAACCATAAAGTTACAGTAAACCTCTCTTTGAAGTCCCTCGTCAGCAATATCGGGTGTCCTCATTTTGACTTCATCTCTAAAGACACTGATAGAGAGAATAATAATGAGTCAGTATATTTCCTTCACCAAATTAGAGATTATAACGAGTGTAAGTGTAGTCACTTACTTCTCTAAATCTCTCACTTCTTGTATGTCACAATTTAATAAGACATATAGGGAAGCTACATTAAACTCATCGTCAGTCAACCACCGTTTCTTACTAGCCCCAATAGGCTTGCCTCTTACATTGAATATGCCTCCATCCTTAACGTCTTCGTCATTCCTTTTGAGGCAATAAACGTTATACTAGATTTTCGAAAAATCTATCTCTGATAGGCCCAAAAGACTTGGCATAAGTAAATTTAATTTCCAGCACTTACCTAGATAAGATATCTTATATCCTTCTAGGATACTCACTCTATACACTCTAGGTATTACGATACTCGTAATTAGTATCAAAATATAAAAATAAATACATATATACTTAGAACTCGACCCCGACTCCAAACCCGAACTCGACCCTAACTCCAAACCCGAACCTAACCCTAACCCTAGACCCTAACCCTAACCCAAACCCTAAACAGAACCCTAACCCCAAACCCTAACCCTAACCCGAACCCAAACCCCAGACCCAAACCAAAACCCTAACCCTAACCCTAACCCTAACCCTAACCCTAACACCAACCCCAGACCCTAACCCAAGAGAAAGAGAGAGAGTAGTACCTGAGAGAGAGAGAGAGTGTCGGAGGGGGAGAGGGGCTCGTCGGCAGGCACGTCGGACGTCGAGGGGGGGCGCTCTTGAGGAGAGAGAGAGATTTTGGAGAGAGAGAGTTCGGGAGGGGGATGAAAACCCCCCGTCGGTACGATTTAAAGGGTACATAACTTTAGCGACAGCTTTGCGATGGATAAATTCTGTCGCTAAGTCGTCGCCATGGAAGCGCGACATTCTAGGCAGCAAGAAAATCTGGACAACATTGCGATAAATTAACGACGACTTAGCGACGGACTTGACGTAGCGACTAAAGTCATGTTCGTTGCTAAGTTGACGCAAACTTTGGCGCCACATTCCCACGTATTTCCTGCTAATTACTGACAGATGTGCGACTATTTAGCGACGACTGTTGCTTCCGTCGCTAGATTACCGACGGACAAGTGACGCCTGGTCGACACTTTTGGACAATAAAAATAATTGATATTTTACTTTGTAATTTGACGAAAATCCGTCATGATTCCGTCGCTCAGCCGTTGCTATTAGCGACGAAAAATTCCGTCGCTAATCTTCAGTCGTCAAAACCCTATTTTTTTGTAGTGTTGTAAGAAGATCAAAACTATTTCTTGTAAGAGGTTGAAGTCCTCAAGCCTTCATGTCAAAGATTTTGTATAACTTGACGAGCCTTCGAATGAAGTTTGTGTGCAAGAATTCAGTGATGCCTTCAGGTAATGCTCACAAGTGTAACTATTTTTTTTTATAATCGATGATTAAAGTCGGAGAGTGTTTCTAGGATAGAGTGCTTAACGGAGGATACAAGGATACATCAGGTGTTGGTGTTCTTGTTTTATTTTTAGCACATTTTAAAATTTACAAAACGTCTATAATTGTGCTTAAATAGTAGTTAAACCATATTTTCTCCTTCTTTAGGGTTCTTTCATTATTGAGCTCTAGTCTCTCTCCCTCTATTTACCTCACACACACCTCTCTTAATATAACTACCAGTTTATTTGTATTTTATCCCCCAAGAACTTGCAAAAATATTTTTGTGGAATAGCTCCAAACGAAACTATAACTTTAGTATCTCCATATGACAAGATATGCCAAGTTAACTTGTACAAAGAAAAGAAGGAAAATACATAGGACTAAAATGATGGACGAAAGATCTGAACGTGTATGCCTTAATAGAATATAATTTATTAATCTTTTCGCTAGCGTGGCAACTTAGTGTTCACCTTTCAGGGTCCTTGATAGAATCACATGTTGTGAGAAGACATATATTTATGGTTCTTATACGGGTGTTAAAATATGATCCCTATGAGAACCATAAGGATATGCTTTCTCATAACATATGTTATTTGTCAAAGACCATGAATGTGAACATCATGTTACCACGATAGTGAAAGGCTAATAGATCATAGTCTTTTAAGACATGCACATTCGGATCCTTCGCCCATCCTTTTTTTGCTACTATGTTTGGTACAGATCAACATGACATATCTTGCCTTTGGTAGTTACTAAATTAAGTTACAATCTTAACTGCATAGTCCATAAAAATATTCTTTGTAAGTTCATCGGGAACTAAATATACAAATAAACTAAAAATATTAGAAAATTAAAGGAGAATATAAATGCATATATGCACTAACTCTTTGGCGAAGGCAGAAGCATCTTTGGCACCGACTCCATAGAAAATGCAGACATAGTCATAGGTATATTAAACAATTGTTGTATTTGAATAATTGTTGTATTTATTCATAAGGCTGGATACATTGTATGAGAACAATATTGTGTCAAGTACCCTTTGGGTATTGCATACTCTTTGTGCATTGTGTACTCTATGTGTTGTTTATTTATCTATGTCATATCAAATGTACTATCTTTTTATTATTTATTGTCTCTGTATCAAACATTTTTTACTTTTTTGGTATTAGCGACATTTAGTGACGTTCATAGTTTTAAAAGAATGTTTCCAAATTTCATCCAGATGTCGCTATATGTATTAAGACATCGCTAAACATCACTGGTACATTGTTATATGGGATACAAATTGGAAGGATTTGCGACATATAGAGAAATAGTATATGTCACTGAATTTTAAAAAATAGACAACTACAAGAAAAATGGCTTTTCTTGACTTTTTTTCCCGTCAAGAAATGGTATTCTTGACGATGTTGGATCCGTCATCTAGGCCCCCATCAAGAAAAGTCGCTAGTCTTCTTGAGGTCTCTGTCTTTATGTATCTTGACGGTTTTAACCTGTCAATGAAAAAATGTCTTGATGGTTTTAACCCGTCAAGTAAATGTATTAAAAAAATGTCAAGGTCAATGAAAACTATTCTTGGTTGTGACACATAGATGACGAGTAATAACCATCAAGAAAGTCCTTTCTTGACGGGAAAAAACCGTCAGGAAAAATATTTGTTGATGTTTAAAAACTGCCATAAAACCTCTTTTTTGATGTTTATAAACCGTCAAGAAACCATGTATTGATATTAAAAAAAAATATTACGTTGACGTTTTACAACCGTCAAGAAAAACCTGTTGACAATATATATATATATATATATATATATATATATATATATATATATATATATATATATATTTTATATATATATATATATATATATATATATATATGTATGTATGTATGTATGTTTGGAACCAGGTAAATTTATTAATAGAAATTTCAGTTTACATCAAACTAGCTATACTCTCTTACTCCTATCGAGGAGTTTATCCACACATTCCCATGCCATCTACATCATATTCGATATTATGAATAATGCCAATGGCAACTGTACGCAGGTCTTTGAACACACGTTTGTTGCGCTCGCACTAAATATGTCATACAGCGGAAGCGAGTCTTGCTCCAGCCTCTCTCGTCCAGGTAGATCCTCTCGTCCTGTTGTCTCGAATCAGTTGTTGAGCGTCATTGATGCCTGTATCCGACATTGCCTGCAATCCTAACTTGGTTGTTTGAGAATGCCAAATACTTTTTGCCATCGTGCAATTGAAGTAGATATGCTCTATGGTTTCTAATTCTCGGTTGCATAGAGGACAAGTAAGATCAGTTAATTACATTCTGAACATTCGTATCCTATCTTTTGTAAGCAGTCTTTTCAACATGAGCTTGTACATGCACATCTGCATCTTGCGAGGGATACCTTTCATCCAAACAATGTTCGCATAATCCACCTTCGCTCACTGAGGTCACAATCTGTTGTATACGTCTCCTTGTTGAAACCCGATGTCCATGGAATCTGCCCAAGCACATCTACCCCAACTTATGTTGGAGTCTATCTTCTGCCGCTCGATTTTACTTGTTGCTATTCGTGCCCACCTGTGGTTAGCTAGCTGCCAGCATCCATCTTCAATGATGGTGAACACGCCGTCTCCCTTATGTGCCTCTCTGTCCATATGTGGGCCGATAATGTGTAGCAAGGATTGGTGACCAATTCACATAATATTGATATATTCCAGTCTCCACATAATATCAATATATTTAGAATATCACAATCATCAAAGACCTAAAATACACATGTTTTATATTAAGCAAAAAAGTTCTTACACCATAAATATCCACAAGCATCCAGAAATTGACATCCACAAACATCCAAGGACATATCAAAGTAACCAAAATATATGGTTTCTCACAATAAGTATCTTATAGTCAAAACATCATTGAGATAATCAAACCGCTTCTCTAACCATCCTAATTCTTCTGAGCTATAGCTACGAAGACTGCTTGGTATGCTTCCCTTGTAACAACATGAACTTGAGGACGTCGAGGCCGTACATCTACTGTACAACGATCACCTACAAACAATATATATAATATCACTATAGGATCATAAAGAAAATTATTCTTTAAATTTGAAACATAAAGCAAAGAAAAACTTCTGATCAGCATAGACAATAAATCATAGTGTCATAAGGTATATATAGATGCATAGGTTTACTTGTGTGAAGGTGAGTGCATATGGAGTTATCTACATATGAGTGTGTTCCTATGTGCAGTTGCAATTAACTATGCACAACAGTATTTGCATGCTGCATAATGTGGATTAAATATGCACAGCATGGGATGTTACTAGTATATGATGTTATGAGTTAACTAAATAATGCAGTTAGCAGATACTACAGCTAGTAGTTAACGGTTAATTAAAAGTTTACAGATAGCAGTTAACGGTCAAAAATTACCTCAATTGACTTCTTAGGTAAGCAATTGAGACACATAATCCATCCATTCTTCACGCACTTCACTAGTTTTATCAATATTGTATTCACCACTTTTATTGTACCGTTTGTAAATATGAAGAAAAAAAATGAAACATAAGTCATGATATTAGATTATAAATATACATGTTGATTAAGAATAATGTCACGTTTGGATTAATTAAGCTTGGATCTAATGTGATCTCCTTCATGTCTCTCATCATATAGTATCCACATTCAGCATAGCCTGTTTATACTTGATCCTAGGCATACAAAATATCAAAGTCCTTACACACTTGTTTCTTTTTAATTTATATTAACAAGAGAGAAATATATTATACCTGAATTGATATCCAGTTCAATTTCAATTTTTTGACTTGATTTTCCAATTGAGCATGAAACATCCTCATCCCACTATGTAAATTAAAGTGGACAATATTATTTGGAAGCATCTAATATCAGATTGGTGTTTGTGTATTAGTTGTGTGTAAGCTAGGACTTCAGTCCTACAACAAAGTATTAACTGTAGATGTCTGCATTACTGCAGGCAGTAACTGTATTATTGAAGGCAATAAGTGAAGTTTGCAACTATAGACAGTATGTGAAGCCTGCAGTAGTCAGTGGTAGCGGTAGAGCAGGAAATCTACAATTGTAAACTGCTCAAGTGCAGCAGTTTGGACTGCGTGCAATTAGGTTTGTGTTTGTGTGTGGACTAGAAGTGTGAGTGCAGATGCATCTAGGGTATTCTTTAGGTAGTGTCCTAGTATGTGGATGTCAATAGGGAGATATGTATCGTAGTATCATATACATTGACTATAGTTGTGCCATCCATAAGATGTGGGACAGATAGTCATGCATACCTTGTTATAATGTATTTGAGATCATTTTGTATGCGTTTCCCCAAAGAATCCAGATAATACGCTCATGAGTAAAACATCAATAACAGCCAAAACCCAATGAGCTGTAATACCATATAACACCAAGATATATACAATTTATATATCGAGTTAGTTGAGAACTTGTAAAAGAAAATTATTGAGGGATGTATTACCTAGGGTTGTATGGCAAGATGAAGAGTCAACTTTGTTTTTGAGAGATCAAATTGTTACAAATGTGTCGAGCTCGTGCATCCTGAGTTGCAAGAAAGTCTTTTGAACCTGATGCGGAGACTAATCTGGGATTAATGAAGGAAACATTCTCCATTGGGTTTATGGCCTTCAAACCATGGTACAGAAACCTATAGTTTTCAGATTAGTTAAATCAACTTATTAATTTAACAACAAACAATTTCAATAGCAAAGTATTCTCGTACTTGATGTATATTTGGATGCAATTGACTGCGAGAGCATACAATTTAAGAAAACTGTCAAAATCCTCTTGGACAAGATATGTTATTATTGGGCTTCCAAACAAGTCATCTTCTAATGGTACCGAAATTGATATATTTTCATCTAACAATCGTTGTACCAGTTTGGCAAAGTAATCTATTCTAGGTGGATTCTTGAATGACCTTGTAATTCTTAGGGAAGCTCTTGTAGGTGATTTAACTTTAGCTTTACTTGGGATCTTTGGTTGCTTTTCTTTGAGAGCTTTTTTGACCAAATTGGATTCCTAAAATATACAATCTAGTGAAAAAGCATAAGACAAAAATAAGCATGTATTCGTTCAATGGAAACTTTTAAATGAATATCCGCCATGTACCTTTTTCATTCTTGTCACAATCCAATTTTGTTGCAGCAAGAAATATCTCTTGCTGAGTTCTATAGGGGAGTTTCTACTTAGAACCTTTTTAATAAAGTTGGAATTAATATTAGAAAAGTTCAAACAATAGAATGGTGGAAAGACACTTAAAATGGAATGTATATTGAAGTTGTAAGATGATCTAGACTGACTCATTATTTCAACTGAGCAAAAATGACATCGAGTGTGGGGCCAATGCTATGCATGCTAATTCTCTAAAGTTACTAAGTCGAACTATCCATTAGCATATTAACAATTTAACATGAACCCATCAATTGACTATGTAGACTTACTAAGTCATGTTTCCAAAAGCACATAACAGATCATTCATAGCCCATAACAGAACTACAAATAGTTGATACTGCACACATTGGCTGTTGTTATAGAACTCTGTGTATCAATACACTGCAAGTTACACACATCATTATTAAAAAGACACATACTACTTCATATATATATATATATATATATATATATATATATATATATATATATATATATATATATATAAAATATATATATATAATATATATATATATATATATATAAAATATATATATAAAATATATATATATATATATATATAAAATATATATATATAATATATATATATAAAATATATATATATATATATATATATATATATATATATATATATATATATATACAAATATCATACAACTAAAGATAGAAAAGAGGATTAAATTAAACCTGGTTCATAATCCTTGGCCTTCGCGATCCATCAGAAGCAAAGCTTAGAGCATTCATGGTAGGGATTGGAGGAATTGAATCAGATACAACCTTTTCCGTAAAGTTGGAACTTGTATCAAATATCGGCATATCACAGAGACCTTGTGAAAATAGGTTACTTATCATCTTATTTTTCTTCTCAATTTCTTCAAATAATTATTTTTTCTCCTCCTCCCGACCATTCGAAGCTTCAAGTGTGTGGAAATAAGATCCCGGGGAGACATATTTTCCCATGGCCGTAACACGATCACTTTGCTTAGGCCTTTCTATTGAATAACACAAAGCATCAAAATTTTCAGGAATGAATAATAATCTGTTTGCGAAAAACAAAAGTTTGATTACAAACTAAGAAAAGAGTACAAGAGTACAATTGATTTCTGGGGAAGTACAACTATAGGAATCTGATCTGAAGACGATCACTTTATCCCTTGGACGATGTGATATCGAAGACACGAGCCTCTGGAGGATGCAACAGCACTTTAGCAGGAGATTATGATCATTCGTCATGCTTTAAGACTGATTTAAAACTCTATTTATAGAGTTCTTAAAATAACTGTTCAGCAGTTATTATGGGTTGTGCGCACTTCAGTTTGCGCACCTCTTGTTCACTTGCGTGAGCGGTTGCACTAACTGTTGTGGACGTATGGCATCGTTTGATTGAGATGCGCATGATCGTGGACAGTATAGTAGGCACGTTTTGCAAAGTTAGTAGCATGTACGCCATGTCACCCTGTTCTGGATATTGTCCTATCACTTTGCGTGTGCTTCATCAACTTATACGGGGACACAATGTAAATACTTACGCGAGCGGTTGCACCAACTGCTGTGGATGGGTGGCATCAGTTTGAATGAGATGGCATGGTCGTGGGTAGTGTAGTGGGTACGCTCTGCGAAGTTGGATGGCTTGCGCACCATGTCACCCTGCTTCTAAATAAAAGTTGATCAGATGGCGCCAACAAGCCAGGTTGCTGCATGGGCGCAACTCAACAACTAGCGCCTTTGACTGGGTCTTCGGTGTTGTACTGATTAATTCTCGTGCCACACAATGACTTGTGCGAGCTAGCTGTCAGCATTAATTATATGCTGACAAAATCTTCTCGAACACCACGTTACACGAGATTCGAACAGATATTCCTTGATATACGTGCTGTCAGTTGTTAGGTAATGATGATACCGTTACAACTTCTCGAGGAAGTGTGCCATGTGGCGCTCATGCAACCTTGTCTCCTGCGTAACCTGATTTTGGCGCAACCTGATCTTGCGCAACCTGATGATGCCGTTACAACTTGATGTTGGCGCAACTTGATGTTGGCGCAACCTTATGGTATGACTTTCAGAAGCGACGCAACTTGATTTTTAGCCTCTACAAGACCCCCTTCAATGTTTTTGAAACTTGAAAATACTTCAAGTTTTGAAATACTTTGAATCATGCTAGTTTTGTCTGGGTTGTGCCAGTCATCTCGAGCTCGATTCTTCAACATAGATTGCGTAACTGTTTGGGCTGTAAATAGCCGTACACTTTGGGTCCTTTTATTCTTCATCATCGTTTAGGATTCCTCAAAACCCTATTTCTTCTCCTTCTTTCCGATCTTTGAGAGTTTTGACTAGCACCAATGGCGCCCAAGCGCTCTACTGTCGAGAAGGGCAAGAATGTGGCTGAGTCCTCAACGCGAGCTCCGCCTTCGTCATGCCGAGAAACGACCAACCCGACCATGGAGGGTAAGTACCTGATCATAGACCCGATTGTCGACAACCCTATTTAGGGTTTGGTTCGATTCTGACAACGTACGTCCACTCTTTTTAGAGTTGGGCGTACCCCATAACTTGTGCTTCCTTTTTTTAGGGTTTGGTTGCTGTCGATCCATGTTGCGCAACGCTTCAGAAAGTTGTGCTCTCTTTTAATTTTATGAAATCAATTTGGACACAATATGAGGGTCGCGCAACTTAATTACTGCGTAATACAATAGTCGTGCAGCTTGGATACTGTGCAACCTGATTACCGCGCATGATCGCGCAACCTGATGGTCGTGCAGTATGAGTGCTGCATTACGTGAGGGTTATGCACTCTTAATCAAAAAAGATTATTAAGTGCTCGGTTCATTCCTAATAACGAACCTATTTATGGGGAGCTCTTTTTCGAAACATATTTTTTCTTCTTCCTCGTTAAGTGTTACCCGCCCTTTATGGAGAAGATGAAGAGTTGGCGGGGGCCGACCTTTACTGTATATATATAAGAGCATGAGGTTCAAACTCCATCTTCATTCACTCTCGTAGCATCCAAAGAGAACATGAAGAAGGAGGCGAACATCATTATCAAAGCTTCTAGGGAGGTCAAACTCTAAGCCTACAACATATTTGCTGGAAGCTGACACGTCCCTGAGGGCGGAGAATTTCCTAGACTATTTTGGCTTGACCTCAACAGTCTTTGCTCGTTCCAGTGGTGGGCCATCATTTTTCGAAGAGCGTGGCGTATTGGAACAGAGGAAATGATTCCTCCGTCTGATGCATCGCTCGGAGATCCACAATATGGAGGAGCTGAGCACCACTTTTCGTTATACTGATGATGGAAAGAAGAAGTGACGTGATATGAAGGCATCATTTTTCATAATGGCCATAGCGCCTACGTCTGTAGTGTATGTCTTCCTTTTCCATTATAAAATGAAAATGTTTGGCTTTATTAAATCTTGGCGTGTTTAAGTTTTGTTGTGTAACTGTTTTGACACATCCCGCACTTTAGACTTTTCTCGGTTCTAACAACACTAACTTTTGAACGACACGTGGCACCTCACGTGTGATTTCAAATCTTTTGCGTTTTACCCTTCCCGAAATATACGTCTAGGGAAACGCATGACGTTTTAGCTTCAATTGCATATAAATATTTGTAAGGAGAGAAAGAGAGCACTCATTATATTCTCATCTTCTTTCTAATGCTTGCAGGGGATCGGCTGACAAGACTCCCCAGAACTGGCATCAGTGATCTTGGATGCTATGAAGCTGAACCACCTTGACACACACATCAGACAGCTCAGAACCCTTCATGTTTAAGAGGGCTTCCTCGAGATGGTAGGAGGGGCCTTTATACATGAGAGTTGGATGGTGGAGACACAGAACTAGAAATCGTATCACAAGAGTGATCTCATTCCTACTTCTCACGAAGGGTCATCTTTTCTCCACCAGTTGTGTTGACAGCAGCTTGCCTTCGGGCTGCTGTACTCTGTCGTTCTCCTCTCGTCTTTCTGAAAGAGAAGACCAGAGTTGATTCTGTTGCCTTGCTCGCTGCTTCAGGTCGAGTCGGCACGTAACTGGCACCAACAAGAAGATCCAAAGATGTAATAGACCTCCATTTGTTATATTTAGAATGAAAATCTGAGATGTAATAGATTTCTATTAAGATGTATCTATATTTTTAAAGAAGGAATAAAGAATAATTTTTCTGTCCTTTATGACTTGATGTGATGATATAGAAAATAGAATCCAGAGATAATGTTGACGTGAATTCATTTTTCTATTGATGATCTTCAAGTCAGCTGGGACTCAAAGACAGGGTATCATGTCTAAAAAGACGATATCTATGATAATACAGATTTATCATAAAGACAAGATATATTTTTACAGATAAGATATCTTTAAAAACAGCTGGGCTTTAAAAGACAGAATTGATGATTAGGATGGACTCCACGAAGGATTTTGAGTATTTATTATCTGTGGCTTTATTTACGAGAAAGCAAATAAAAGATAATAAATGTAGGCCTAAAAAGATTGATGAGTGAATAAGCATGCCTTTTCAAAGATAGGTCGCTTCGGTTCTCGAGACAGAGAATAAATGAAGACTTCTTCACGAGATGAAAGGAGATGAATGAACGAACACGCCTTTTTGAGGAAAGGTTGCTTTGGTTCTCGAGACAGAATGTTTGGCCTTTCTGTATATAAATAGTGCAGAACTTTTGAGGATGTTATCCAAACCTATCCTTTCATCGCAAATGTCTTCCGAAGATGCACCCAAGGAGGTGGAGGCCATCCCAAAGATCGAAGCTGCTATCGACACTCATTCCGAAGAGCCTTCGCCACCAATTCGAATAGAAGTGGGAGAAAGCTCGTCTGTTCCTGAATCAAAATAGGACATTCTTGCCAAACTGGAGGAGCCTGGAAGTACTGTCGAGGAAGAAGCTCTGTGGAAGGCTTCTTGTGAACTACTGGTGTCATCAGACAATAATGTCTTCGAGCTTCTTGCGAAATTTGTCTTCGATCAGGAGGGCTCTGGTCCTCATTGATTTTATGTATTTCCTTTTGTCTGAGTTATGTAATAAAAGGAATTTTATTTACATTCTGGTTTTTCTGTGTTGATATCTCTTTGTCTTCAAACATGATATTTCTTGAAAAATTTGTCATTAATGGGCATCATGGCGACTCGACTATCCATACCAGTCAATTGATAAGCTCCGTTAGAGAAAACTTTGCTTACAATGTAGGGTCCTTCCCACTTCGCTTCGAATTTGTCTTTGCTTATGTGCGTCATAGTCATAGGACGTCTGACGGTTAGAACTAGTTCTCCTTTCTGAATTGTTCGGACTTTGACTTTACGGTTGAAGGCTTTTAAAAGACGAGCTTGGTATAACTCAATATGTTGTTGAGCTAGAAGTCGTTTCTCGTCAAGCGCTTCAAGCTCCTAAAGTCTCAGACGATCATTATTTTCGGTTGTAAGTTCATTGGCAATGACAATCCTTAGGAAAGGGATCTGGATTTCCAATGGTAAGACAACCTCGCATCCATATACCAAAGAGAAATGTATACAGCCTGTAGGAGTACGTATAGTAGTACGGTAAGCCCACACACATTTTCCAAGCTTTTCACTCTAGTTCCGTTTGTTGGTAGAAACAAACTTCTTGAAGAGTTTGATGATGGTCTTGTTAAATGCTTCTTCCAACCCGTTAGCTGCATGATTGTAAGCTGTAGAAGCAATGTTATTGATCATGTTGTCATCGCAAAATCGAGTGAATTTTTGACTGATAAATTGTGGTCCATTATCGTGAATGATTCGCCGAAAAACACCGAATATGTAGATCATATGATGCTCAATAAAATTGATAACACTGCTTGTCTTGACCTCAACTAGAGGTATAGCTTCATCCCACTTTGAGAAATTATCAGTTATGGCCAATATGGACCGACGTCCTCGAGACGAGGGAGGGTTAATAGGACCAATGACATCCATGCCCCAAGCTTCAAAGGGCCATGATGCTACCATCGGGTGAAGAAATTCTGATGGTTGATGGATGAAGTCAGCATGGATTTGACATGCTCGGCACTTCCTTGCATACTCGATTGCATCAGATACCATCGAGGGCCAATAGTAGCCCATATGGCGAATACGATCCTGTAGTTTAGGACCAGGTTGATGTACACCACAAACACCGTCATGAGCTTCACGAAGTATTTGTTTTGCTTCCTCTCCTGCGAGATAGCATAGGAGTAAGCCGTCAAACGTTCGTCGGTCGAGTGTCTTTATAGCATGATTATAATAGAATCTAAGTGACCGTCGATGAATTGTTGTAGCCTCCTTAGGATCTTCGGGTAAGATATCATGGACCACGAAGTCTATGAAAGTATTCCTCCAATCTCCACTGATAGTACAAACTTCAACCGAATTGTTGAGTTCCATGTTTGAATTATTGACTTCAATATTTAAGTTATTTTCGAAGTAAAATAACTCTTTATTAGTGATGACGATAATTTGTTGCCTTCTTACTGGAATTGCTAACACTGCTGCAAGATTAGCAAGTGCATCAGCCTCTGTATTACACGCTTAGTGTACATGCTCGATGAAGAAGCCTTTGAATGAAGTAGCCATCCTGATTGTTGCATCATGATATAGGACTAGATCGTGATGTCGAAATTCGTACGTGCCTCTAACTTGGTTGACAATCAGTTTAGAGTCTCCGTAAACTTAAGATACTCAATACCTAATTGTTTAGCCAATTGGGGACCAATGATCAGAACGTTGTATTCAGCTACATTATTAGAACACAACTCATCTAAAGAATAAGCTCTTTGAATAGCTAACCCTTCTGGTAAGACGAGGACGATTCCAACTCCAGCAACAATAGCACCTTTTGGTCCGATTCTGGATGTACCATCAAAGAATAGATGCCATGTAAGAATTTCTTCTGAAATCATGTTGGACTCCAAAGTTTCATCTGAAATCTCGTCATAGAGTTTAGACGTTTCGGGAAGTGGATGTGCTGCCAGAAAGTCAGCAAGGGCTTGACCTTTAACAGACTTTTGAGAAAATAAACCATATTATATTGTGCTAACAATATGGCCCATGTTGCAAGCCTGGAATTGAGTGTACTAGACTTCTTTATCAGGACCCGGAGGGGGTTAACTCTAGAAATAACATGAATAGTTTGGCCAGTGATATAATGTCTCGTCTTTTGAACAACAAACATCAAAGCTTGACATTCTTTTTCCACTGGTGTGTATCGATGTTCAGCTCCAATCATTGTACGGCTAATATAATAGATAGCCTGGTCATGACCTTCTTTATTCTTCTGAGCTAATAAAGCACCTAGTGAATGGTCCATTGCTCAAACATACATCAGGAAGGGTATTCTTGAGACCGGAGGCACTAGAACTGGAGGGTTCATCAAGTACCGCTTTATGTCTTCAAATGTTTGTTGACATTCTTCAGTCCAAATAAAAGACACACCTTTCTTCATGAGTTAAGTAAACGGTCTACAGCGTCCAGAGATTTTTGAGATGAATCTCCTAATGTACGCAAACCGTCCCTGGAATCCTCGTAGTTCTTTTAGGTTGCGTGGAGGATGCATCTCTTGAATGGCTTTGATTTTCTCAGGGTCAACGTGTATACCTTTAGAGGTAATAACGAATCCAAGAAATTTGCCACTAGAGACTCTCAGGAATGACTTGGTGGGATTCATCTTAAGTTTATGCTGGCGCATTAGATCGAATATAGTTCTCAAGTCTTGAATGTGGTCTTCCATTAGACGACTTTTTACAGCAATATCATCTACATAGCATTCAACCGTCTTTTATAAATGATTACGAAAGATAGTACTCATGGCCCGTTGATAAGTTGCACCAGTATTTTTGAGACCAAACGGCATGACTGTATAGCAATAAACTCTAAGAGGAGTGCAAAAAGATGTATGTTTCTCATCTTCCGGATGCATCTTGATTTGATTATATCCTGAGAATCCATCCATAAAAGATATACGTTCAAATCCGTATATATTGTCGATCATGACATCAGTGATCGGAAAAGGAAATTCGTCTTTGGGACAAGCTTCATTATGGTCTCTGAAGTCGATGCAGATTCAGACTTTTTCTGTTTTCTTCAAAACTGGAACAATATTAGCCACCTAGTCCGGATGTTGTTCTTCTCTGACGAAACCGCTGGCGATGAGTTTCTTGACTTCAGCTTATATGACATCCATCATGTCAGGTCGAAATCGATGTTGTTACTGCTTGACTGGCTTCGCATTCGGTAGAATGTTGAGCTTATGGGCAGCAATCTGAGGATTTAATTCCAGCATGTCTTCATAGCTTCAAGCGAATACATCAATGTATTCCCTAATAAGTTGGATCAGTTCTTGTTTGTCCGCTTCAGGGAGGCTTTTACTGACGAATATTGGTTTTGGAGAAGTTTTATCTCCAATACTGATTTGAACCAACTGATCTTCAGTAGGTGGCTTACGTTGTTCGAAGTGAAGCTTCCATTGAGTATCCATCCTTTGTGCCCAATGATCAAATTCAGAGACTTTGGCAAAATCTTCGTCGTCTTTCAAGAACTCAGTAGTTAGCATATTGGAAGATAGGGTCACTCGATGGACGTGCCCTACACTGGTGTCTGAATCCCATGAGACAGAATCAGAAGAGTTAGATCATTCTTCTTTTTCGAATTCGAAAGCTTCTGGAGTCGGTATTAGTGAAGTATAACCTATTCCCTGCTTCATTTTGCTGTAGTATTGTTGTGATTTTCTTTTTGGAGCAGGAATACGAATAGGAGTTCGCCTTCCTTTATCTCCATTGAGACCAGCTTTAAAATTATAGCCCATCTTTTGAATGATATCTTTTGATTGCTGACTATAATGACGTAGTTGAAGCCTTCCGTTATCGTGATTTTTTTTTCACCATTGGGCATGATCTTCTGTTCTGTTCTTTTACTAAAAAGTATATAAAGTTTATCTTTCTTCCTGGAAGGAACTAAGAAGAAGGAGTTCTGCATTGGTTCAAGCAATACTTCGTCTTAGAGAGGTTGAACTGCTCTTATGGTAAGTAGTTCGAAGTCATCTAGCATTTCTAAATAACATCGAGTATAATAAAGAACATCACTATACTGTAAAGGATATGTTATTTTATTGATTTGTACATCATCATTTACAACATGATTCTTAGCCTTAACAGAAGGCTTACAAAGGTTGATAATCAGAGGAGGAGAAGGAGGATTCTTAGCCTTAACAGAAGGCTTAGTAAGGTTGATAACCATAGGAGAAGAAGGAGAAGGTGAAGGTTTGTTACGATGAAGGTCGATAACCAGAGGCTCAGAAGGGGTGATCTCCTTTTGTTCCCTTTCTACAACAGAAGGCTATTTGTTATGGAGGAAAGATGGATAGTCAAAGCCTGAGAAGAAGAGGGACGAGTAGTACGTTCTTTGACGGGGATCATGAGAACATCTTTTGAAGTATCTTTATGATCTTTCTCACTATCCATCGCCAATACAACCTTCATGAACTCTTCCTTGTTCATCCGAGAGTCAGTACAATATGCTTCAATGCCTCTGAAAGGATTTAAGTCAGTTACTTCCTTCTGAACCTCTCTATTGACATCTAAATATTTGAAGCATTGATGTAGAGTGGATGGTACATTGTTATGCTCATGCAGAAAGGGACTTTCCAGCAAAGCATTATAAGAGCCATGATTATCGATCACGTAAAAAGTAATCTTTATACGAATATTGCCTATTTGAACCTTCAGACGAATCTTTTCCAGAGGTTCACTTCTTCCATAATTGAATCCTAGGATTGTCGTGATGGTTGTTGAAAGATTGTGTACAGGAATCTTTAATGCATCTAGTAGAGCCTTTGGCATGAAGCTAAGTGCAGAACCAGGATCAATCAAAATGCGATCAACCTTCATGGTATCGACATATCCCGTGAAGTAGAGGGGTCGGTCATGACGATTATCTTCCAACAGCATATCAGCTTGTGTAAAGGTGATGTTGGGTATCAGTTCCATCACACTATGACAATGAAGACATGTTATAGGCTATTTTTCTGGCTTCTTGAGGAATGTTAGACAAGTATCAACTTGCATCAAAGCTTCACTCAATGTCTCTCGAGTTTCTTTTGGAAGACGCAGTAGTTCAAAAATTGACAATCTTGTCGGGGTATTAGCCAGCTGAGCCAGTATATCAAAGTTATATGGTTTCTCGAGTCCCAAAGTTGGAGTCTTCTTTAATACTTTATCAAAACGGACATGCTGTTTTTCTTTGTCGTTGGTTTGGAAAGAGTTAAATACTTTATCGTCGGTTTGGAAAGATTTGGTTCTACTTGAGGTGATGAAGCTGATGGAACATTGACAGCAGGAGAAGATGATGCTTGAGGAGCCTCCAGAGCTGGAGCAGAGTTTTCTTGACCTTCTGAATAGTCTCTTAGGTAAGGTTTCCCAAACCTGGTACCAGTTAAGGCTTCTTCTTCGGATACAGGTTCGAATGACACCATATTGTAACTCTTTGCCTGGATCTTGTTTCTAGAAGGTTTCTTTTGGCAAGATGAAGAGTTTGTCCAGTAATCCAAACTGATTTGAGATTGGTTGTGAGAAAGACATAAAGAAAGAGGTACAGGAGATCCCTTTCCATGGTTCAAACCAGAGGCCTTTTGTAGATCATATCCTATTTTCGTCATTAGTTCACGAGACTGTGGACTATACAGATGGAAAGCTGGTTGATATTTGGCTTCTGACTTTGACAATGTTATCTCAGCAGGGGAAAAAGAAGAAGGATTATCAGCTGCCGAGATGAAGGTAGCAGTTAGAGGTGAAAGACAATGTTCATCCACGAAATCATGACATAATTTATATTTAGTGGGGCCTTCTTAGACTTGGTGGAGGAAGACGGTGTTTCGAAGTCAGCCACTAAATCTGGATGGATCCATATAATTTCTCCTTTATCAGTAGACAGAGGAACAGGGCCATCAGTTCGTGCAGGTTGAAGATTAACAATCTCCAGAGTAGTTCTCGGGATGGGGATGACACCTCCTACACAAGTCGAGCCGAAAAATCTCCAAACTGTAGAGAGACGACGTTAGCCATTACAGTTTTCTCGTCTTGTTGGAGAGTGATTGCACTAGAATTGACCATCTCCTAAATTTTATCCTTGAGCACATAGCATGCTCGAGTTGGATGTCCAATAAATCTATGGTAAACACAATATTTAGGATGGTCATTCTTACCAATTTCCTCTGGCCATTTTGCTTATGGAAGTTGAAGCTTATTGCTCTTGATCAGACAATCAAAGATACTCATGATATCATCTTCATCAAAAGAATATTCTTCTTTTGGATGTGGTGCCCTCTGTGGTGGTGCTGTTGGGGTAGATGTTGGCTGACTTACATTGATAGCTAGAGCTTCTTTACCATTGAGATTAATAGCCAAAGTCTTCTTGCTCTTGCGATTGTTCTGACGGTCGCAATTATTTGGTGTATGTGTTCATCTTTGTCAAGATTAGGCATTTGGATACCTAATTGTTTGAACTTGTCAGCGCTCTCTTCTACTGTTTTGGCGTTCACTATGAAGGAAGGCCAGTCCTGAAACTGTGTTAATCCCGTCCATATGCTGATTATAGACAACATGTTTGATTTGCAAGTGTCTATAGTCAAAGCATCTGGAGTTCCAAGAGGCATTTTGAGTGCTTCACGCGGAATCGTTCAATGAAACATTCAGTAGTTTCATTATGTCGTTATTTGATTTTGATTGGAGCAGACATAGTTATGTCATTGGTTCTCTCATAAAATCGTTCCAAGAATATTTGTTTAAAGCCAGAGAAAGAGGTTATACAACCATCTGGTAAACTACGATACCAGTCATATGCTGTACCAGCTAAACAGCCGACAAATACTCTAGTAAGAAGAGCATCATTTGGTTGAAGTTGATCAGTCATTACTTCAAAATGATTGAGATATTGACTTAGAGATGTGCTACCATTAAACAGTATAATAGTATGGGGTTTGTATTTAGGAGGAAATTGGACTTCTTTCTATTCTCTGGGATAAGGCTGTTTGATCCCAAGCTTCTACAAGCCGTCTTTCTGTTTGAAAGCTTCAAATTGAGTACGTAAAAGTTTTACGGCCTCATTGGTATTTTTCGATGATTGTGGAGTAGTGGATTGATTTGATATGTTAGGAGGGGGTACTGCATGATAAGTACCACTCCCGGCACCAGATTGACTTGGAGCAGCCTACACTGGTATGGAAGTAGTGTGAGGAGATTGTACCCCCAAATCAATATTGATGGGAGCTGATGTTGTTACAGGTTCTTGAGTTGGAATCAGATTCGCGACCGGTGGAACTGTATGTTGTGCCATAATGACAACATGCATGTCTGTCATCATCTCAGCCATGTTCTTCAAACTAGCCTCCAAAGCAGCAATTATTTTCTCTTGATTGTTAGAACTGGAAGCATCTTGATCTTCTGTGGCAACATAAGTAGTTACTTCTCTAGCTATTGAAGACGAACTAGGGGAAAAGATGGTCTTTCCAAAACTTTTACTATCAACATCAAAGTCATATAAGGTATCACCACCAGAATAAGTGATAGGGGTGTCCTGTTGACTGAGAGAATCTTGGTTGGATGGAAGATTCTTTTGACCGATTGTGTCTCGGCTTCTCGATCTAGTATATTGGTATACTCCCTCGCTGGATTCATGAATCTGATCTAAGTATTGTTGACTGGGATTGCAGGATATATTACGTCTTAGACGTTTTCCACCCCAGTGCTTCGAGATGATATGTTGACAGGAGCATAGAGTAGTTCATCTTTATCCACTAGGATAGGTTCAAGAGTCTGAACATATTTCAAACGGTTAAAGACAGACCGTTTAGCTGACTGACATCAACATTTGATGACAACTTCATGGTGGTGATTGCAATGATTTCTTGCTGTTGGACCACAACTTGACATGATGGATTTGCAACCTTCCGCTTCTATATCAAGAGTTCACGGAGATCACTAACAGGACGAGAAGAAGTTGCAGGAATGTTGCCCTTAACGATATTCGGGACATGGTTCCTGTTCTTGAGGTGTCCCGTACCTTGAGTGTACAAAGACGTGCTAAGCTGGTTAGCATAAGTCATAGGATTTTTCACCTCAGAATTCTTACTCTGGTGCAAGTTAGCAACTGGTGCAGGTTGCGCTTGATACATTTTGTGTTTTTCTGAAGTTGACCCTAATTGGCACATGTTGATACAGGTGTGCAAGTCTGACAGGGGTGCTTCTTGTGCATCTACTTGAGATACTAGCAGTTTGCCTTATCAGGATCTTGAGATGCGTAGGGTTGGTAGATCTTGCGCTGACCTCTTTAGAGTAGGTATAATACCCTTTTGTTTGGAAAGTTCATTCTGAATAGAACCTATTTTTCTGACAGAGATTTGATTGTCTCTGTTAAGGAGAGTAGAATTTCTATCTGAATCCACATTTGTGCTGAGAGGCGCAAAAGCGCAATCAGCAGTACTTTCCACCCAATCAACGATTCGAGCAGAATAAGAAAAAGCCAAAGAGCATTTTTCTTGATTTAATGATTTCTTAATTAGTTTCTGGCTTAATGGCGAAGAGGGAACCACTAAACAGTATTTCCTTTTACGTTGTGCCAATACAGAAATATGTGCAGGTTGTGCCAGAACAGGAACAGGTACAGGTTGTACCATGGAAGAAAAGGCCAAAGAGCACTTTCCTTTGTTTTATCCAGTAAAGGTACTGGACATATTTTTCTCCGAGTTCAGAATTGGTGGAGCAGAGGGAGTAGCCAAAAGGCTCTTTCTCTTAGGTACTTGGACAGCAGTGTGTCGAGACGAAGTCTCCTTCGATTTCAGGATCGGAGAAGTGGAGGGGTTAGCCAAAAGGCTGTTTTCCTTAGGTTGCGCCAGGGCAGTGATGGGCGCAAGTGTACAGAGGCAGCAGGTTGTACCGTCGAGGATTTAGGAGTCCAGACGTAGCACGTCTTACTCTTAGCAGGGGCAGTAGTGCGCTTGGCACCTCCAGCATTGATCATGGCCTCGTAGGCTGTCTGGTCGAATTGAACGACTAGGGCCTTCTGTATCTTGCCGATCGACGCGGTATCACATTTAGTTGTCACTTTCTCGTTGGAGGAGAAAGTCGTCACCAGCAGAGTCATCATTTTGTTTGCAGAAAAATAAAACTTTGATTACAAACTAAAAAAAGAGTACAAGAGTACAATTGATTTTTGGAAAAGTACAACTATAGGAATCTGATCAGAAGACGATCACTTTATCCCTTGGACGATGTGATATCGAAGACACGAGCCTATGGAGGATGCAACAGTACTTTAACAGGAGATTATGATTATTCGTCATGCTTTAAGACTGATTGGAAACTCTATTTATAGAGTTCTTGAAATAACTGTTTAGCAGTTATTCTGGGTTGCGCGCACTTCAGGTTGCGCACCTCCTGTTCACTTGCGCAAGCGGTTGCACTAACTGCTATGGATGCGTGGCCTCGTTTGATTGAGATGCGCGTGGTCGTGGACAGTATAGTGGGCACGTTTTACGAAGTTAGTGGCATGCACGCCACGTAACCCTGTTCTGGATATTGTTCGATCACTTTGCGCGTGCTTCATCAGGTTACGCGGGGACACAATGTAACAACTTGTGTGAGCAGTTGCACCAACTGCTGTAGGCGCATGGCATCGTTTGAATGAGATGCGCGCGTGGTCGTAGGCAGTATAGTGGACACGCTCTGCGAAGTTGGTGGCTTGCGTGCCACGTCACCCTGCTTCTAAATAAAAGTTGATCAGATGGTGCCAACTAGCCAGGTTGCACATGGGCGCAACTCAACAACTGGCGTCTTTGACTGGGTCTTCTGTGTTGTACTGATTAATTCTTGCGCCACACAATGACTTGCGCGAGCCAGCTGTCAGCATTAATTACATGCTGACAAAATCTTCTCGAGCACCGCGTTGCACGAGTTTCGAACGGATTTTCCTTGATATACGTGCTGTCAGTTGTCAGGCAATAATGATGTCGTTACAGCTTCTCGAGGAAGTGCGCCACGTGGCGCTCGCGTAACCTATCTCCTGCACAACCTGATGCTGGCGCAACCTGATGTTGCACAACTTGATGTTGCCGCAACCTGATGATATGACTTTCAGGAGCGGCACAGCTTGATTTTTAGCCTCTACATACTCCATAACTATTTTTTTCTTCACTTCATCCTACAAAAATAAGGAATTTATCTAAGCATCATAATATTAAGTGCAACAAGAATGATATGAAAATGAACATTGAGCATTAGACTTGCTTACAATCTTATCCACTATTACTTATGTGGCTGGATCCATACCACTGGTGGAGACGCATCTTCTTCATCATGTTCATCACCGTCATCTACAATTTTTTTTGTAGAACTTCCTGCAACCATTTTTTGTTTCTTTCGAGCTAGCTTCCAAAAAGGCAGCAGTCTACTTCCTCCTCATATTATGTACAATCATTCTTATGTTTTTGTGAAAAAAAAGAACATTCAATGAAATAAATTATATTATGAAATGTATAAGATCATTATTACTTACCATTATTCTCTTAAACCTGCATAGCCTTTTCGGGTTAGCCTATGGTTGTAGACATGTTTGCTTCTTCTGCTTTGTTGTACTTTGCGACTGGTCTAAAATCATAATGTAATTTATTTTTATGATAAGTAAGAATTTATTAAGTTGCAAAGTTAAACATATTTAATTAAGAGACCGATACCTGAAAGTTCTAGGAAAGTCGAGATGTCACAAACTTGGACCATTGATTTGGATTGATAAAGCTATACTTTTCAGGTGGATTTTTCAAACTGTAAGGTTGTCCATATTACTTTGAATATGATATGTTAAGGTATGCCTAAATGACTTTATAGCAACACACATGGTTTGCATTAAATTTCTTTTAACTCACGGATCCACAATAAAGCTTTGCTTCATATAATGTAAGATTGTTCCAATTAATTAGAACTAATAACCAATCAATGATCTCAAAATATTTTTTTTCATATTTAAGTTACCTCCACTGATGCCCATGCATTCTCTTTAATATTATATGGTACTTTACGCCAATTATCATAAGTGATAGGTATCATACTTCGTGCGATAACCCCAAACAAACTGACACATTTTGCCCTGGCCTCTCTAATAGGCTATTCTACCTCGTTGAATGTGACAATTTTCTTGATTCCATCACTTTTCCCTTTAGTAGTTTGTTCTATCTTTGTAACACCTCTTGTTGCTTTTTTGGTTTGGACATCTTCCACTTGTGGAGGGTTCATCTCTTGAACCTGTGACAGAAATGAGCACACAATTAAGTTGTTGTATACATGGGAAAATAAATGAAACTTGAGTCTAATAAAAATTTATATCACTTACCAAATAACATTAGAATTCAAGTATCAGTAAAAAGAGACTATGAAATAAGAGTAAAAACATAATTTAGTTGTTCACTTGAATCTAGATAGGGACTGCATGGAGCGCTTGCCTCTCACATCTAGTATCATTTATCCACGTCTTCAGGATAATTAATCTTCCATCAAACGTCCAAGGCCCTCCTTGAATGACTCGTTCCATATCTTCCTGTATTCCAAACCGCACAAAGTAGAACCCATTGTTCCTGGAAAAGAACTCCATGCTGCCTTTAGGCTTCCACACCCAATGTGCATACGCGCGATTCTGGCCATAAAATGGTCGACTCCTGAGTACGTAAAGTATTATTGTATTTTTTCAATACTTTTTTTGTCTCTGCCAAATCCTCTTCTATGAAGGATGCCCGCAAGCCATTACCCGCTTTTTTGGGTTCCACGAATTTCATTGCGCCATTGGATTTGCTAGGATCTGGACGAACAAAGTCTGCACATGTTTTGCTTGGGTTCCCTCCAACGATGATGTTTTGCCTTTGTCCAGGTTCACCTGGGACCAATTGGGAAAGAAGTGCGGAAACCTTTCCCCAAACCGGAGAGTACCTGCGAGAGGACCGAGCAATACAACGCACGAACCATACAAAACAATCCACGCTGACACAGAGAATTTTTTGACGTGGAAAACCCTTGCGGGAAAAAACCACGGGACGATCGGAGTCCAACCCTGAGAAGCCTCCACTAATGGAATAGAAGAATTACACCCTCTACAAACTCCTCCCGATCCAAATCGGATCCCCACAATACTCAGAAATAAGAACAACGATTACAAGGCTACGAAGAGCGGGAACGACGAGTAGAGATTACCCGAACACGATCTCCTTCGAATAGCGACCTTCAATCCTCCGTCATCTTCTCCGGAGTTGCAATGGCACTCTTGCCTCCTTTTCTCTCTTTTCTTGTGTTACGTTGCGTTATGAATTAGGGTTGGAAAATCCCAACTTAACTCCCTAATCCCGCAGCCAACCTGGACCGTTGGATAAGATCCAGTGGTGAAAAATCACCCAAATTCCCGCATCAGCCCCGACGACACAGAGTTCGGCCAGAACTCTGTGTCGGGCATCCAGCACCTAATGCCAACATCCTGGAATGGCCAGACCGAGTTCGGCCCGAACTCGCCATGGGACCGAGTTCGGCCCGAACTCGGCAATCCCATTCCAGAACCTCCCTCTGGTCAGCAACAGCAGCAGCGACTCCGCGTCGCCTACTTCCCGAGCTTCTTCGACACACGAATGGCGCTCGTCGCACTCCGGGGTCTTCTCCACATAGGTTGGGAACCCCACCCACTCCAACAAATCTCCTCTTTCACAACTATAGGGAGGATGTCGTCATCCCGACGATCTGCCTGCAGTACTCAAACTTCTCCTTGGTAGAATCTTCGTGAACATATCAGCTCCGTTGTCATCTGTATGAACCTTCTCAAGCTCCGCGTCCTTCTTCTCAACCACATCCCGTATCCAATGATACCGAGTCTCGATGTGTTTGGACCGGCTATGAAACGTCTGATTCTTCACAAGGTGGATAGCACTCTGACTGTCGCAAAGCAAAGTATACTGCTCTTGCTTCAGTCCCATTTTTTGTAGCAGCTTCTTCATCCACAGCAACTCCTTGTAAGCCTCCGTCGCCGCAATGTACTCTGTCTCTGTCGTCGATAAGGCAACACACTTCTGCAACTGCGACTGCCATGACACTGCTCCTCCTGCAAACATCATCACGTAGCCTGAAGTCGATCGCCTCGTGTCTACATCTCCAGCCATATCAGCGTCGGTATACCCAACCATCTTCGGCTCGTCACCACCAAAGGAAAGTCTCCAACCAGCAGTGCCCTGAAGATATCGTAGAATCCACTTGACCGCACTCCAATGTACCCTTCCAGGATTTGAAAGATACCTGCTAATCGTACCAACTACATGAGCAATGTCTGGCCTCGTACACACCATAGCATACATAAGGCTCCCCACAGCTGAGGCATATGGAACCCGCTTCATATCTTTCTTTTCGTCCTCGGTAGATGGACACTGCTCCTCAGTGAGCTTAAAGTGAGCCGCAAGAGGGGAACTCACTTTCTTCGACCCGTCCATCCCGAAACGCTGAAGTACCCGGTGAATGTACTTCATTTGGGACAAGTGTAGCAGCTTGGACTCTCTCTCTCGGCTGATCTCCATCCCAAGAATAGTCTTTGTTGCGCCCAAATCCTTCATAGAGAAGGCCGCGCCCAGTTGGCGCTTCAGCTCCGCTATCCTAGTGGCATTCCGACCCACTAATAGCATATCATCAACATAGAGCAATAAAATGATGAAATCATCATCGGCAAAATATCTCACAAATACACAGTGATCCGACGTCGTCCGTGCATAACCATGCTCCCCCATAAACGACTCGAACTTCCTGTACCACTACCTCGGAGCCTGCTTCAGACCATACAAGCTCTTCTTCAATCGGCAGACCAAATGTGACTTGTCCTTCTCACAAAATCCCTCTGGCTGTTCCATGTACAACTCCTCCTCAAGATCACCGTAGAGGAATGTCGTCTTCACGTCCATCTGCTCGACCTCCAAGTCGAGACTGGCTGCTAATGCTAGCACCACCCGAATAGACGAATGCTTGACGACAGGCAAAAAGATCTCATCATAATCCACACCTTTCCGCTGACCGTAGCCTTTGACTACCAGCCTCGCTTTGTATCGAGGGCGAGTAGCATCTTCCGTCTGCTTCACTCTGAACACCCATCGATTCTTCAAAGCCTTCTTGCCCTTTGGCAACCGTACCAGATCATAAGTGGAATTGGTGTGCAAGGAATTCATCTCCTCCTGCATAGCCTCCATCTACTCCTGCCTGTGTTCGTCTTCCATAGCCTCTGCAAAACTTTCGGGCTCTCCCCCGTCAGTCAATAGCACATACTCATCTGGTGAGTATCTCGGAGATGGTCGACGATCCCTGTCACTCCTCCTCAAAGGAACCACTGGTGCTGGCTGTATACCGACAGCCTCATCTCCTTCAGGAACTGCCTCTCCGGCATGCTCATCCTCCTGAGGGACACCCTGACCACCATCAGCAGGCTGATGATCAAGGTTGGGAGCTACTCCATGTACTGGCTCCCCCATAACTGGATCCTCTGCGATGTCCTCTGGAAACTGCTCGAAGCGAAATGACTCTAACTCGGGCAATTCCTCAGCCTCAGAAGGCGTCTCAGAATCCTGAGTGTTGGTCATGGTCTGATCCTCGACGAACACCACGTCCCTGCTTCTGTAGAGCTTTCCTTCCACTGGGTCGTAGAGTCTATAGCCAAACTCATCCCGACCGTAGCCGACAAAGACGCATCGCCTCGTCTTCGGCTCAAGTTTGGTCCTCTCGTCCTTCGGTACATGTACGAAGGCCTTACAGCCAAACACTCGCAGGTGATTGTATGACGGCTCTTTGCCGTACCATACTTTGTCAGGTACATCACCCTGCAAAGGAGCACTAGGAGACAAATTAATAACATAAGCAGCTGTGAGAAGAGCCTCACCCCAGTAACTGCCCGGCAAGTTTGCTTCTGATAGCAAACATCGTACCTCTCCATAAGTGTCATGTTCATGCGCTCCGCTACACCATTGAGCTGAGGTGTCTTGGGCGGAGTCTTCTGGTGTCGTATCCCCCGCTCTCTGCAATAAGCATCAAAGGGACCGATGTATTCACCGCCATTGTCGGACCGAACACACAACAACTTCTTGCCCGTCTCCCTTTCAACAGAGGCCTGAAACTCCTTAAAAGTAGGCAGCACCTGATCCTTGGTCTTTAAGGCATAGACCCAAACCTTCCTGGAACAGTCATCAATAAAGGTTACAAAGTAAGAAGCACCACCAAGAGATTTTACCTTCATAGGACCGCAGACATCCGAGTGAATCAACTCGAGCAACGCCGGCTTCCTCGAACTTGGGTGACTTTGGAAAGACACCCTATTTTGCTTCCCAGCTAAACAGTGCGTGCACTTCTCCAACTTTGTAGACTTGAGCCCCGGAATCACCTTCCTGTTCACCAAGTAGCTCATCCCCTTCTCGCTGATATGGCCGAGCCGTCTGTGCCGCAACTCGGTAGACGTATCACTGACTGCGTTCACCTCCTGTGTCCCCTGTGCGCTCCCCTCCATATAGTAGAGACCGGACTTCTTGCTTCCTCTGGCAATCACCATCGAACCCCTGGAAAGCTTCCACTGACTATTCCCGAAGAGACTAAAGAATCCCTCGTCATCCAACCTTCCAACCGACACCAGGTTGAAACGGATATCGGGGACATGACGAACATCTTTGAGAACAAGAACCGCACCCGTCTTCGTTCTCAAATGCACATCTCCAACGGCAACTGCCTTCGACACATCTCCGTTGCCCATCTTCAACACGCCACAGTCACCTGTCGTGTAAGTGGCAAATAGTACCCTGTTGTGAGATACATGTGCTGAAGCCCCTGAGTCCACCAGCCAAGAATTGTCATCGCAGGCGAGGTTAGTAATGATCTCATCACCTACGACGATCACATCGCCTCCATACATCGAGGCCGCCGCTGTAGTGTTCTCTTCTTGCTTCCCCTTGTCGCCCTTCTTCTCTCTCTTCCAAGCGAAATAATTTCGCTTGATGTGGCCCTTCTTACCACAATGGTAACACTCTGAGTCCTCGTAACGACCCTTGGACTTCCCCCTGCTCTTGTCTCTGCAACCACCTGGACCCCTGCTTTTGCCCCTTCCGCGGCTCTCTGAAACAAGTGCCTCTGAGTGGTGGGATGTTGATGAAGTGCCCTGAGAACGTCTCCGCATCTCTTCATTCAACACCCCGCTCTTGGCAAACTCCAGACTGACCACGCCCTCTGGAGCAGAAGCGATCATAGATACTCGTACGGTCTCCCACGAGTCTGGCAATGTACACAGCAGCCATAGTCCCTGAACTTCATCGTCGAACTTGACTCCCATAGAAGATAGCTGGTCAACCACGCCCTGGAACTCACTCAAGTGGTCCGAAATAGACGCCCCATCCTTGTATCGCAGACCCATCATCGTTCGGATCAGGAACAACTTGTTTACCCCGGTCTTCTTCGCATACAAGGATTTCAGCTTATCCTACAACGTCTTCGCGTGCTCAATATTGGCAACGTGATTGTACACGTTCTCATCAACAAACTGCCGTATGTACCCACACACTTGTATATGCTCGAATGTCCAGTCCTCCTCGGATTTATCACTGGGCTTCTCGGATGCAAACACGGGTAGATGCAGCTTCTTGACAAACAGCAAATCCTTCATCTTGCTCCGCCAATAATGATAGTTTGTGCCATTAAGATTCACCATACGCACCGGCTTCGCGTCCATCTCTCCTCTCTGGTTTCTCTGTCAACTACTGACACTCCTTCTGAATTCCAGAACCTGGCTCTGATACCACTCTGTTGGAAAAGAAGCACGGAAACCTTTCTCCAAACCGGAGAGTACCTGCGAGAGGACCGAGCAATACAACGCACGAACCCAAAAACAACCACACAAAATAATCCACGCTGACACAGAGAATTTTTTGACGTGGAAAACCCTTGCGGAAAAAAACCACGGGACGATCGGAGTCCAACCCTGAGAAGCCTCCACTAATGGAATAGAAGAATTACACCCTCTACAAACTCCTCCCGATCCAAATCGGATCCCCACAACACTCAGAAATAAGAACAACGATTACAAGGCTACGAAGAGCGAGAACGACGAGTAGAGATTACCCGAACACGATCTCCTTCGAATAGCGACCTTCAATCCTCCGTCTTCTTCGACGAAGTTGCAATGGCACTCTTGCCTCCTTCCTCTCTCCAAGTTGTGTTACGTTGCGTTTATGAATTAGGGTTGGAAAATCCTAACTTAACTCCCTAATCCCGTAGCCAACCTGGACCGTTGGATAAGATCCAGTGGTGAAAAATTACCCACATTTCCGCATCAGCCCCGACGACACAGAGTTTGTCCAGAACTCTGTGTCGGGCATCCAGCACCTAATGCCAACATCTTGGAATGGCCAGACCGAGTTCGGCCCGAACTCGCCATGGGACCGAGTTCGGCCCGAACTCGGCAATCCCATTCCAGAACCTCCCTCTGGTCAACAACAGCAGCAGCGACTCCGCGTCACCTACTTCCCGAGCTTCTTCGACACACGAATGGCGCTCGTCGCACTCCGGGGTCTTCTCCACATAGGTTGGGAACCCCACCCACTCCAACAGGACTTGGCAATACCGGTCACATCCCCATTGATCACCAGAGTCGACAGTTGGATCGGTCTCCACCGAGTATTGGTCCATCGGGTAGGGTTTACTCCTCCGCCTCTCATATTCAGAACCTCCGCCCGGTCCCGGCGCCTAGATGGCACCACGTTTTGAGTAGCCGCGAACTCTCGTCCCTTAGCCGGGGACGCCTCCGCATCGTAGTCCATCCTCCGTGCTCCTCTCATCCTAGTGTTGTCAGATCTCCTTTCTCTATGTCGTCTTCCTCCGCAAGGCCAGGATCCCATATTGGAAACCCTAATTCCTTAGAGCAGGAGGAATCCACATCTTCACTTTTGCATCCCTCAGGCTTTCCCTCTTTCACATCTGTTAGATCTTGTTTAAGTCATCCAATCTTAACCAATAAAAAATCAATAGTTAAGATTAGATGACTTAAATAAGATCCAACGAATTTTATCATGGGGATGCAAAATTAAATGCGGAGATGTTGATCCTTCCTCATACATACATATATATATATATATTTACCTCCATTGCGTGATTAAAGCGCGGAGTTCTTCTATGATTTGTTGAGGCACTGGCCGTGAAGAATCCCAAAATTTCCTTGCTTTCCGCCCCCACAATGGAACTATATAGGAAGGACAAGTTGAAGAAAGACAATAACTTGCGAGTCAAGTATATGAGGTCGGGTGTCTCCTTGAGAAGGCATAAGGATTCCTAGGTACTATAAGCCTAGACAAACCCATGGACGGACCCCTATGGGCAACTCCACATAGAAAACTGGTCCCCTGTGGGTCAACTTGGGCCAGGCCGGTTCCGATCCAGGTAGAGCCAGACCAGCTGGTCCTGACTGTGCCAGACTAGCAGGTCCGACTATATGCCCATGATATCAACTTAAATTGAAGGAAAAGCTAGTGTTGTTGTCTTGGGATGATTTGCTAGTAGATGTCCATATAATGTACAAATTATATCTTTATGAGATATTTCTCTTTTAAATGCCAATGTATTCTTCACTACAAATTATATCCTTAGCAATAGTAAACTTAGGGTAAAGGCATAATTGGAGAAAAAATTACGATCAAATCAACTTTATTATATAGTAGCATAGATAAAGATAAGCAAACAACAATTAATTGGTGGCAATAAATTAACTTTGCCAAACAAGTATGCACACTTATACACTGATGATAATTATTTAACTGACGGATAGAGGAGCACAATGACTTTGCCAAACATGTATGATGTATGCACACTTATACATCACTGCCGCGTGGTGAGTCCGTTATACTGAATAATTTCTCGGATAGAGGAACACAAGGACGTGCTACCAAGTACAACTCCGACTTTCTCGATACACTCGACGCATAAGCCTCCGTCATGTCGAGCTCATCGGCCCTCATCCCGTTAGGAAGTTCCCAGTCAAAGTAGAAAAGGAGATGGGCTAGGGCAAGCTCTACACTGGCCAGACCAAATGTCATACCCGGACACATCCTTCTACCTGCACCAAATGGCAAGAGGTTGAAATCTTGCCCTTTGAAGTCGACCGGATTCGCATCGAACCTCTCCGGCCTGAAGCAGTCGGGGTCGTCCCAGTGCCGCGGATCTCTCCCTAAAGCCCATACATTCACGAGAACTCTGGTGCCGGTTGGTATCGCGTAACCTTGAACTCGACAAGCCTCCCTGCACTCTCTGGGCAGCAAGGGAGCCGGGGGATGTAGCCTTAGAGTCTCTTTGATGACTAGCTTTAGGAACTTCAATTCTCGGACATGGCTCTCTTCCATCTTCGTCCTCCGTCCTAGCGACTGTCGGATCTCATTCTGCACCTTCTCCCTTGTCTCCGGGTTTCTCATCAGCTCGGACATGGCCCATTCTAGGGTTGTGAAGGAAGTCTCGGTTCCAGCGATGAACATGTCCTGACAATTAATAAAAATGCGATCGAGATATTCTTAAGACATTAAAATTTCTTGAAAAATGAGATTTGTCACTCACAAAATATGGATCTCAATTAGTCATTTTTCATACAATATGTGAAGCTATAGCTAGGGTTTCACATATAAGAAACTCAAAAGTATTGCTTAACTTGAGCTTTCAGCTAAATACAATCGATGAACTTTGGGACAATAAGGAACTTGCAAAATATATTCTTGCAAAATATATCCACTAAAAGAAGAAAATAATATAAAAGAGAGCATAATATATCTTAGTGGCAAAAAGGGTCTCAAAAAACAATTATTATTAGTTTGACAACAAACTAACGGGATGTAGCAAGTTACTAACAGTATGAGTCAGGATATATAGTTGCTAATTATAAAGAAAGTTAAGAGTATTTAACTTACAAATTCCTGAAAGTTCAGAATATTTTATATACCACGTCGTGGAGTCCGAAAACTCAATAAATATATGCGAATTGTTGTCCCGTGTTTTCCTATCAAAAGCTAACCCATCATGCATGGCCCAAGCTATGAACACGTGTCAGCCATTATCAGCGAGACGTCGTTCGAGATTTTGGACTTGACAATGCATGCATGAAATGTAAAAAAATCGAACATGCAATCATGGATCAGTACTTACCAAGATAACAGCTTTCACGTTGTTGGTTGTAAGAGGGACATCGAGCTCGCAACGATCCCTGTGCCTCAGCAACACATCTACAAGATCCTCTTCCCTATCATTCTTATCATTCTCCGCTTCATGCTCTCTCAGAATCTCGTCAAAGAACCCGTCGAGAAACTCATGGAGTGCCTTCAGTTTGGACTTGGCCCCCGACGCTACGTCGAGGAAGCGCAAGAACGGAAGCAGATCTGCTACATCTAGACCAGTTACCAAGTTGAGCACCTCTTTCATTGCCACGAAGAGCCTCTCCTGGTTCCTGTACTTCTTTCCCATGACAGCTCTGAAGACTATGTTGTTGCTCAGCGACAAGAGCTTGCGGCTAAGATTTACAGGCACTCCCTCGTTGGTCGCAATGTCCTTGACTAGGTTGTGTACCTCTTCTTCCCGCAGTGAGCTGAAGGACTTTACGTGCGTGGGATTCAGTAGCTCCAATATGCATATCTTTCTCAGTTGCACGTAGAACCTGATGGAATAACTGTTATTACGATTACAAAGAATAGTACAAAAATGTAAATACAACTTGAACAATACAGCTACTCAGGAATGGAAAAATCAAACTAACTGCTTTGAAGAATTGCAACCAAGTTGCTACAAGAAGAAACATAGATGATGGGATAACCGTTGCTCAAAGCAAGATTCGACCATTTTTTGTCGATCTGCTTCCAGGAACCAGCAAGTTCAAAGAATTGAACTTCTGGAACGCTCGTTTGCTCAGAAACTTAACAACACTCGGACAAAACTTCGCAGCTTCAACGCTGCTGCAAACTCTCCTCTCGTTATATCTGCCAAAAGCAAAATCGAGAGAAAATGTAGGAGAGCCAAGTCCTCTAGCAGCCATAACCACCCATGATGGTCAGTTAATCAAGGAAATAATTTTTCAAGTTGACGATTACAATAGTAACTCCCACTAAGTTGAGTGGGAGTTACAGAACTGAAACGTCCACGCTGAAACAATCACGTTCAAAACTTGTTCCAGTGGGAGCATCATCCACACTGGAACCAGTTCCAGCGGAAGCACTGATCGTGCTAAACCAGCCAACCCCACTGGAACGCTAGTCACACTGAACCAGCTAGCCCGCTAGACTAGTTGGTTATGCTGGAATACTGGCCATATTGGACCAGTTGGTCCCACTGTTCCCAGTAGTACCACATGCTGAACGCGCATGAAGTAAAAGTACACCATCAAAATGTTACTTTGCGCTCTTCGTCCATGCCCATATCCGAGTACTAATCGCTAAGCGAAGGCTAGCACCTTAGAAAAATTCCTAAAAAATAGGTGACAAAAACTAATATTTCTTAGAAGATTTGAACTTTATCCTCTAATAAAATACCACACCATACCAATGACAAACTACAACTCTTCATGTGTAAGATAATTAAAAAAAATCTTATATTGAAATACACATTTAGAGTTTGTCAGGTGGATGACATACGTGGGACCGATCTCTAGAGAGTAATTTCAAATAAACTCCAACAATCTTTCACACATTTTAACATATGAGCTAAGCGTTCCCTATTATACATCATGCATTAGGATAGATGTCGCTTACAACTTGAATCTTCCTGTATGGGTCAAACAATAATACGATACAAAATGAACTAAGCATTGAATTCATTACCATAATTGTTATTCTTCTCACCCACACAATAATATCAATTGTGCCTCTGGTCACACATTAAAGGCCATATTCTGATTTGATATTTGTGTATTTATCATGGTCGATCCGAAGTCGAGTTCCAACCTCTTGGTGGTGTCATTCCCTAATAGCATGAGGTCAAAGCCTCTTTATAGTGTTTTGTACTACTACTCCCTGACTTTCAGTATGAGTCTACCTGCCTCTATGCGTTGCTACACCGCTCTGATGTGGCCCGAAGCCGATGTCACAACCCATGTGGTGTCACAAGTGAAACTATATATATATATATATATATATATATATATATATATATATATATATATATATATATATATAATAAAAATAAAATATATATATATATATATATATATATATATATATATATATATATATATATATATATATATATATATATTATGTGTGTGTGTGTGTGTGTGTGTGTGTAAGAAGGTAATTGTATTGATAAATGGAGAAGACATCACAAACATACCATCATATTAGAAATAAATCAAAATTTTCCACCCCTGTATGTCAGAATCACTAGTCAATATTTCTTGATTACATTACTCAGTCATAAGAAACGATTTTGCTTAAGCCGTTCATCTCTCTCTCTCTCTCTCTCTCTCTCTCTCTCTCTCTCTCTCTCTATCTATCTATCTATCTATCTATCTATCTATCTCTCTCTCTCTCTCTCTCTCTCTCTATATATATATATATATATATATATATATACAAACTCCAAACCCGAGTGGTCAGGAGTTCGAATCTCAGTGGGAGCGATTCCGAAAACTAATTACCCTTGCTTCAAAAAATATATATATATATACAAACTCCAAACCCGAAGGCCTACAAACTCGGCCCGATTGTCACATTAATTTCCCACAAAATTAATATAATCTTTTGGGAGATATGCCTCACTCTAACCACTAAATGTTCCAAAACCAACCGGTTGGTTTTGTATTATAGAACCACCCAATGTCTCATAGGATGTATTGAAATTTAGTGGTTGAGATTAGAAGATGTAGACCTCACCACATTTTTAACTCATCTAATCTCAACCATTCAATTCGAATCCAGCGTATATAACATAGGTTGGTTTCATAATATAAAATCAACCAGATGGTTCTAGAGCACTCCTATATATATATATATATATATATATATATATATATATATATATATATATATATATATATATATATATATATAATAATATAACAATAGGTGATAATATAAAAGACGCAGGCGAAAGCAGAACCGAACCCTAGCTCTGCTAGGGCATCACCTAATCGGGGCGTGGAGGCGGCCAACCGCCCCCTGGACCGGGGGAAAGGCAAGGGGGTGGCGGCGGCGGCCGGCGGCGATCGACCGGAGGCGGGTGGCGGCGGTCGGCCGCCGGAAAGACTGAACGCGCCTTCTGTGCGCGCGCTGGCCCACGCAGGCGGACTGAGCGACGGCCGGGGGGGTCTGGCGAACCCCCCCGGTGGCGGGCGGGTGCCGGCGACCCATCCCAGGTGGGGGGGGGGGTGGCCGGGGAGGGCCGCGAACGGCGGTGAAGGCTCCGAGCACGGGTTCGGTCGGTTTTTTGACGGCGGATGCTCCGGGGGGCTCATCTATGGTGTTCTCCGCCCAAAGGGCATCGACAGGATTAGAGGATGGACAGAGTGAGGAGGGGGCTTGGACTACGGTCCAAAATCAGAGGGTAAGGCGAGGAGGCGGACAACGATCGCAAACCTCTGAGACTAGGAGGGGCTCAGCTTCTTCTCAAGGATCGGACAGGAGGTCCGGGATAGCCAGGAGAACAGGAGCTACGGGGGGCCAGGCGCACACAGGGGAACGGGAGGGACAAGCCAGGATTACGTGGCGGCCTCGCACGAAGGGGTCAGCAGGGACGGCTGACCCAGTTATCGGGGGGAGAAGGACTGCTGCGAACGTGAGTGCCCGGCCGGCCCCGACGATCCTGCCTCGGAGTTCGGGTCCACGGCCTGTTTCCTGGGCAGATGCGTACAAGGTAGGGGTTGCAAAGACTCCGGCATCGATGGAGTATGTTGCGCCTATGGCTATTGGGGGTGAGCTCTGCGCCGACTTTCTGGCTGAGGAAGTGGCGAACGTGACGGCATTCTGGGAAAATACTTTAGTGTTATATGTGTTGGGGAGCAAACCCTTCTATGGGCAGATCCGAAGCTATGCGGATAGAGTTTGGCGGCCGAAGGGTAGCATGGAGTTCTTCTCCAAGGAGAACGGCTTCTACTTCGTTAAATTTGGGATGGCAGAAGACGTAGCTCGGATCCTCTAGGGAGGGCCATGGACGTTTGATGGACGCCTCATCATACTGAAGCAATGGACCCCTGACCTGAGATGTGAGAAGGAGGTGCTGAATGCGGTACCTGTGTGGGTCCGGTTCCCTGAGTTCCCGGTTCGCTTCTGGAGTGTCCCCCTTCTTATGCGACTTGCCAGCCTCATTGGCAAGTCGATTAAGGCGGACGATGCCACCACCTTCAGGACTAGATTGATGTATGCTCGGGTTTTTATGGAGATTGATGCCAGGTTGGACCTGCCAGAGTAGTTGAAGTACAGGACCCCTACTGGCCAGATCCTTATGCAGAAGGTGGAGTATGAGTGGGTTCCCCCCAGATGTCCGACGTGTGTCTGCTTTGGGCATCTTCCGAGTGCTTGTAGGCGTGGAGGAGCTTTTGAGGTGGTGACGGAGGAGGTAGTGCAGGAGACCGGTGGTGCAGTTGATACCCCTGTAGTTGACCAGGCGAGCCTGATGGAGGATACGATGGAGGCAGACCTCCCCCCCATCTCTGGAGATAACGAGGGGCCTCCGACGGAGATTTTTGCTGGAGCGATGGTTGAGTATATGGGGACGAGGACTATGACCACCAGGAGTATGAGACAGGAGGACAGGCGAAAAGGAGTGGATAACTCTTTAGCGCTTCAGGTTTACAGTCGGAAGCGCCAGGCTACGGAGTCACATAGTGAGGACAGCGGACAGGGTAAGACGGAGAGAGTGTGGAAGGTCAACCCTAAATGGGTAGCGGACCTAGCTCAGCCTCCCCAACAGGGGAATCCGCAAGGGGTAGCGCCCCTTAATCAGCCTCTTCGTCAGGGAGTTAGAGATGAGGATTCCAGAGATATGGAGGTTGCACTCTCCCCGGGTGCACCTTCAGAGGATGTTCAGGGGATCCCACCCGCGGTTTAGATGTCGGCCCTTGCTTGGAATGTCCGGGGGGGTGTTTTCTGGGGAGATGGAGGGAGATTAGTGAGGTGCTGAGGAAGGAGAAGTGTGAAATCTCGATTTTACTAGAGACTAAGATCAGGGGGCGAAAACCCTGTCTCGTAGAACTCCTACGGACTGGGTCCAGCTCCACAACCTTGGTCTCTGTGACATGGCGAGAATCTGGGTTAGATGGAATAGAGCTAGTTGGGAGGGGGAGGAGGTTTTTATGACGGACCAGATGGTGGCTATCTCCTTCACCAACAAGGGTGGGTTCCGATTCTTACTTGGTGCTGTCTATGGGCACAATGACAGGAGGCGGCGGGCGACCTTGTGGCAGGACATCATTAGGCTGAGTTCATTGGCGGTGCATCGTCATCTCCCCCTACTTATTATGGGAGACTTCAATGCCACACTATACAGGGAGGAGAAGCTGGGGGGGCGGCCGGTCCCGGACCAGATCCTATCAGATTTTCAGTCTTGTCTTCTCCAGTCCGGGCTCAGGGATCTGGAGAGGGTGGGGCACATATGGACGTGGCACAACAAGGCGGTAGTTAGCAGGGTGGCATGCCAGCTTGATCGAGCTTTAGGGAACAGTGATTGGTTATGCCTTTTCCCCTCTGTTGTGGCTGAGGGGCTTCATGCGGGGACCAGCGACCACTCGCCGATCCTGGTGCGCTTCGTAGAGAGTCCCAGATGGAGAGCCCGTCCGTTCCGTTATGACAACAGTTGGTTCCTATCCTCTGGCTATGAGGAGACCATGGCGGGGGGTCTTGGTCAGGATGTGGTCGGCACTGCTCAGTTTTGTATGGTTCACAGGCTGAAGAAGACCAAACGCGCCATCAGAGACTGGGTGAGGGCTCTCCCTCGGACCTCCTTACAGGAGAAGGAGGCGGAGTTGAGAGTCCTACAGTCAGACCTCCAGGGAGACATGATGAGTGGAGAGATGGCGGCTAGAGAGAAGAAGTTGGCTGCAGAGGTCAACACCTTGCGACTCCAGCAGGAGATTAGTGCGGCCCAACGGACCAAATGCTCCTGGCTCAAGGATGGGGATCGTTGCACCAAATTCTTCTATGATGTCATTCGGGTTCGCCAGTACCGAAATTGCATCCAGAGACTTTTTGGCAGGGATGGGCGTCTTGTGACCGATCAGGTTGCTATCCAGGAGGAGGCTGTCCAGTTCTACTCTGAGCTCTATCATCAGCCAGATTATCCCACGGTATTCCCGCAGCTGACTACGAAGACGTTGATTACGGAGTATGGCAACAGTCTTCTTATGGCTCCTATCCGGATGGAGGAGGTGGAGGCGATTGTGATGCAAGCTGATGCTTCCAAGTCCCCTGGGCCGGACGGTTTCTCCAGCGGCTTCTACAAGCGTCATTGGGGTGCCCTCAAGTACTAGGTTCTAGAGGCTGTTCAGGAGTTCTTTGAGATGGGCAAGCTCCTGAAGGAGCTGAACCACACCTTCCTGACGCTGGTGCCCAAGAAGGAGGGGGCTACTTCTCTTGCTGACTTCCGACCGATTGCTTGCTGTAATTATTTGTATAAAATAATTACTCATATTATGTGCAGGAGGATGGAGGATGCTATGCCGGGCCTAGTTTCTTGGAATCAGGCGGCATTCATCAAGGGGCGGTCTATTGCGGAGCATAGCCTGCTGGCTCATGAGATGATTCGGGAGTTCCACAAGCCAGAAGGGATGAAGGCGTGTGTGAAGCTCGACCTGAGGAAAGCCTACGACACCGTCAACAGGGACTTCCTCTGTCACTTGATGGGTGCGATAGGATTCTCCGAGACATGGGTGGACAGAGTCAGAGAGTGCATCACCTCTCCTACTTTCTCGGTTCTCATTCAGGGTATTCCATACGGGTTCTTCGGCAGCAGCAGGGGGCTTCGGCAGGGGGACCCGCTTTCCTCCTACCTATTCGCCCTCGTGATGGAGTATTTTACCTGTTTGATGGATATTGCGGTGCATCGGGAGAGGATTGTTCCGATATACAGCAGGGTTTCACCGGTGGTCTCACATCTTATATATGCGGATGATCTATTGGTATTGATGAGGCCTTCCATGAGAGGGATGCAGGAGCTTGCGGTGGTGATGGAGGAGTTCGGACAGCTATCGGGTCTTCGGTTGAACAGGGACAAGAGCAAAGTTTACTTCAACAACTCTTGTAATTTGAAGGAGGAACGGGCCCTGGAGCTTGGGGTGGAAAAGGGTGACCTCCCGGTAAAATATCTGGGGGTGCCCCTTGTAGAAGCATGGAATTTCACAACCAGAAAGCCCATGCGCCAGGCATTATATGCGCCAGAACTCAGACAGCTAATCGAATAAGCCATAGACATTCGAAGAAGGACTTTTTATTTTATATATAAAAGTCTATTACATGTCTAGAAAAGATGGTACAAAGGAGAATTTCTACAAAGGAAGGATCCTAGATCTACATCCAGCAACCACCATGCGCCTTCCAGATAGGAGCAGCAACCACCATGCGCCTTCCGATAGGCGCAGCAGTCACCATGCGCTGTCAGCCAGGCACAGCAGATGTCATGCGCCTCCAGCCAGGCGCATCCTACCATCTCTTCAACAGCTCAGTTATGTGCATCCAGCTCAGTTATGTGCATCCCTTCAGCAGCTCAGTTATGTGCAACTCTTTCAACCAGGCTCACCTGGCCGAGCAGAGCCCAGTTATGTGTCGCTCTTCCAGCCAGGCTCGTCTGATAAGTGCTTCACCAAGCAAAGCATTTAACCCTCTGGCTGGAACCAAGGAAGAGAAGAGCACCGCAAATGCTGTGGCCAGGGGAGGCTTCGAAAGAGCCTCCAAAGGCGAAGGAAGACCGTGATCGAAACCGCGGCTAAAGGAGCAGCTTTCAACACAACCAGAGTGGGCAACACCCACTTTGAAGGAAGAAAGAGCCTAGCACCGCCATTCCGATCTACGGCTCTTCCGGAATAACGGAGACGAGGCCCGAACATCCTTATCTTTGGATGCAACAGGCACCTTCCGCCTGCTTCAGAAGCCCTCGACTCCGTCTTTTGGATGTAACAGTCACCTTCAAGAGCATCGAAGACAACACGACGTCTCATCTTCACCCTCGGGAGTACTTCGTCAACAGAATGTACCCACATATCCAAGTTCATGTTGGAAGTACGTGAGGGAATGAGGAGCAAACGTTCTCTCCATGCCACTATTTATAGGCCGGGCAAATCAAACCCACGCGCCAAGTGGATGACTCTCCGAATTCTGTGCAATAAATTTGCATTAAATGGATGAACCGGACGCCTCGAATTCAGCCAAACGGCTATTTATAGCACTCGAGGAGCGAGACAGCCGCGTCATTAAAGGATATGTCGGATGCGCCAGCCAAACGGCGCATCATACGGACGCGCCCTCCTGCATCAGGCGCATCACACAAATGTGCCCTACAGTACCCGGCGCATCACAGAGGATGCGCCCCCCCTCACATCTCCATGCCGAGTGGAACACCAACCAATGTGCCCACTCAGCTGTCCATCGAACATCACAAACATTAAATGCTGAACTGACACCAGAGTTGGCAGCACGCTTCCCAAAGTCTGAATAGTTGACAGCTATTTCAGAGAACGAAGCGTCGGCAACGTCAGCATCATCATGACTCCGACGGCTACTGCCACGTGGCCATCCACATGCGCCTCTACGGCCATACGTCCAAACCAGCATGCGCCTCTACGGCCATGCGTCCAAACCAGCATGCGCCTCAAAAGCCATGCGCCTCAGACCCTTCACTGATCCCAAAAGACAGAAGAAGAGTCTCCAGTTGAAGCTTTGCATGCGCCTCAAAAGCCATGCGCCCCGGACTGATCTCTGATCCCGAAAGACAGAAGGAAGGTCACCTGCATGCGCCTCAAAAGCCATGTGCCCTAAATGGTTTGTAACTCTTAAAGGTTACGAGCCGCAGTCTCCTCCTGCGCCCAGATCCAAGGCGCAGCTCACCGGATCACTGCCCCCCCCAAATCCGAGATCTTCGAGCCATGGGTCGATGACACGTGCCCTTTGACTCAACTCGTCCAAGATTTCAGCAATTGAAAGATCTTCTCCTCTGCTACGTGTCGGCTCACAACAGCAGTATGAAGAGTTCAACCTCCCAATCAGGGCGCACCATCCGTGCGCCCCCATCAGCAACTTCCACGTGGCGTCCCCACACACCGGCACATCCTACATGCGCGCATGAGCAGCCAGCCTGCAAAACTATAAATAGAGGGATCATCTCCTTCTCACATACGGACAACACAGAGAATCCACAACAAACATACAAGAGAGACAGATACAGACACTCAACGTCTTCCTCCTCTCAGCAAGCTCCAGCACCCAGAGCAATCCACGCCTTCAGAGAACCGATAACCGTCGTCAGCCGGTCAACGGAGTCAACGCATTACCACTCGCTCCATTGGCACTAAGGACCCAGCTTAAACAAAAGTTACTCCTAGGACTACGTCTAAGTCCTACATTGTAACACTGTTCTGTTTGTATTAAAGTTTTCAATCAAACAATTTTAATGGCAAACAAGCTGGCGACTCTGCTGGAGACTTCTTTCTCCTCTTCCGAGAAAGTCGTGTCACAGGCCGACGACGTGAAGGTGGGCTCCTCCCACAAGACGCTGGTCGTGCGCCTCAATCAACAGGCGTACGAGGAGTTCATTTCTGAAGGAAGTGCGAGTCCTTTGAAGCGGCTACCAAAGCCGAAGAAGATCCGTACGGCCTGGGTGCGCAAAGTCGACGCCTCGGGCACCACCACTGAAGGGGATGCAGCAATCCAGCCTTCCCTTCCTGCTGACGTTCTCAGCAACCAAGGTGCGCCCGCCGATGCAGCGCATCTCTTGGGGAAGCGTGCGGCCGACCACGTTCCCCAGCCATCTCCCTCTCATGCGAGGAAGATACGTCGACGGAGCAGGGGCGCAGCCAATGCCCCGCGCATCACCTCTGATGTGCCACAAAAAGCCTCTGTCTTTGACAGACTCACTCGCTGTAATGGCGAGGAGAATTTGGATGCTGAGTACTATGCGCCCCAGCGGGCTGGTACGAAGAAATCCAAGGCGGCACGGGCCATACGCCACAAACGTGCTATGCCAGCAGCCGGCCAGAGGCACGCGCTCGTCATCACACGCGCTGTCGATGGCAAGCTGTACAAGGTTGACTCAAGTGCTTCTGCACTAACAACGAGTCGATCTTCAAAGTCCTCATCTCGCTTGGGCACATCTACTGCGTGCACAACCAAGTCGAGAGAGGCAAACTCAGTGGTCTTGAACTCCCGCACCTCCTCTGGTTGTGCGTTTGAGGTCCGTTCAAGTCACTTCAAATGTTGTGGTTCCTCCACTACTGATCGTGATGCCTGCTTGGTATTAGATCAGGGGGCGCAGCACTCACCTGACCACCCCGGCGTTTGGCCTTGCCATACGTCTGAAAGGGGTGTGAAGGCACCACTCTCCTCCAACGACCTGTGCAACGTGATCACTCACAAGCGCCGGTCAGGAGAGTCGACCAACAAGCACGATGCGCCTCTTACGGGGCATACTTGTGCGGTGGTCACCATCAACTGCTGTTGCAAGACGGCAGTTCCACCAAGACAGTCGGTCTTCCAACGACTACAATCATCGACACCTCTCCGACGTCGCCTTGGGGCGAAGGTGTCAGCTGAAGAGGAGCCAAAGGTCGCTTCATGCAACGTGGTCTCCAACTCCTCATCAATCCGGAAGACGACTGCCAATTCCTCGTCTTCATCCAAAAGCCAGCCGAGGAAAACCAAGGCAGCTGTCTCGACCTCTGGGGTGTTTGAAGGCACTCGGTCGAGGAAAAAGTCCTCGGAGGAAGCTGGGGGTAGCCAGACCCTTGTTGAGCCTCCTTCCGAAGACGAAGATGTCCAAAGCACAGCTGCGGCGGATCTTCATCATCAAGGCGAGATTACTCTCCCTGAAGCCCCTCAAAATGAGGGTGTCCTCCAGGACACTGTCGGGGGTAGTTCTGGAAACGAAGAGGTCCTTCAAGACGGAGCTGAGGGCAAGCAGACCCTTGCAGATGCGCCTGTTGAAGATGAACTCAAGAATATGGTTGGGGGTGGCCCAACACCAGGAGAAGTGACTCCCCCGCAAGAGAGTGAGGCCGAAAGCGAAGCCTCAACCAATCCATCCACTCCTGGCCGTGTCAGGACAGTATACATGGCTGGAGATGATGTTGAGTCTGATGCGCCGTCACAGGACATAGTCCAGCACATAGACTCATTGGAGGGAGGACTCAAAACCCTCTCTGCCTCAATACAAGCACTGACTCAAGCAGTATTTGAGATGCGGTCGGCCTTGATCAGGACACCTTCAACTGGTCCTGACCCAGGAGCTAATGGGGAGTCGAGTGTGCCCCTCCAACGGGCGCCCTCGGATACAGAAGCACCCCGGACCTCGGAGCCCTCAAACGCTCCAATCCAGATGGTACCTCCTTCCCCGACTCCTAGCTCTACGGAGGATGTGGTCGAAATGATCAAAGACCTGCGGGAGCGCTTCGAGTCCAAGAACAGGCAAGAGGAATGCCAGAAGATGGGCATTCTCCAGCCTTATCCCCTCGAATGGAACAAGGTGGTTTATCCCCCAAAGTATAAACCGCAAACACTCACCCCATACGACGGGAAGGACTCTCCGCGACGGTACCTGACGTACTTCCAGTCACAGACAGGGCATCTTCCGAAGGAGGACGCGCTCCTCACCAGTATCTTTGTCGGGGCCCTAAAAGGAGTGGCGTATGACTGGTACTACAGCCTCCCCGACAATTCTATATCGTCCTTCGACGACCTGACGCGCCTCTTCCTCGACCACTTCTACAACGGCGGGAAGGACATGACGATGGCGTCTCTCATAGAGATACGTCAGAAGGAGAAGGAAACGGTTCGGGCGTTCATCGAACGCTTCCGACAGGCTTGCTTCAGGCTACCTCCAGGCATGCCAGAACATGCGCTCCTCTCCGCTTGCAGCATGAACATGTTTCCTGCAGTAAAGCTCTGGCTCAACTCTACTCCCCCTCCTGACTGGAGCTCCCTGATCATCGAAGCTGAAGCTGCAGAAAAGAAGGCGACCAATGCACGTCTTCTGGGTGTCAGCTTCCCCGCCTTTGACGATAAGGGGAAAAAGTCCGCAGCTAACAGCTCCGGACGAGAAGCAAAGGGGAAACAGGCATTGACTGTTAATGCCTCAAAAGGCGCATCTGCGCCTACTCAGAATCCTCCACTGGCACCAAGACCCAAGGAGGTTTACTCATTCAATGATGACGACACCCTGCAACTTTTCGAGATACTGAAACAGGGTGACAAGATCAAGCTACCGGACCCAAAGCGGACCGACGAAGTTGGGAAAGTGGACAACCCAAGGTACTGCCACTACCATCGGTTTGTCGGACACCCGACCAAGGACTGCTACGTCCTCAAGAATTACATCCAGCGCATGATCAATGCGGATGTAATCTCCGTCGACTATGAAGAGAAGACGGTGTCGGCTAATCTGGTTTCGCTTCAGTTCGGCACCTTGCCGCCAACTACCACACAAGATGGCGTCGTCCCCATCCCTAAGGCGACAATGGAGGTGGTAAACTTACCACCTACTCGTGACAATGTGAGTGGACTCACCCCGCTCACCACATCTCGAGGAGAGGTCCTCTGGGTTCACCCCGACCTCGTCTCCGAGGTGACTCAATCGGAGGTACGCCCTACCTCCAAATCAAAAGGCAGGAAGATCAAGTCTTGCCGCACAATCTCTTCTTCAACAGAAGATGCACTTCCAGTGCAAACACGTGCACAACAGAACTCCCAGTCCGGCGAAGCCGTCGCCGAGGTGGTGCCTCCTAGCACCATCCCTGAGGAGGGTCCATCTAAGCCCTCAGCAACCAATAAGCAGAAGCAGGTGGAGGCCCGTTTTGACAGACCTCTACGGAAGGAGAATGCTTCGGGGCTGTCCAAGCCTCACAACTTCGACATTCTGGCACAATTAGCCAGTACACCTGCGCGCCTGTCTTTGTTCGAGCTCCTGCGTCTTTCTAAGAATTCCCGAGAAGCTCTCTGCGAAGCTCTGAAGGACGCTGAATCCTTTCTCAGTCAGGTCAAGCAGCCTGAAGACCTTCCAACTACTTGTGCGCACTGTCATTGTGCGGATGAAGTTATCCCAAACATAACTTTCATCCAACAAGACATGCTGCTCAAGCATCACCGACATAACCGACCGCTGTATTATACAGGGTACATTGGCTCGGTCAAGGTGAGCCGGATTCAGATCGATCCTGGGTCTTCCCTAAGCATCATTCCGAAGGCACTGCTATCAAAACTGGGGATCCCGATGTACCGGCTGGCGCCCTCCAATACAACCATCAGTGGCTTCAATGCTAGCAAGAGCGAGCCATTGGGCAAGATCCGACTGAAGTGTCACATTGGCAGCCTCAAAACTGAGGTGACTTGTTATGTAGTAGATGCCGAGGTCAACTACAACATCCTGCTCGGTCGACCATGGCTGCATGAGTATATGGTGGTACCCTCCACGCTCCACCAGTGCATGAAGTATGTATCCACCAATGGCGTCATTCGGACGGAGTTTGCAGACATCGATCCTTTCAAAGGGATTGAAGCCTACTTTACCGATTCTGACTTGTACAAGCCCATTGACGAGGAGGAAGCCAACGACGCTGATGATGAGGCAGAGACGGCAACAGAGCCGGACATGGAGCCTGAGACGACTCCCGACGCCCCCTTGAAAATCCGACTGAAGGGAAAACCACCCCAGAAGGCGCCTCCAATGAGCATCAAGCTATCAGGGAAAGCGCCGGCTCGCGAAGCACCCCTGAAGATACGCCTCAAGGGAAAGCCACCTCAAACATCGGCTCCCCTGATGGCAAAATTACAAGGGAAGGCACCACTCACCGGAGGCGCAACCGAGGCACCTCTCAAGGTGCGTCTCAAGGGCAAGCCGCCGCAGTCATCCAAGGTGTCAGAGAAGGCTCATATAACCCTCTCAGACCCCAAAGCTGTGTTAGACTCTCCTAGTCTGCCCCCAGTTCTTACAGACGAGGAGCTTGGTGATTATATCTCGGCTGACGTAGAGGCACCCTCCTTTGACAATGTAATCCCACGGGATAAGATCTCGTATTTTATCAATAATAGAGTGTCTTTTAATTATTCTTGTCTTCCACACTGGAATGCCATGTATACATTAGACAACGCTCTACGGTCGTTGCAAACACAAATAACGACCGTCCACCATAATCGAATAGTCCCGTCTCAAGGAGTCTTCATAGTCCCTCCACGGAGCCGAGACCAAGGCACCATCATCTCAGGCAAAGTCGAGCGTCATCGGGACCTCCCGTCAACCGAGCCCGAACCTGATACCGGCAGAGTACAAGTCTATCGGTACACGGATGCGGCAAAACACATCATCCAAAAGATGGGCTACGACCTAAAAAGCAACAAAGGCTTAAACTACGGCAAGGGTCGGCATCTCCCTGTCTGGCTTTCGATGCCCAATGGAAAGCCACAGGACTATTATAATCGGACTGGACGAGGGTTAGGCTATGTCACGCCGCCATCAACCCCAGAGAGTTCAGATGCAGAAGACATAGAACATTCCCATTCGTCCGAAGCATCGACTTGGGATTCCGATACCAGTATCGGATCAGTCTTCAGGAAAGTGCTGTCAGCTAACATGACGTCAGCACAACCTCAGAAAGGTGAAGGCGAAGACCAAGCGCCAGAACCCTTCGAAGAAGAACCCTGGGCCCAACGCCTAGGTGAACAATGGGAATCTCGTTTTGAGCTTCGTGAACCTCCCACCGAAGACGAAGTCGAGCAGATCGACCTCGGGGAGGGGTCTTCTTCCAAACCCATCTTCATCAGTAAAAGCCTGGAAGGAGAAGATCGAGAATCTTTAATCCAACTGGCTAAAGAGTATATCGACGTCTTCGCCTGGAGCTATGAAGACATGCCGGGACTCGATCCGCAGATCGTAATACATAGGTTGAACATCTTACCTGATGCCAAACCTATCAAACAACAGCAGCGACGCTTCCGTCCGGATATCATGAATGCCATCGATCAGGAGGTTGACAAACTCTTGACTAGCGGCTTCATCCATGAGAAACAACACCTGGATTGGGTAGCCAACATCGTTCCTGTCACCAAGAAGAACGGGAAGATACGAGTCTGTATCGACTTTAGGGATCTCAACTCTGCTTGTCCGAAGGACGAATTCCCGCTTCCAATCACTGATGTGATGATCGACAACACATGTAGCTTTGAGCGCATGTCCTTTATGGACGGGTATTCAGGCTATAATCAAATCAAGATGTTCCCCGATGACGCAAAACACACGTCGTTCAGGACTCCAAAGGGTGTTTTCTGCTACACAGTAATGCCCTTCGGCTTGAAGAACGTCGGTGCGACATACCAGCGAGCTATGAGCACCATCTTCCGTCAACATCTTCGCAAGACAGTCGAATGCTATGTTGACGACATTGCAGTCAAGAGCCGCCTCAAAAGAGATCACCTACAGGACCTGAAGATGGTCTTCGATCTCATGCGGGCGCATCAACTCAAAATGAACCCCGCTAAATCCTTTCTGGGGGTTTCTAGCGGCAAATTCTTGGGCTTCGTCATCACAGCGAAAGGCATTCATGTTGATCCTGAGAAGACCAAAGCCATCCTCAATATGGACCCTCCGAAGAACCTTCGAGAACTTCGGGGCCTACAGGGACGTCTGGCATATATCCGGAGGTTCATAGCAAACCTTTTCGGTAAGTGTCAACCCTTCACTCAGCTCATGAAGAAGGGAGTCTCTTATGTCTGGACAGAAGAGTGCCAGAAGGATTTTGACGACATCAAAACCTACTTGACGAGCCCACCAGTCCTGGTAGCGCCAGTCATCGACAAACCATTTCTCCTCTACGTCCGTGCCATGGATCATTCTCTTGGCGCTTTGCTGGCTCAAAACAGCGATACAGGCTACGAGCAAGCAATCTACTACCTCAGTCGAACACTCATTGGGGCCGAACACCGATACAACCCCGTCGAAAAGGAGTGCTTGGCTTTGGTGTTTGCCATCCAGAAGACTCGTCATTATGTCTCGGGTCAGACAATTCATGTCATTTCCCGAGTCAATCCGCTCAGAGTCCTCATGACGAAGCCAGGATCATTGAACTCCCGGCTGGCTACATGGGCGATCTTGCTAACACCGTACAACCTGGTGTTTGTACCACAAAAAGCTGTTAAGGGTCAAGCTTTGGCTGACTTTTTAGCTGCGTACCCCATCCCAGAATCCTTAAAACTCTATGAAGATATCCCGGATGAGGTCCAAGAATCCAACGTCACCGAAGGAAGCTCCGTTTGGCGGATGTTCTTCGACGGCGCTTCGAGAACAGGCCCCAAAGGCCAAATCATCGCAGGAGTGGGGGTAGTCTTAGTCTCTCCCGATCAGCTGGTCATCCAGCGTGCATACTCTCTTTCGAAGCCGTGCTCCAACAACATTGCCGAGTACAATGCACTCGTCATGGAACTCCATCTCGCACAACAGCTGGGGGTCGACCATCTGGAAGCTTACGGCGACTCAAAACTCATCGTAAATCAGGTTCGGGGACAATACGAAGTTCGCCATGAAGATTTAATCCCTTATCATGAAGTCGCGTTGAACATCATTTCAACCTTCACCGGGTTCTTCATTGAATATGTCCCCCGTTTACAAAACTTGGAGGCCGATGCTCTGGCCGGCCTCGCAGCCTCACTAGCAGCACCCTTTGGGACTCAACACTATATCACGGTAACAGGACGAGATCTGATTTGTCCCAGAAACAACCTGTGCTTGCAAGTGGCTCACGCCATGTCGACAAACACTGGTGTTAATGTCCGAGACTGGAGGTTCCCGTTCATCGACTTCGCTGTCTACGGAATCCTTCCAGAGGACCTGAAGGAAGCCGTCTCAGTCAGGAGACGCTCTCTTCGATTCTACTACGATACGGCTACCAAAACGCTGTACCGACGCTCCTTCGATGGGCTCCTCCTTCGATGCCTGTCCAACGAAGAAGCAGCCGAAGCTCTTCAAGAAGCTCATGACGGAACTTGTGGAGCTCATCAACCCGGTCCTAAGTTGCAAGATCGACTGCAACGTATGGGCTACTACTGGCCAACCATGGTTGCCGATGCTGTCGAATATGCCAAAAAGTGCCACGCGTGCCAACTTCATGCAGACTTCATACATACATCATCGGAGCCGCTACATCCTACAGTCGCCTCCTGGCCCTTCGAAGCCTGGGGCATGGACATTGTAGGGCCAATCACCCCTCCTTTATCGAGAGGACACGGTTTCATCCTGGCCATCACCGACTACTTCTCCAAATGGGCGGAAGCAGTTCCACTAGCAGAAGTAAAAAGCTCCAGGGTGGTCAGCTTTATCAAACACCATGTCATTTACCGTTTCGGAGTACCCCGGCGGATCATCCATGACAATGGTCCTCAGTTTATCAGCCACATTTTTAGCAGGTTCTGTGACAAGAATCGCATTCAGAACGTGGCCTCAACCGCCTACAATCTGGCAGCAAACGGATTAGCTGAGGCATTCAACAAGACTATCGTTAGGCTGCTCAAAAAGGTCGTGTCATCCAACAAACGCGACTGGGACGAAAAGCTTGGCGAATGCCTTTGGGCCTACCGCACAATGGTACGGACCCCAACAGGCAACACTCTATTCTCCCTGGTCTACGGGAGCGAAGCAGTACTGCCTCTCGAGATACAGATACCTTCGCTCCGCGTAGCAATCACAAACGATCTCACAGAAGAGGACAATCAACGTCGTCGTCTGCGGGAACTGGAGGCACTTGACGAAAAGCGTCTCTTAGCTCAACAACGCATCGAGCTCTACCAAGCCCGCATATCACAGGCTTTCAACAAAAAGGTCAAAAAGAGGACTTTCCAAGTTGGCGACCTGGTTTTAGCAGTCAGAAGACCAATGGTGTTGACCCACAAGATACCAGGAAAGTTCGAGCCCAAGTGGGAAGGACCTTTCATCATAGAGACGGTATAATCAAACGGTGCTTACCGCCTCGCCAAACCCAATGGGGACTTGTTCATGATGCCCATCAACGGCAAGTTCCTAAAGAAGTACTATTCTTGATATCCTCCAGACATGTACTTCCCCAAACAACCTCTTTTCACAAACTCATACGCCTCCGGAACCCAGCTGTTCCGTGGCATCTTCCAGTAGAAAGATAACCACGTCCATATTACCTCTGAGTTGTCTCTCTACACCCTGCAAAGCAGAATCTTACACTTCGTAAGCCTACGCTACCCTTCATGTTTACCACGTCCACATTACCTCTGAGTAAACATCTTGTACAAACAACCCCTGTGTTATTGTACATTTATCGCAGAACTTCCACGTCCATATAACCTCTGAGTTGTTCTGCGTATCCCACAAGATCATTCCTACCACGTCCATAATACCTCTGAGTAGGGAGATTCTATCATTTCGAACCCAATGATTGCCATGTACACATTACCTCTGAGCAAACATAATGGTTCCTTCAAACTTATTATCTGTACCTGAAAACCAAGGTGCGCAAAAGATAATAGGTCCACGCAAATCATCAAGTTCATGACAACAAAAGATGTACACATCACAAAAAAAAAAGAGTTGTAGACTTCTTTATTCTTCTGAAAAAGGAGTACAAGAAACTATATCATCCCCCAGTAAGGGTTGCAAAAGAACACAAAAGAAAAAGGAAAAAAGCTATGGTCCCTGAATCTCCCCAGGATGGGCTGAGAGCTCCTTGACTCGAAGCTTTAAGTCGACTGCGCGGGCCTCCACTGTTGCCAGGACTCGTCGCTCTGCTTTTCGGCGCATCAATTCAACGGCCCCAGCGGAAGTATCACTTGCATGCTTCTCATCAAGCTGTTGTCGTTGCTGTGCCAAGGCAAGAGTTCGCTGAGTAAAAGCCGCTTCATCCTTCTTGAATGCCGCATGTTCAGCCCGAACACGCTCTACCTCTAACTGGAGTCGGGCCCGTTGGTCTTCAAGGTGGCGCATCTGGGTATCGATATCCGCGATATTAGCTTCCAATGCAGCACGAGTTTCCACCGTAGTCTTCATGGACTGAGACAACTGCTCTACCGCAGCCTCAGTCTCAGCCACCTCGTGCTCCCAAACGTCCACGGTGGCCTGGTGTGAAGATTCGATCTCGGCGATCAGCTTCCCCTTTTCCGCCTCTATCAGGACAGAAAGATCGTTTTGCTGGATGCGTTGAAGTTCCGCGAGCCGCTCATCCAGCTCAATCACCGAAGCCTCCAGAATTTCGGCCATGTGGTCGTGGCCTTGGTGAATACGAATCAGCTCGATGCAGGGCATTGCCAGAGCTTTTGCCGTCGCAAAACTCCCATTGGCATCCATCACAGCAGATACACCCTTCTGCAACATTTTGTACACCCCCTCGACGAGAAATTTCACATACTCGTCTGCATCCGCCAGGACCTGCGGCGTCATCGCGGGAGTTGGAGGAGCTACTACAGTTCGCGGACCGGAAGAAGATCCGCCAATCTCAATCAGCGAGGCTTGAACCTCGGCATCAATGGGCTCTTCATCAATAGGGGCTGGACTTCCAGCCCGAGGAGCCGAAGCAACAGAAGGAGCCGGCACATGCGTCGAGAGGGTCCCCCAAGTAGAAGGAGTAACAGAGGGTTCTACACCCTTACCCTTCTCAAGCCCGGAAGAACCTCCGACGTCAACAGCCATCTCTTCTACCCCCAACATCCTATCAGCGGTTGGCACCTCCCTTGGCAGAATAGGGAGATTGTCACTTGTCTCTTGACCCGTCGCAGCGATCTTGACTGGCAGACGGGTCTCATCATCGAGTCCCTCAACAGGGACAGAATCTGTCGCTACCTCCTGAGTGGTAGCTGCCTCAACTTTCGTGGTTGAAGCCGGGGTAGGACTCGGCAATGATGCAACCGACCTCCCCTCATTATAATAAAGAGGGGATTCAACCCTCTCCTCTATCTCAACCATATCTGCTGTCCCCGCAGCAGATTCTTGCAAGACCGGAGGAACGTCATCGGAAGGCGACGAACTCCAGTCCACTTCATCATCAGGATACCTCGAGTCCGCAGGACCCTCAGCATCCAAGGCCTCCACGGCAGACGGTGCTCTCCCAGAAGTTGTTGCGACCTCGAAATCGGGAGATATTAAAACCTCCGCAGGAACATCTTCGGGACCTTCCTCCACGGGAGACATTAGCATCGGAGGAATGCGCTCATCAGAAGAGCCTGCCACCTCCTTCGGTTTACTAGCGCCCGATTTCGAAACACGGGACTTCTTCTTCAATCCCTACAAGAAGAAGAGCATAAGTCGCCACAATGACAAAAAAAAAATTAGAATTATGAAATATTCTTTACTTCAACAGGGATTGATCCTGCTGGCATTATAGGTGGCACTTCCGTAACCTTCGGAGTCGGCACCCGTCTCGACCTTTTCGGTACAGAAGAACCAGCTTCTGTGTCAGCATGCCTTTTCCCGACAGATGGGTCTCCCACTGGTACTGCAGCAACAGCCCGATACCCCGCCAACTCTGGTGGACGATATGATCGGGCTGCCATCAACATATTCGCTGTCGCCTCCAGCTGGGTTCCAATAATGAAACTAGTCTCCCTGTCGTAACCAGGAGACATAGCAGTCATAGTGCAATACAGCTTGGCGGCCGGATATAGGATCGGCGGCCGAGGATTGCGAACTGGCGTGGTGAACTTAACGCTAGTGCATCCAGCGTTATAATATTGCCAGCCCCGGGCTCCATCCAGCAAACTCCCGATGAAGCCTAAACTACTACTGGGATTCCGCAACATTAACTGGGTATAGCCAAACTGACGAGCAAATCGGCTTGGCAGATAAGGTTCCAGATAACACCTATTCTGGTTGCGGTAGACCAGGTGAGAAGGCCGGATACTCTGCAACCAACGAAAACTCCATTTCGGCAGAGTGACCGCATCTTCGCCAGAGTCAACTAAATCTTAGTCGGCCTCAAAATCTTTGAAGATCGGGCCAACCTTGACAATCTCCCACCCCTGAAGGTAGGACAAGACTCTCCTGCAAACGGGGACGCCAGTGTAAGACCACTTCCTCTTATAGAAGCGGCGAATGAAGGCATCTCCTTCGACATGGTCCTCCTCCGGACTGGGACTCATCACGTTCGGATGATGCAAGATCAGACACCCCATAAGATAATGGAAGGGCAGCTCAGCCCGGGAGAAGTTATCATTATTACCTCTCTCGTAGATCACATCATCGACAAAGGACCTCAAACCGCGCAACAGGTTGCACACCATCGCGGGGAGGAGAGCCAACGGTCGTCTACAGGCCAACTTCACCGCAGGCAAAATGAGATTCCGATGTACCCTCTCGATGGCACCGGATCCACCTGCAAATACGCAATCCCGGAGCCATATCATCAAGTAGGACGTCAACACTGCCTTGGATGACATCCGGTGCCCGCAGTACCAGAAATAGCTGTACGTAGCCTTGCCGCCCTCATTAGAGTGTGGGGTTCTTTCGTCCAGCCGGCTTATTTCAGAACTCACTTCCGCGGGCTTCAATCCCTGCGGAGTCGCAAACCGAATCCTCGAAGGATCCGTCAAATCCTGCCTGAAGATGTAGTCCCTCCAAGCAGTCATATGAGGCTGGGTCTTGCCCTTGTCCCTTCGGTGCATCAGATAATGATGGCTTGTCACCTCTTTGAAAACAGCCATCATCTCCGGGTCCTTATCCTCCAGAACTTGGATCTCTTCATTTGATGGAAAATATTCCTCGTACGGTTCCGAGCCCCAAGGAAGCTTGGACACTTCGTACATCTCGTAAAGGGCCAATCCCAACTCCCCCACCGGAGTAAAGAAGCTACCAGTCTGGGCATTGAAAAGCTCCAAGAGCGCAAGGAACATAGGCTTATTGAGGTCCACGCCTGCCTGCGTGGCCCGAATGGCGGCTGTCAGCCCGATCTCTTTAAGCTCAACCTCGAACCTTGAAAGCACCCAAGTGGTCAACTCGTCCCACTTCGGGATGTAGTGACACCAGCCTTCGACTCTGAAGCTACCTGTCGGATACATCACCTTTGATGTCAGCATCCGATTTGCAAAGATCGGGGCACTGAAGGGAAACGTGTCGTTTGGGACCTCACTGTAGATGCTCCCAGGATGCAAGGCTCGGTAACTGAAAGAAGAACCGGCCCATGAAGCGGTCAAAGTATCTCGCTGGTTCGAGGAGGCGTCAATTGAGAGGGTACCTCCCAAGGCCCCTCCTTGAGAGGGAGTAAGTTCCCAACCCATCCTTCTCTTCGAAGCTAGACAATAAAAAGCTGTCAGCGGCAACTGGCGGTTAACCTGCCGCATGTACAGAACCATGCCTTTGGCAGAAAAGAACCAGTCTTCTCTAATCCTCAGTATCTTCGCTTCGAAAGAGACTAGTCGATCGCCAAACAGAAAGGCAGGTTTTAAGAAAGTTACACTTTCGGATTCAGCAGACTTCAGTTTACCACTCTCCATCATACTCTGGAGGAAAAGAGGCAACTGGGTCTGGATTTGTAGCATTCTCTCACGAGGTTGGTCCTGTAAGATAGTATCCTTCGCAGGATTGATCACCGCCTCGTCAAAATCAACTCCCATCTGACAGAGAGAAGCGTCCAGAAGGACCTCATTCAACAAAGGGATCGTCATCGACACTGATACAACAAAGATGGAAGTCAGGCAAAAAGAAAAATGTCAAATAGCTTCGGCGCATCATCGGGGCGTAAGCCCATGCGCGCTAGCATCAGAGCTTCGGCGTATCGTCAGGGCGTAAGCCCATGCGCGTCAACTTGCTTCGGCGCATCATCAGGGCGTAAGCCCATGCGCGTCAGCATTGGAGCTTCGGCGCATTCAGAGCGTGAGCTCATGCGCGTCAGCGAAGGCTTCAGCGCATCATCAGGGTACGAAACCCATACGCATCAGCCATTAAACCTCGGTGCATGATAAAGGTGTAAACCTATGCACGTCGGCGGGGTAGAACCTCGGCGTATCATCAGGACAAAAGTCCATACGCTTCGGCAAATCTGAGTTAGGGCACAGTCTGGCCCAAAATCTTAAGTGAAGGAGATAAACCCACCCGTCACCTCAAGACGAACGTCGGCCGGAGTTGCAGGGGTGATAGGTGCATCCTCAACAACGAACTCCTTCGCTTTCTCCTTCCCCTTGCCGGCACCGCCGCGAGGAGTCTTGGGAGCCATTCTCTCAAAGAAGAAAAAGTTAGGGTTTTGAAGAAAAAAACTCTAAAGAAAGCAAAGGCACAGAGCAGATGAACTCTCTCTCTCCCCAACCCTTACCTATTTATAGGGCTTGGTCGCACGCGTGAACCGATGACGTGTAATCTCAGCCGTCGCTTCGGGTTCCGTGAGGAGATAACAACAAATACAACCAAAAGATCATCATTAATCTTTTGGGTTACCAAGGCGTCATCATCATCAACTGAAAGGAGCATGCGCCCGAACAAGCATGCGCCCAAAAATCATGCGCCCTGACCTCTATGCTTCTTATTCAAAGTATTTCAAAACTTATTCAAAAGTTTTGAAAACTTTGAAGGGGGTCTTGTAGAAGCATGGAATTTCACAACCAGAAAGCCCATGTGCCAGGCATTATATGCGCCAGAACTCAGACAGCTAATCGAATAAGCCATAGACATTCGAAGAAGGACTTTTTATTTTATATATAAAAGTCTATTACATGTCTAGAAAAGATGGTACAAAGGAGAATTTCTACAAAGGAAGGATCCTAGATCTACATCCAGCAACCACCATGCGCGCAGCAACCACCATGCGCCTTCCGATAGGCGTAGCAGTCACCATGCGCTGTCAGCCAGGCGCAGCAGATGTCATGCGCCTCCAGCCAGGCGCATCCTACCATCTCTTCAGCAGCTCAGTTATGTGCATCCCTTCAGCAGCTCAGTTATGTACAACTCTTCCAACCAGGCTCACCTGGCCGAGCAGAGCCCAGTTATGTGCCGCTCTTCCAGCCAGGCTCGCCTGATAAGTGCTTCGCCAAGCAAAGCATTTAACCCTCTGGCTGGAACCAAGGAAGAGAAGAGCACCGCAAATGCTGTGGCCAGGGGAGGCTTCGAAAGAGCCTCCAAAGGCGAAGGAAGACCGTGATCGAAACCGCGGCTAAAGGAGCAGCTTTCAACACAACCAGAGTGGGCAACACCCACTTTGAAGGAAGAAAGAGCCTAGCACCGCCATTCCGATCAATGGCTCTTCCGGAATAACGGAGACGAGGCCCGAACATCCTTATCTTTGGATGCAACAGGCACCTTCCGCCTGCCTCAGAAGCCCTCGACTCCGTCTTTTGGATGTAACAGTCACCTTCAAGAGCATCGAAGACAACACGACGTCTCATCTTCACCTTCGGGAGCACTTCGTCAATAGAATGCACCCACATATCAAAGTTCATGTTGGAAGTACGTGAGGGAATGAGGAGCAAACCTTCTCTCCATTCTACTATTTATAGGCCGGGCAAATCAAACCCACGCGCCAAGTGGATGACTCTCCGAATTCTATGCAATGAATTTGCATTAAATGGTTGAACCGGACGCCTCGAATTCAGCCAAACGGCTATTTATAGCACTCGAGGAGCGAGACAGCCACGTCATTAAAGGACATGTCGGATGCGCTAGCCAAACGGCGCATCACACGGACGCGCCCTCCTGCATCAGGCGCATCACACAGACGCGCCCTACAGTACCCGGCGCATCACAGAGGATGTGCCCCCGCTCACATCTCCATGTCGAGTGGAACACCAACCAATGTGCCCACTCAGCTGTCTATCGAACATCACAAACATTAAATGCTGAACTGACACCAGAGTTGGCAGCACGCTTCCCAAAGTCTGAACAGTTGACAGCTTTTTCAGAGAACGAAGCGTCGGCAACGTCAGCATCATCATGACTCCGACGGCTACTGCCATGTGGCCATCCGCATGCGCCTCTACGGCCATACGTCCAAACCAGCATGCGCCTCTACGGCCATGCGTCCAAACCAGCATGCGCCTCAAAAGCCATGCGCCTCAGACCCTTCACTGATCCCTAAAGACAGAAGAAGAGTTTCCAGTTGAAGCTTTGCATGCGCCTCAAAAGCCATGCGCCCCGGACTGATCTCTGATCCCGAAAGACAGAAGGAAGGTCACCTGCATGCGCCTCAAAAGCCATGCGCCCTAAATGGTTTGTAACTCTTAAAGGTTACGAGCCGCAGTCTCCTCCTGCGCCCAGATCCAAGGCGCAGCTCACCGGATCACTGCCCCCCCTAAATCCGAGATCTTCGAGCCATGGGTCGATGACATATGCCCTTTGACTCAACTCGTCCAAGATTTCAGCAACAGAAAGATCTTCTCCTCTGCTACGTGCCGGCTCACAACAGCAGTATGAAGAGTTCAACCTCCCAATCAGGGCGCACCATCCGTGCGCCCCCATCAGCAACTTCTACGTGGCATCCCCACACACCGGCGCATCCTACATGCGCGCATGAGCAGCCAGCCTGCAAAACTATAAATAGAGGGATCATCTCCTTCTCACATACGGACAACACAGAGAATCCACAACAAACATACAAGAGAGGCAGATACAGACACTCAACGTCTTCCTCCTCTCAGCAAGCTCCAGCACCCAGAGCAATCCACGCCTTCAGAGAACCGATAACCGTCGTCAGCCGGTCAACGGAGTCAACGCATTACCACTCGCTCCATTGGCACTAAGGACCCAGCTTAAACAAAAGTGTACTCCTAGGACTACGTCTAAGTCCTACATTGTAACACTGTTCTGTTTGTATTAAAGTTTTCAATCAAACAATTTTAATGGCAAACACCCCTTTCTGTCAACTACGCGAAGGACCGAGATTGTCAGAGTCTGGTGGACTTTGCGCAGAGGAGGGTAGAGGGCTGGCTGGCGGCTGGCCTATCTTTTGGAGGGCGTATTGAGCTGGTACGATCGGTGATCTCTGCTATTACTTTGTTTTGGCTCCAATCTATTATGGTTCCTTTGGCTACTATCAGAAAGATTGAGGGCATATGTGCCAAGTTCATATGGCATGGGGGGATTCATGCCATCTCTTGGGAGCAGCTCTGTCGCCCTAGGAAGGAGGGAGGTATGGGTCTGCGTTCTTTAGTATCTATCAGGGAGGCGGCGGGGATCAAGCTGGCATGGAGGTTCCTTCAGGGCGGTTCTCTTTGGTCGGTTTGGATGTCTAGTCAGTATCTCCGGGGTAGGAACTTCTGGGTATGTGAAATTGACAATAACTTCTCTGTGTCTCTCAAACATATCCTGAGGAACCGTACTGTCCTTCGGAAGGTTATTTGGAGGAAGATGAGGGAGGGAGGGGAGACGGACCTATGGCTTGATCCGTGGATTGCAGGTCAGTCTCTTCTGGAGATTCTGGGTCCCCAGACGGATGGTGTGGCGTACAGAGGTCTGACTTGTAGGCATATCATCAGTGGTGGGGTCTGGAGGCCAGAGGAGTATCGTTTCACTGCTCAGTTAGGAGAGGATATCAGGCAGGTACAGATCACTCCTACTGGACTGTCTGACGTTTGGGTTTGGGCCCCTGCCGGCTACTCGGAGGGTGCTGGGGAGTTCAGATTTAGCAGCTGCTACGATCTTGTTCGTCCCCACTTCGATGAGATCGAGGAGTACGACTTTATCTGGGGGAAGGAACTTGCCAGGAAGATGCAACTGTCTGCATATAAACTAGTGCTGGGCCGGTTTCTTACTCGGGATAGACTGCTTCGGTTCGGGGGTCCCAGTCCCTGACCCTAAGTGTGTTTTGTGTGAGACAGAGGACGAATCCATTGGGCATCTGTTCTTTCAGTGTCATATGGCGTGGAGCATCTGGGCAGAGCAGAGCCGGAGATACTTGGGAGGGGTTGGTAGGGAGCGTGACTTCAGAGAAATCCTTAAGTGGATTAGTGATCGCAGGGGCCAGGAGCAGAGCTGGGCCAGACGTGCTAGATTGAGGCTTGCTGCATCTGTTTGGCATGTCTGGCGGGAGAGGAACCGGCGCATCTATGAGGGATTGTCCACCCCTCCGGTGGGCATCCTTCATAACATTGAGTCGGATGTACTAGTAATGTCCCCCTGAGTTGGGACTGTATCTCTATGTTGTAACCTTATTGAGATGATAGTGGAATAAAATTTACCCTTTTTCCAAAAAAATAAAATAAAATAATATAACATGTGATTTTATTTTTGAATTTTCTTTACATTTAACGTTGACCTCACTTTCTTAAATTCCTGTATTCGCCCCTGCCAACAACCACGCTAGAACACAATTCCAGTAGGAGCATTGGTCATGCTGGAACCACTGGGACGCTTGACCCGCTACACCCTGTGCTGAACTGCGCAATAATGCAGTCGCGTTGGACCAACTGGGACCGCTGCACCCTGCGCTAAACCGCACAGTAACACCCAATTCGTAAGTGCAAAGTGATCCACTTTGCACCCTTCGCCACGTCCGTGTCCGAGTTTTCCTAAGGAAAATTTTCAAAAGGCATATAGCAAAAACCAATGTTTCTTGCAAGAATTGAATCGTGCCCTCCAGTAAAACATCCCACCATACCAACCACATGGGCTATAACTCCCCATATATGCAACATAATAAAAGAAAAAAAAAATTTATATTGAAATAAAAAATTGGGTTTACCACACGGAAGACATGGGACCATTCTCCAAAGAGTAATTTAATGCAACAATTATTCAAAGTTTGGCACCTACAAATGGCATGGATCTTAACATGGTACATTACAACTTGTTAAGATTTTAGTCAGATTTACTACAACATGAAATCCAAGAAATAGTACGTACCTTCCGTAGGGACTGAAGAGGAGGTCGGAGTAGCCGTAGAATATGGACTCCCCGGACCCGACCTTAGGCCGACAAGCGAAGTTGGTCTCGTGGATCTTCAGCACTTCTTCGGCGGCCTCCCGCGAGGCGACGACGAGAAAGTCAAACTGCCCGAGCCGCACGAGCATAAGAGGCCCGTGCTGGCGGGACAGGTCATGGAGCCTGTGGTGGGGCAGCGATCCGACGAGGTGGTGCATGCTCCCTATCACAGGAAGCCTTGATGGGCTCGGCAGTTGTGGTTCTAAACTTGGGTTGGGCGACGAGGAGGAGGACGTCCTTCCTTTGCTCTTTAGGACCAGACATGATGCGAGGAGGAGAAGGGGGAGGACAGCTAGGAAGCTAAAGAGAGGAAGCTGTTCCATCTTGCTTGTGTGGATGCATGTGCTAAACTATCAGTTTCTACGTCTTTTTATAGGTTTGATCAAAGTACCCCAACCACCACCAGTAGGTCGTGATGTCGTGCAAGTGTTTGTGGCCACACAATATGGATTCAACCGCGCTATAATGCCTCACGCAATATATTTATATGTTTTTGTCTTTAGATTAATGTAAAATAGTCACATATCGACTATACCATCAAGTATCTTAATATAATATTTTGGTGTGACGACACATGTGGGTGCCATATGGAGCTGTTAAGTGGGTAAGTGGGCCGGACCGAACCGAACCGAGTCCGTATGAAATTTGGGTGGATTGGCCGGACCTCTTGGGCCCATTAACTGTAGCAGGTCAGATTGGACCAGACTAAGGATGGAAAATTTCAACCCAGTCCGACATGTGACCCACGGCACGGTGGCCTTCGGGTTGGGCCGTGTTGTGCCGGGTCTTGATTGGTTCGTGAAAATTTTGAATATTTATTTTCGTTCTTCTCCGTAAAATTTTTGTATATTAGTTAAAATTATTTTTTTAAACTAAGAAAATTGAACATTAATTCATGTAGGTTGTTGCAAATAATGCAAAAGATATGTATGTATCTTTCCTATCGTTTAGCCTTAACGGCACAGTCACGAGACTGGCTGGGCTGTACACACAAAGCAAAGCAAATCCATGGCAAGCACAGCACATTCCGTGTCGTAGGATCTTCTATCATCTGTAGAAAAGGTATGCAAAGACGGACACCGGGTAAAGTGCATTTAAACCCTCCTTAGAGTTGCCTCGTTCGCAAAATAAAACCTTTTAGAAAACTTAAGCAGTTTGCACCTCCCGCAAAACCGTTTTTGCTCGAAATGCCCCTTTCCGTCAAAATGACGTTAGAACAGCCGTTAGAGCCCATATTTTGGATTTTAAAAAAAAAGTGCACTTCCCAAAATACCCCTAATGCTAAGTGGCTGCTGCTCTCTTTCATTCTCTCTATAAGATTGTTTGTTTGAAACATAAAACCTAAGCTTTATATTTTCTATTTTTTGACCGGTTGGTTGGAAGGAAAAATAATATTTAATTTATATATATATATATATATATATATATATATATATATATATATATATATATTTACTTATTTGCTCTTATTTAATGTATTGAAGCTTTTTCTTACCTACAGATCTCAAATCCAACTGCAAATTTTTTTTTATATTCCTTTTTTTTTACTTATTTGCTCTCATTTAATGTTTGAAGCTTTTTTTACTTATTCCTTTTTTTTCTCAAGACGTCCAAATAGAAATTATGGAAGAACAATTTATTGCTATTGTGGATTAATTAGCCCATTGAAAATAAATTTAATATTAGTTACAGTAATATTACGTCCAAATAAAATTATGGAAGAACAATTTATTTCTATTGTGGATTAATTAGCCCATTGAAAATAAATTTAATATTAGTTACAGTAATATTATGTCCAAATAGAAATTATGGAAGAACAATTTATTTTTGGATTTTTGATACGTTTAGTAATATTTAAGTTATTTGTTTAAGTAATACATGTGATGAAAATAAATTTGTACCAAGATTTACAATTTCAGTTAGAATTAATAAATAAATAATTATGATAATAGTCATGACTAATAAATTATTAAATAAGACTATAATGATGATTATAATGATGATTACTAAATTATTAATTAAAATTATTATAATATATAAATTATTAACTATAATTATAATTATGATTAAATTATTATTAATTAATATTATAATAAAATTGTAATTAATAAATTATTAACTACGATTATAATTATTAATTAAGATTATAATTATTATAAAATATTAAATAATATAATATTAGTTACAGTTATCTAGCTCCAAAAACGGTTTACAAAACATGCCCTAAGTTAAATGGCTGGATAGTTCAGGACTAACCGGACATTTGTTAAAAGATTTTTTTTCCAGAAAAAATTTAAGATGAAAACCTACTATTTAGATTATAAACATTTATTTTCGAAAATGACGTCAAGCATGAGAATTCTATCTTTTTAGGAACGGGAGGTTATTTTAATAATCTTTTTAGTATTTTGTTTTTTGTTTCCATTTTTTTAGTTCTTATTTCATATTTTTTTTTTATCTTTTTAATAATCTTTTCTAGTTTTTTAAGAGTGACTTTTATTTTCAAATTTGTATAGTTTTTGTTTTTGTCTTTTTTTCATTGTTTGAGATTTATCCTCATTTTTTGGTTTTTTGGAATATTTTTTCTATTTTTTTATTTTTTTCCATATTTTAATAGTATTTTTTGTTTTTTATTTGGTATTTTTTTCCAGTTTTTCATCATTTCTATTTTTTAAGAATTGATTTTTTTTGTATTTATCAGTTTTGTTTTTTCCAAAAATATTTATATATTTGTTAAATAAAAAATAATTTATGACAAAATAATTTTAAATAATATTTATCCACTTTTTTGACGGAGCTAACCGTTTTTAACAAGTTAATATTAATTAAAATAATTTTAAAAAATAATTTTACTAGCAAAGTCCATTTTTCCTTTGTTAATATTTATCCACTTTTTAACAAGTATTTTTGCTTAACCGTTTTTAACAAAATAATTTTAGAACTAACCGTTTTTAACAAGTTAATATTAGATAGCCCAGGGGTAAAATGGTCAAAACAATCCTATTTTAACACCCGTTAAAAGAAAAGTTAGCGGAGGGGGTGATTTGAGCATTTTCGTAATCTTTTGGGTTTTTCGGATCAGCGAATCTTTATTTGCGTTTTTGTGACATCTAAGGAGGGTTTAAATGCACTTTACCCGACGGACACCTAACAAATAATACCAACTCACCTTCCCTGTTCATTGTCCATAACTAGAATAAGAGTAACTGCAACAATCATTTATCAAATTTAGAGTTGGGAAAAAGGAAATCAATACAAATAATTAGTTACCTTATTTATAACCTTAGTAGGTGTTTTGACCCAAGGTTTGGTTGGTTGTTTGGCTTTCTTGGGGCTAAAATTACTTGCACTGTATTAGATTAAGGGTTAAGGGTCTCGTTTCGAATGAACATGCAATGCTGGTTCGGTTGTCAAATTAATGATGAGTAGTGCTTGGGATTCGGGCCGGACCGGGATTATTGGACTTCGGAACGGATGGAGTGTCCACATCAGATAGGAGAAGAGATGAAGTGTCCATCCCTCTCTATTAATAGACCCTCCTGGCCTGCATTTGGAGACACAAAAGTAAATTAAAAAATAAAGGGTGTCCGTTGAGTTCAGGGAGTCTGTTGAGTTCAGGTAGTTCGTTCGAGTCACAAAAAAATTGACTAGGAGTGTTCCATAAGTTTTTTGTGAACTTGCTAATTTCTGAAAGCAGATCACGGCGGATGAGTCTTTGCTTTGAGCCAGGATGATCTTTATCACTCCTACAAGAATTATTTTCTTTCTCTTCTTCATCTTCAAGTCTTCTGTAATTTGTAATATGTTTTGTCTGTTTGCAACTGTGATTGCAAGGAAGAACGGAAAGTCTATTATGTCTGGTTGCAACTGCGTTTGCAAAGAAAAATATTTTGTTTTGTTGGTTGTAATCGGGATATACTGGAAGTAGTTCTTCGTTGGATTCGAGAATAGTCAGATAGTAACTCTTTTGTGAATCTCAGATCTCGACTACAACTTCAGAATCAACCAAAGGGTATTACGGAAGGATTACGAGAACCTCTGTTTTTGGCCTTTGTTCTTCCATCACTGATCTATTTCGAAAATAACACAGTACTCGTGCGAGCCGACGAAGGGGACTGAAGAGGCCAACGGACGGAGTAGGAGGGGGAGGGAGGCGGTAGCGAAGGGCTACGGAGCAGGAGGGGTAGGACGGTGGCTTGCGAGTAGTGCGTGAGCCGTATGTCTTTTTTGGTTTAGATTTTGTTGTTAGGATTTATATTTCTTACTGACTGTGAAGTTAAAAGGCTAGAAAGACCCAAAATTTCGTATATATATTACTAATATAAAATATCAATTTTTAGATTCAGGTATTCCTTATTTTTTTAGAAACTGCACTATAAATATGTCCTGAATATCAGAAAAGGCCCTCTTTTTAACTTATACTGACATGACGTATGTTAGAAAATATTCGTTCTTTAGAGGCTAAAATAGAAATATTTTTGTTAGTATTTCTACGTTACCCTTAGAATGTCACAAATGGTCTCAGTTATCCTTATGTTTATATGAATAAAGAAAAATGTTGTGATGGTGCTTGTAGTTTCTCACAGGGACCTGTGTGACTTTTGAAATGGCACTTATCCCCCTTTTTTTTTTCTCATTAAGGATTCCTTTCCTTACATTTCGATACATGATGGTAAACCAATGGAATATTATCTACTGAGATCCATGAGACCCTTGTAGCCTTGTAGGCAAACAGGTGGTGCTGAAATTAGTTAAACTAGGACGTGTGTAATTTTTCGTATTCATATATACGTCAATTTTGTTGTAGTCTGAAAGAGGGATGGGTTCTTCAGGAACTCTGTAGAAAAGAGAAGGAAAAGAAAGAGAAAAGTATTTGTCTAATAATTTGTACGTGAGAAGTAACACTTCAATGTATTTTTTTTCTTTGTATTCATACAAGAGCCAAGAGACTTACTATGAATAACTATCGTATCTCTAAGGGTTTGATTGGATTGTGGGTCGAGTGAGAAAAGTTTAGTAAGGAAAAATAAAAATCATGTTTGGATTGAAGGTTTATGAGAAGGAGCTATAGAGGGGTAAGTGAGGGTTGTTTAACCATCTTCTGTCTATTTTTTTCAACCCCAAAATCAGAGAATGGACGAGGGGGGTTGATGAGTTTTGTTTAAAAAGTCATAAATAATTCTTATTTGTCCTATAAAATATCATAATTTTTTTTTCTTCCTTTCAACATGATTTTCCGTAGCTTGTCATTTGTGAAGATATTTTGACAAGTTCTAATTAAAATTGCAATAAAATTTAACTTTATGACACATGTAATAAGGGTATTTGGTAACTAATTTTTTTTTTAATTTTATTAATCATCATCTCACTCAAAATCTCAAATCCAAGAAAGAGTTGTTATAAATACACCACAATTAACTCTCCCTCCAATCCAAGCAAGGTTATATGTATTGACTCTACTTCCTCCTCCCCACCCCCACCCCCACCCCCACACACTTAGCTTTTCTTCACTTAACCCCACTTAACTCTACTTATTTTTCCCCCTCAACCCAAGAAGACCCTAAGAGATAGATATATCACCACCAGCACCACCACCCCCCCTCCCCCTTGAGTGTGCATAACTCATTATACACTCTGTATCAGTCTTCTGAAATGATCAACATTAACCTTCAGGGAGATCAACATTGATCTACAGTGAAGATTAGTATCAGTATTTAGAAACCAACATGATTTGTGGATAGAGATAATTATGTTTGTCAATAGATAAATATAGAAAGTTGTTGTAAATATCTAGAAGAAAAGTGATTTGATTATTGATATTATCTTAATCAGTTAATGTGATTAGATCAATAGTTGTGTAAATATAGCTATATGTATATATACACTGAGATCAATAAAGAAAGTTGTGAAAAACTTTTTCTCAACATACTTGTATTCCTGTACTTTTGTCATGGTATAAGAGCATTCGATTCTGTGAATCTATGTGTATGTCACTCTCCTACCCTACCTATTCTGATGCTATCCTAAACTACTCCTACCTATTCCACTTCTACCTACAATCGGTCACTATAATGGCTAGAGACAAGTCTGAGAATTTCTCCATTGCCCCTAAAAACTGACTAGTCGAACCAACTATGATGCCTGGGCTCGGATTGCTCGAATGTCTATTGCAAGTAAAAAGCATCTTGGCTACTTAACTGGTACAAAAAGGGCTCCCGAGAAGACGGATAAGGAGGCTTATGAGACTTGGGAAGAAGAAAATTGCACTGTTCAAACATGGTTACTCAATTCCATAAAGTCATTTGTAAGAGTATTTTTTGATCGTTTACCAACTGTCGGATCAATCTGGAGGGCTATAGAGAAGACATACGCCGCAAGTAATAACTCTTTAAAAATATATAATTAACACGACGATCTGTTAACGTCAAACAGGAAGGCCGCTCTCTTAAGTCTTATTATGAGGAATTGCAAACAATTTGGCAAGCACTTGATGCTATTAATCCTCCTCAAATTGAGAACGCGATTGATCTTTGCACCCACTTGGCTAGTGTCACCAATTTTCAGGTATATATATATACTATTAGCCGGTTTAGATGCCCATTTGGATGTTGCTCGTGCTTATGTTCTATGTTCTAATCCCCTGTCTGATGTTCTGGGAACCTATGCCACTATCTGTGAAGAGGACATTCGACTCAAAACCATGAGAAGTAAAGAGAGAAGACTATTGGGAGTGCCTTGCACACCACATTGAGCGAAAAAGAAAACAACTCATATGAGTCCTTTAAACAACCCCACAAATTCGGCTCTCCAAGCCTACCTAAGGAAGACCGCAAGTGCTCAAAGTGTGGTAAGCGTAATCACACAGTCGACAAATGCTAGACAATTCATGGTAGACTTGAATGGGACGATGACTTGATTACAGGGACAAGTATAACTTGTTGTTTCCTCAAGTATCAAGCCTGAGGATGGAGAAAAGTTAGGTATGCTTAGTCTTGCATTATGTAATTCTGCTTCTACTTGTGATAATGCATGGATTCTTACACTGGAGCAACGGATCATATGACTAATAGTCGCTTGAAATTCACCACTTTCACTCAAAACTACACTAAAAACATTGTTAAGACAACCAATGGCCAGCCTATTCAAGCCACAGGTTTTGGGACCATTCAACTCACTCCTAGTATCCTCTTGCCCAATGTCCTATTGGTTCCCACCTTGAAGAGTGATTTATTGTCTGTATCTAAACTAATAACTGCATATTCATTCCATTTTTCCCCACATGATTGTCTTCTTCAGGATCTTCACACCTAGGAGGTGATTGGACGTGGTTTTAAGAGGGGGGTTGTGGTACTTCTACGGGTCCTGATCAACTAGCATTGCCAACATAGTTCATGCATGCCCCGTGGAGAATCAGAAGCTAATTTTGTTATGGCACCAGCGCCTAGGTCACCCGTCTTTTGGATATTTGAAACATCTTTTTCCATCTTTATTTGAAAGCTTGTAATAAAGAGTTCAAGACTACTGATTGTGAGACTTGTATTTTGGCTAAAAGCCATCGTGCTGCGTTTCCCTTAAGAGAGAGTAAAAGTTCTATGCCTTTTTCTTTGATTCATTCAGATGTATGGGGTCCTTCTCAAAATTCAACTTGTCATGGCATGCGTTGGTTCACTACATTCATTGATGACTGCACCCGGGTTACGTGGAGCTATTTACTAAAGCACAAAAGTGATATGAATGGTATAGTTAAGCGATTTTGCACAATGATTAAAAATTGATTTTATACGGTCTTTAAAGTCCTACGGTCTGATAATGGAGGTGAATATCTTACAAATGACATTGTTGAATATTTTTGTTCTCATGGCATCGTTTATCAAACAGCGTGCGCCCATATATACCACAACAGAATGGTGTTGCTGAACGACGAAAACGACAACTCTTAAAGGGCAGCCGAGCAATCTTGTTTGATAAAAATGTCCCCAAATATTTATGGGTTGAAGCCTTACTGTCTGCCATATATGTCATTAACCGAGGGCCCTCTAGCTCCGTGGACTTTGAGACTCCACTTCAAGTACTTCTACCAAAAATACCTAATCTTCCTCAAATATCATGCCTTCCACCAAACGTGTTTGTTTGTGTGGCCTATGTCCATATTCCCTCTCATCAATGGGGAAAATTATCACCTCGAGCTCTTCGATGTGTGTTTGTGGGCTATGCTTCTCATCTGAAAGGATTTCGACGCTATCATCCTCCATCACAGAAAATGTACATTACCATGGATGTTACTTTCAATAAAGACTTTTCATACTACTCCATGGATGGTTCTCCTTTTCAGGGGAGGAATAGGATGAAAGTGATGAATACCAAATAAAAACAACATCAAATAATAATCGAAATGACAAGCCGATAAATCTAAAAGAATTGAGCACAATAACGCAAACACAACAATGATTTATACTGGTATCCTTCCGGGAAGGCACTCTAGTCCAGAGACTCTTGTCCGGTATTAATCTACTATTCTGAACAGCAGTATACCACGAAGTTTGATCCGAAAAGCTCGTTGACTTTTTACAACCACGAGCTTTGATACGAAGGGATCGTCGACTTCAAACAACGAATTGAATCGTAACTTGGAAATCCGATCAGCTTCTTCAACCCTTTGAGACTTCTAATTTAACTTGCAATTGGCACTAGAAGACTAGGAGTTGGTACTTGGTGATAGGAAGGTTTATAGCTCAGAATTGTGAATAACAAGTAAGAAAAATTGTTTAATCAAATGAGAAATGAGATTCTATTTATAGATTTAAGAAAACTCTGCGGACCGAATTTGGTTCTACGGATAAAAAAATATAGTCGTTGCCAAACATTGGAGCTGTTTTGAAAAAATATGCAAAGGCAAGACCAAATTGGTCAGAGTTCGGTTAGGAATGGGTTTGACCTAAATTATGACAAAACCAAACATAATTGTGTATGCATATGCAAACCAAGTTCGGATTAAATTAAACAGAACCTTTGAATAGTCCTGACCGAATTCAGTATGAGTTCGATTGGTTGGGATTTTTGTGGTTTTTAATAAATTGGCTTGGAGTTTTTAGTTTTTTCAGGATATAGTTTTCCAGGATATAGCTTTCAAATAACAAATAGTGCTCGGCACATAGGTTTCATTAGACTTTGTAGTTACGTGTGCATGTCACAAGCATGCTGTTGTCAGAGCAGACTATTGCATGTTGCATACGTCGCATATAGGTAGGACGCTGCCAAATCAATATTATGTGCAGAATGGATGTGACAGGCCAGTGTGATAGGATATAGGCACTGCATCTAGCTACTGCTTCATTTTTTCTTCCTCCAAAGAAACCTGAGAGAGAGAGAGAGAGATTATCCAACCACCCACGCACATAAGATTCCTATGCGCATAAATCTTATACGCGACAACAAGTTAATATGATTTTTGTGTCCAAGTTCATCTCGAAGTGGCTCATTGCGTTCTTGAAGATAATGTTTGAACTTGCTGGTTCTTGGAAGCAGATCGTCGATATAATTTTTTTTGGTTTGAGCAACGGTAATTTTTATCACTTCAGCAAGGTGTTTCCTTTGTGGTTTTCTAGTTTAGAACTTGTTATTGTAAACATTCTGTCTAATTGTAGCATCTGTGATTGCGAAGAGATGAACATGTTTTACTTTCCTTAAGTTTGTTCTTACTCACAGTAGCAACTGCGATTACAAATAGTAGAATGCCTATTGCTTTCTTCGTGTCAGTTTGGAACCTGCTTGAAGCGGGCACATGGAGGGAGTTTTGTCTGTTGTTGACAAGGCGCATATGAACTCTGCAGGAATTTTTATGCGCGCAAGTTCTATGCACGACCACAATATGAATTAGTATTCTCTACGTGCCCATTTATGCGCATGAGTTTGTTACACATTCACAGTATGCGCCACTGATCCCTGCCATGCATTTATACATGCATGATCTTGGCGAGGCCACTCTATATGCTGAATCCTCTACAGATTCTTCTGCAGGTGGGAACTCTGCGAGGACACTTTATGCGCTAGAGTTATCTGCGGTTCATCTACGTATTTGTTCTCTGTGAGGCCATCCTCTGTGCTACTGATACTAAGTGCAGGATGTCTATACGCACATAGTGGTCGAAATGTTTATGCACGCTAATGTTGCTTGAAGGCCATCTTTTTGTATCTACAATCTCAACAACAAATACAAGTAATGACATACATGCTAAGGATGGCATCCATGCTATTTATTGAAATAATATTACATCTTGCTAGCCTTAATCCCATGCTAAGGATGTTGCTCCAAATGAAAAGACATTAGAGGACCTCTCAATCTTCAAGTGGAAGTTCAATGTTCTCTTTCATATGGCCCTCGGGGTTGGTGTATGAATCTTCATGCTTGTAGATTACTTCCACCACACGAGTAAATTTGGGAGCCAACAGGTTAAGATGCTTTCGTGAAGGCAATGAGTTTAGCCACTCCTTATTCATGTCTTTCCACCCATTTTCAACCTTTCGTTAAGCATGGTAAATGCCTCTTGCTCCATGATTCCTTCTTCTCTCATGTAGATTTGCTGGCTCGTGTCTACATGTTTTCTCTGTTGTTCAAACTACGAAAAAGAAAAGTGCTAAAATTATCATCAGTCAAGTTGGAACATATTATTCTTACGAAAGAGACGTCAAATGCATGTCATTAATTACTAACCTTAGATGAGACTAACTCATCCGTTAGCCTACAAACCACGCTAGAGGCTTTCACAATCTTAGGCATAGTTAGCAACTAATCTAATGTATCTTTGCTCAAATCTTCTGTCATAAGGCATAGTGAGACAGAAGTGACCATCGGGTATGCAAAGCTCATATATGAAACATTAAGATATTCTTCGACTGTTGGTTTGTATCTAGTGTATGTCCATACAGCTTTCTGAAAGTATGCTCTGACTAATGGCTTGAATTATTCATGAGATAGGATTAGGAACCTTAGCATTAATGAAAAAAAGAAAATTTCCTACTAAATCCAACGATGATACATGACATTCAACTGATGTGAATTACAAGTAGTTCATATATATATTCATTGAATTTTTTTAATTTGAAGATAAAGGTCAGTTTTTCTTGACCGTTCATGTCATGGGCTACTAGCATGAAGACCTTATCTTATTAAATCATATTAGAGATGGAATTCCAATCACATGCCAATTCTCATGTATTACAACTATACTACCTCCTTGGTGGTTGCACATTGAATTCATTAGTTCACATTTTCCTTTTATTTCATGAACTAGTCTTTTATGGTCAATTATTTATATACTTATGTCAAAAAAAATTAAGTTGTGTACCATATGTACTTTTTTGTTGTTGAAGCCCCTACCATTACACAAAACACAATAGAGAATTAAGGACAAGGGTAGCAATTTGGGTATAACACACCAATCCGACCCGTCAACCTACCTTCTTAAACAATTTCAGATTAGCTGTAAATAGATTTGGGTCATAATAGTATCAACATTCCCATCCCGTTTAATAAATGAGTTTGGTTCATCAGGTTTACGAGTTATGTTTCTTTTGTTAATAAAAATTGTTGATCCTATTTCTTTTAGGGGATGTTTGGATAGATGCAACTTGCAAGAAGTGTGAAAGTGTCTGTTGAAAGTGAAATGTATATGCTTTTGAGTTTTATGCTACTTCTTGTCTGTTGAAATCGATTTTCAATGCTTGAATACATGATTTGTCAGTGAAAATGGATAAACTCGTACTTCCTTATTTGGATGTTAAATATAAAATTGGTAGAAAAGTGAAAAGTTCATCATAGTAATAACAAAACTATTATATATATATATATATATATATATATATATATATATATATATATATATATAATATATATATATTATATATATATATATATATATATATAAATATATATATATATATATATATATATATATATTTTAATATATATATATATATATATATATATATATATATATATATATATATATAACTAAACTGTTAAGGATTTATTAATAGTAGTTGCTTAACTTTTTTATTTAAACAATAATAATTAATATGGTCCAAATATTTATTAATTAATTGTAATGTGTTAAATAATATTACAATTGTGCAATTATTGTTACGCATTTTAATTATTTAATATAATCTAAAAAATTATTAGTAACAATTTTAATAATATAATATTAAATAAATTAAACTAGTACTAATTATTTATGAATAATAAATTTTTTAATTAATATTATTGTCAAATTTTTATAATACAAAATAAAAAATTCAACTAGTTCTTTAAATAATTAGTACTAATTATTTTATCTAATATTAGTTTCAAATTTTATTAGTACTCAATAGATTTTTACACTTAGCTAGTTAAATAATTAGTATTAGTTATTTAATTATTATTATTATTATTAATTTTTAGTAAGATTAATATTAAATATTTGAATAATATTTAATTATTATTATTTATTTAATAAGTACTAGTTATTTAACTAATATTAAATTAGTATAAAAGTGCAATTTGCGTACTTTCACTCAAAACTGGCATTAATGAGTTAGTAAATTTTCTACTAAATCCATCAATGAGTTAGTAACTTTCACTTAAAAATGGCATTAATGTATTCACACATTGGTATAATTATATTTATAGAATATCTGCCCTATAGATTCCATATTTGGTTATTCTGATATCATGTTAAAGTCTTGGCACTATACAAAAAACTCTATAGTGTTGGTGAAGGTTAATATTTATATTAATCAACGGTTATCATTCCATGGGTAGATAAAGGAAGTTATTTAAGTCTGAGAAATGACGAATCCATGCCATCTATGAAATTACACAAGTAAACTAGAAACTATTAATAATTAACGTTGAGGTAAGTTATGGACAAGTTATCATTTTAAATAAAATGTAACTACTGAGGTTCAAACCACACTCCTAAGCTCCAGAAGTAGCACTCTCCTACTCTATCCCAAGAGAAAGATAGGTTGTTCATAAGACCCAATTCTATCCACCATCTGTAGATCGACGAACATATGAAGATAAGCAACAAAAGAGCTAACCATGTTGTACATAAGAAACATATGATCTATTGTTGTGCACGCAATGCTGAACCTCAAAATTGTGAAGCAAGGAGGTGATTTTGTCACAAAAGTGTTTTAAGGTTTTCTGTGAAAGTTATGATACTTAGGAAATATAAGATATAAATCTTTTGTCTAGGGACGAATCCAACATGTAGCAGGGGTGACCAAAATAAAAATTTACTCTTTTTTCCCTTATGTGTTTTTTTGATTTATGATTTTTTTATATGGGTTAACCCATCTCTAGGCCACCTGATCCCATTGTAGCGCACACCAGCTTTAGTTTCTGGATCCAATCCTGCTTTCGGCTATATTATGAAGATGAGTAAATTACATTTAAATACCCTAAACTATCAACATTTGATATTCGAATACTCTAAACTATTTTTATTGGTCGGTTGCTATTATGAAATTTCCATGTTTTGGCAAAGTGGTCCTTCCATTGACTTGTCACTGGACTTACAACTCATGACCGTTTGGGACAATCTTGCCTGTAAACAATTGAAAATTAGTTTCATAAAATGTTAGTTGAACTTCTTTTAGGAAAAAAAGATTCTCCCTCTCTCACTAACACTATTGTGCTTTACTAGTATATCTAATTGTAAAAAGGTACATAGTTCAGGGTATTAAAGTGGATTTTTTTAGGATGTCAACATGTCAATAAAAATAGTTTCAAATATTAAGTGGCAAAAGTTATTAGTATGATATTTAAGATATTTAGTATTTGTTATATGTTTACTCCAAATTTATTGGCTGGGATTTTAAAATAGAATAAATTCATATAAGCATATTATTGTATATTTTACATTTATGCTTATAAAGTATGCTAAATTAGGATAATTATCTGGACATATACTAAATACCTCATTTCTTCTAATTAACTTGCAAACTAGAATCATATTTTGGAATATAACAAAAACTAAAAAAATTCAACCCCTTAGTATTTTTCTTATAAAGTATGCTTCATAGAAAAAGGGTTAGTTTAGTAGTATTACAGATAATGTTATAGTTAAACATTTTCAAAGTATGAAAATTCGTAGAGAACAATTGTGAAATTTAATGCTTTATTGTATAAAATAGTACTATCGAATAAATATTATGTTATTATACCTAACAAAATTTTTGGGGCATTGTCTCCGAACCCTCTTATGATTATGTCCCTGATGGATTGTAGTTCTGGATCTACCACTACTTCCCATCTGCTGCATTCAAGTATTTCTTTTATGTTTTTGTTCTATTTACAATTATGCCCATCCTTGTTGTTAAGAAAGAAAAACCTAAGCTATACTCATGAGATGTAGTCATACATTGGTATAATTATATTTATAGAATATCGCCAGTAGAGATCCGAAATTTGGTTATTCTGATATCATGTTAAAGTCTTTCAACTATACAAAAAACTCTATAGTGTTGGTGGAGGTTAATATTTAGATTATTCAACGATTATCATTCCATGGGTAGATAAAGGAAGTTATTGAAGTTTGAGAAATGAAGAATCCATGCCATCTATGAAATTTACACTAGTAAACTAGAAACTATTAATAATTAATGTTGAGATAAGTTATTGACCAGTTATCAATTTAAATAAAATGTAACTACTATCTTTTTGATTTTACCACATTAGCTTAAATTCATGGCTTTTCAAAAATAATCAATCTTAAAATGAATATCAAATTATCCAATTCTATTATGTAGTGCTTATGATGGAGTGTTCCCTTCTTCCTCAATTCCTCCTCAATTTCTATCATGATGCCTACAAACGCATTCAAAAAGATCCTCATGTACTCATGTAGGCCATCAACATCTTGGAAATCCCATCTAATTGAGTGGAACACTTATCAGTCAAACTAATTATTACATTTGCTAATGATCATTAACATAATCAAAATTTAGACAACATAAAACTTTTCAAAGAGGCTAAAATGACTATGTAATAACTTGATATTTCCATTTAACATACATGCATTATTTTATAAAAAATGTAGGATGTATATAGCTAACCTTTCAAATACATTGATGAAGAGTTGCAGCTCTTCAATGGTACCAAATGCATCGTATATGTTGTCTATCACTGTTACCAAGTTTCCCAACTTGGTTATAAATAACCCTTCTGTAGAGTACCAAGGTTCAAACCACACTCCTAAGCTCTCGAAGTAGCACTCTCCTACTCTATCCCAAGAGAAAGGTAGGTTGTTCATAAGGCCCAATTCTTTCTAGCATCTGTAGATCAAAGAATATATGAAGATGATAAGCAAAAAAAGAGCTTACCATGTTGTACATAAGAAACATATGATCTATTGTTATGCACGTAATGCTGGACCTCAATATTATGAAGCAAGGAGGTGATTTTGTCACAAAAGTCTTTTATGGTTTTCCTTTATGTTTTTATTTTTGATTTTTTATATGGGTTAGCCCACCTCTATGCTGGAGTCCAGTCTAGATTTAGTAACAACATACTTGTGGAATCCAAATCTTATTAAATATTTGATTTGATTAGATTTGAATGTCCATAATTAATGTTATGCTATTTTATATATAATAGGATTCTTATTTTAGGAAATCCTATAAATAGGATAATTGATGGGCTATTTTAGGTGTAATAGAATTCTTATTTGAGGGCTTCCTAATTAAGAAATCATATTATGACCTAAAATAGGATTTTTCTATCATATATATATGGGTGAGGGTGGAGGCAAAATGAATAAGCACAAAGCACAAAAGTGGAGATTTGGGGTGCTTGTCAACAAGAAAATCTAAGAGAAAGTCCGTACTTTGCTCTTAGGACTTCGCTATCCAAGACAGAAGGAAGAACAAGAAGATCTAATCAAGGACTCATCAACTTCGGTTAGGGAGCTTGCTACGGGTTGGTGAGTGATCTCAATTGTAATCTTCTGTTTTTCTTTTTAAGAGTGGTAAGGGGGTTGAACCTATTAGGGAAAAGGGTTCAACGTGAGTTCTGTCAATCTTGTAATTTTATCTGAGTTATTAAATGTTAGGATTTATCCAGGTGACGTACATCACCGCCATATACTTATCTTCATCTTGTGTTTGGTGTCTATTAGACGGGGGTTGGTTTTGGTCATGTGGGTTGGCAAACGCTTCTGCACGTGCCCAACAATTGGTATCGGAGCGAATGTTCGATTCATTCTGGTCTGATACCCAATAATTGGTATCAGAGCTTTGGAGGTTCTGGCAACCATGTCTACGGAGCAGATACATACTTGTATGATCACCCTTACAGAGGAAAACTGGGTGATTTGGAAGCCAAGTATGGAGGATCTACTCTGGTGTAAGGACTTGCATGGTCCATTAGAGGGCGATAGTGCAAAGCCAATGGACAAAGCTACTGAAGACTGAAAATGACTGGATCGAAAGGCCGTTGGATTCATCCGCTAATGGGTGGATGATTCGGTGTTTCACCATGTGTCCATGGAGAGTTCAGCAAAAGTATTGTAGAAGAAGCTGCATTAGCTGTACGAAAGAAAGACGGTTGGTAACAAGGTGTTTCTTATTCGCCAACTCGTCAACTCAAAGTACACGGAGGGTGCCCTAGTGGCACAATATTTGAACGAGGTTCAGGGTATCATCAATCAGCTGTCTACGATGATGATGGTGATTGATGATGAGCTTCAGGCCCTACTGCTCTTGAGTTCTTTGTCAGAAATCTAGGAGACATTGGTGGTATCGGTGAGCAACTCCGTGCCTGATAGAGTTATCATGATGGAGGCAGTCAAAAGTAGCTTGTTAAATAAGGAGGTTCGGCACATGCAAGTGGAATCGTCGTAGGAGTCTGCTCTGGCGACTTTCTACGGTAAGGACATGGGGGACTTCTCGGGATCTTATAATTATGGACCGCAAGGAGGGCTGCTATTACTATAGTAAAAGGGGTCATATCAAGAGGAACTACATGAAGCTCAAAGCTGAGAAGGCCAAAGGCAAGGTTGATCAGGAAGATTTTACAGCAATGAGAGATATCATCATCGCAGCGACTGATACAAAGGAACCTTGTAGCATGTGTCATGATGGTGACTGGGTCATGGACACGGGGGTATCGTATTACGCTACTCCGCCTAGGAGGATCTTCACGTCATATCGCGACGACAGGTTTGGATGTGTAAAGATGGGCGACAAGGAGATAGCTGTAGTTGTAGACATCAGTGGTGTGCACTTGACAACGAAGTTTGCTAAGAAACTCTTCCTCAGGGGTGTGTGACATGTACCGAGTTTGCGCTTCAACTTGGTTTTGATAGGGAGGCTGGCAGATGATGATTGTCACAGTCTGTTTGGGAGCAAAGATTGAATGCCCGCGAAGGGTTCCCAACAACTGGCTCGGGGAGATTAGTGTTATGGCATGTACAGGCTTAAGCCATTGAGATGTACATGCAGGCCACAGACAACGAATAAAGGCTCGAGGGATGTTCGATAAGAGGTGGATCATTAAGAACTTATTGAGGGGGGCTTCTAGATGCTTTGAGGGTTTCGGAGGATTCGATTCGTCGAGACAAAGCGATGGATGGTGATGAGTCAAATATTGAGGGTCAGTCTGTCGGTCCTATGACAGCTAGTAAGTCTCTAGGTGGGGGTTGCTCTACGGATCCAGATTTGGCAACATCTGGTTTGCCAAATCTTCACGGAGTGACATCGATTTTAGCAGTTCGAAGCCAAGAATGAGATCAAATTTTACAGCAAACTCAATCTGAGGTAGGAGCATCATCATTCACACAGTTCAAGGGGAGCTGTAAGTCATCGACGGCAAGCACAGTACGTGATGTTGTGCTCAAGGACGCATGTGTATGGGGGAGCTTCATGTTCGGACACAAAAGTGGGCAGGTTCAGGAGTTTGAATCTTGTGAGAACTGCACCGTCTACTTGGTTAGGCCAGCCAAGGGTGAAGAAGCTCGTTGGAACGTTAACACTTTTCGGTAGAAGATAGAAGTTGAGGACAACTAGCTAAGACTTACAGTGAGACTGATCGTCAGGGACTTCGGTCTTGGTCATGTCATTGATATCAGCAGGATCCCAGTGGTACATGAGGTGCTACGCATGGCAGCTAGCATCGACATAACGTTCGAGGAGCTGGAGACATAGAAAGATGCAAAGCAACTCGGGAGATCGAAGATCAGTGGCATGGAGGAGCAGGAATTATGTTGTGGGACGACAGGCATGGAGTCCAGTTGAGGACCCATGGGGTCAACACCCTCTCATCAGACTGGAGGGGGAGATTTTTAGAGTCCAATCTGGATTTGGTAACAACATACTTGTAGAATCCAAATCTTATTAAATATTCGACTTGGTTAGATTTGGATGTCCAAAATTGGTGTTGTGCTATTCTAGATATAGTAGAATTCTTATTTTAATAAATTCTATTATGATCTAAACTAGGATAATTGGTGGGCAATTTTAGGTGTAATAGGATTTTTGTTTGAGGGCTTCCTAATTAAGAAATCATATTATGACCTAAAACAGGATTTTCTTATCCTATATATATGGGGTGAGGGTGGAGTCATAAAGAGTAAGCGCAAAGCACAAAAGTACAGATTTAGGATGCTTGTCCACAAGAAAATCTAAGAGAAAGTTCGTACTTTGCTCTTAGGACTTCGTCATCCAAGAAAGAAGGAAGAAGAAGATCTAATCGAACAGTCGTCAACTTCAGTTAGGAAGATTGCTATGGGTTGGTGAGTAATCTCAATTATAATCTTTTATTTTTTTCTTGAGAGTGGTGAGGGGGTTGAACCTATTAGGAGAAAGGGTTCAACGTGAGTTCCGTCAATCTTGTAATATTATATGAGTTATTAAAGGTTGGAATTTGTCCAGGTGACGTACGTCACCGCCATATACTTGTCTTCATCTTGTGCTTGGTGTCCGTTAGATGGGAGTTGGTTTTGGTCAGGTGGGTTGGCAAACACGTTCGCACGCGCCCAACACTCTAGTCCACCCGGTCCTATTGTAGCCCACCCCAACTTTAGTTTTTGGATCCTATTATGCTTTCGGCAATATTATGAAGATGAGTCATTTACATTTAAATACCCAAAACTATCAGTATTTGACATTTGAATACCATAATAATATTTTTATTGGTCGATTGCTATTATGAAATTTTCATGTTTTAGCAAAGTGGTCCTTCCGTTGACATGTTACTCGACTTAACAACTCATGACCATTTGGGACAATTTTGTCCGTAAACAATTAAAATTATATTAACAAAATGTCAGTTAAACTTCATTTAGGAAAAAAAAAATCTCCTTCTCTCACTAACACTATTGTGCTTTACTGGTATATCTAATTGTAAACAGGTTCATAGTTCAGGGTATTAAAGTGGATTTTTTTAGGATATCAACCTATCAATAAAAATAGTTTCAAATATTAAGTAGAAAAAGTTATTAGTATGATATATAAGATATTTAGTATTGTTATATGTTTACTCAAAATTTATTGGTTAGAATTCTACAACTGAATAAATTCATATAAGCATATTATTATAAAATTTACATTTATGCTTCTACAATCATAAAATATGCTAAATTAGGATAAATTCATACAATCATAAAGTATGCTAAATTAGGATAATTATCTTGACATATAATAAGTACCTAAATTTCTTCTAATTAACTTACAAATTAGAAGAATATTTTGGAATATAATAGATACTAAAAAAATCAAACGCTTAGTATTTTTCTTAGAAAGTATGCTTCATAGAAAAAAGGGTTAGATTAGTAGTATTACAATTGATGTTATAGTTAAACATTTTCAAAGTATAAAAACTCGTAGAGAACAATTGTAAGATTTAATGCTTTATTGTATAAAAATAGTACTATTAAATATAATATAATGTTATTATACCCAACAAAATTTTTGGGGCGTTGTCTCCGAACCCTCTTATGATTATACCCGATGGATTATAATTTTGGATCTGCCAGCTTCCCATCTGCTGCATTCAAGTATTTCTCTTATGTTTTTGTTCTATTTATAATTATGCCCATCCTTGTTAAGAAAGAAAAACCTAAGCCATACTCATGAGAGTACATAACAAGATTACTTTCTATCAACTTCTAATTAAACCATAACTCATTAGAAAACGAATGAAAATGTTGATATCAACGCATTGCTCTGAGAATACCAAGGATGTAGAAGAGTGAAGAATAAGGTATATAAAGTAGATGAAAAAGATATTGGAGCTTTTTCTTTGAAACATGTGAAGATAGCTTGCTCTCAACACATGCCTAGTAAAGTTTAGTCCCACATTGGAAAAGCATCATGAGGTATCTCAATATATATACTTGGTATGTGTTGTTGAGATATGCACATGGGGTGGTGACCCTAAGGAGTGAACCATGTGGATGATTTTACTAGGAGGTAAGGTTAAGACTCCATGGTAAAGCATTAGCTTTTTGCTCTTGAAATTTATTTCTTTGGAGCTAAGCCCCATAGGGGGCTTAGCGACTCGGACTCGGACTCAGACTCAGGCTCATGGGCTCATGAGGCATAATGTGCCATTTTGTTGCGTAGGGTGCTCGTGGTGCGCGTATTGCGCTAGTGCGTGCGAGAGCGGTTGGGCGATATTGGCACTGGTGTGCAGCTTGTACGCACTGTGCGCCATTTAGCTCAGATCGTATCTGTGTACGATTGAGCATTTACAGCATGTTCGAGATGGTTTTTTCCCACATCCTGAACTTTTTACTAACTGGGCGGTTACAGAGCGGGACTATAAAAGCTTTTCTGCTCTCTCTCTCAGGGTACAGAGTATATAAGTGTTCAGAACACAAGTTTCTTACGAATCCAAAGAGTTCAAGAGATAAAAGAAGTGTGCCAGCACCAACGCCAGTTAGCGCAGGAGTCCGTGCCATCCGAGGAGTCAGAAGAGCGGTGTGTTCCAAAGTTCTCCGTCGAACTTGCTGGTTCCTGGAAGCTGTTCGTGTGGGGGAAAATTGTAGCTCCCCTTCCCGAAATTTTTTGGAATATTATTATTATTATTATTTATTATGATTGTTAATTAATATTATTATTTTATTGGTTATATTATTTATTGTCAAATAAATATAATGTATATGTGTATGTGTATATAAATATATACGATGTACGTGTATATTTGTATGTATATATACATAAATATCTTATATTATAATATATATATATTATATAAGTGATTGTATATATATAAATATATATATAATAGTCTATGTGTGTGTGTATATACACATATAAATATATGTATATATAAGTATACAAATAAATACGTATAAATATACGTGTCTGTGTATGTGTATATATATATATATATTTATATTATGTAAGTGTATGTATGTATAAATATTGTATACGTGTATTTATATATAAATATATATTATATAGATATTGTATATGAGTATATATATATATATATTTACATAGATATCGTAAATGTGGGTATATATATATAAATAATATATAGGTATGTATGTGTATATATAAATACATATCATAGGGTGTATATAGCTATCTATATATATATCGTATATATATTGTATATGTATTGTGTATGTATTGTATATATATATTATATATATATAGATTAATAAAAAGAAAAGAAAAAAAAAGTATAAGAGAAAGAAATAACAGCCAAGAGCCAGGCCTAGACCAGCTGAGCTCGGGCTCGAGCCAGGCCCGGCCCATGACAGCTGCGGCTAAAACCCAACAGCACACCTTACTTCATTTGGTCACATACAACTCGGCCAACTATGTAGAGCCATTATACAAAACTATTGATTGAGCAAGAAAAAAAAACCAACGAAAAAGAAAACCCACAAGCACTAAGATTTCCCAGCCAAGCCCAAGCCCACCCGAACTCACACGCCTGTGTTCCCAGGTCAGGCCGACCCGAGTATGTACACAACAGAGCTACATATATAATTGTATATATGCAGAGAGAGAGCGGAAGAGAAGAATTCGATTGATCGAAACCCTAACACAACTCCTCCAACCACTTCGTCGCGACCATCCCCTCACCCAGGCGCAGCCCTACGCACGCGTGCGCGTCGCCGCGCGCGGCCAAGGTCGCTGGAACAGCGCGCGCTCAGGCGCACACGTGAGTCGAAGCAACAGCAGTAACGGCAACGCCGAGCCAACTTCGCCGTGGCGGTTCTTCCTCCACAGATCATCGTTTCTCGAAACGATTGCGCTGGTACAATCCTAACCCTACCCCCTTTGAATTCCTCTATATAATTTTATTTGGTTCGCGGTATATGCATCGCACATCGAGCCCAAAGACGGGGCGAAAGTCTGTCCTAAAACAGAACAATTGTTTGGGTTTAAACACTGTTTTGGAAGGCGAATTCCCGTCAGTCTGTCGACAGTTTTGGGAAATTATTTAAGAACAGTCCTAGAGAACCTATACGGCTCTGCAACCCACTTCGCAGAAGTCAAAGTGATTGACCGAGCGTCGAGAAATCGACGTCTAAAAATGACCAAAAACCTGTTTTTCAAAACCTTAGAAAATAGAAAATCACTCCGATACCACGTCCGTCCTGCCATTTCGGGCGACGTGGTCGCGCACCGGAAGGATCGAAAGCTGCATAACAGCTTCGTGGTCGTGTGGGCTTTGACGGAATTTAAATTGGTCGCGTGTGCGCGACGAATTCGACGCGTATCCGTCGAAATCGCCCCGTATCCGTCCAATGCAAATTCAGTCATAACTTTATGCACGCTCATCAGATCAAGACAAAACTTGCACCAAGAGAACCGTATCATTTTTCTGGTCCTGTATGCCAAGTTTGGTCCGATTCTGAGACCGTTGATAAAATCGTCGTTTTGCGGGCCCCACGGTCCCACTCAACGGGCGATTTTGTGCACGGCCTGCCGGAATCCAACTTTGGACATACGGCTGGGTTCGTATCGGAAAACTAGATCCGTAGACATATAGTTTGATGACTTTAGAGACCGTTGACTTTGGCACGCTTTTCGGTGCAAAGCGGGTCCAACGGCGGACACCGTTTTGGCCCGAAATTACCGTTTTGCCCCTGTGTCCAGAATTAGACGTAAGGACAGGCAATCCTAGCTAATTGGACTATTCTAAGATCATTGGTATTGTTTATTTTAGCTTTCAGAAACTGTTGTACAGGTTTTGACTATAGTGGCACATTGAGTAGTTCAGATTGTCGGTTTCACCAGCAAAGGACCACATACGAGTACAGTTTATTGTCTGCATTTCGATATTGATCTTTATTATATTTTATTGATTAGTCATTGTTTATGTGATTATTTTCTATTATAAATTGTTGAGTCGGGATTGAGAAGTACCAACGATGTGTGATCTGACCTTAGACAGTGTAGACAGTGTAGACAGTGATTCATTATATCTTGTAGACAGTGTAGACAGTGATTCATTATATCTTGTAGACAGTGTAGATAGTAATTTATTTATTGCAAAGTAGACAGTGTAGACCATGATTATTACTGTATTTAAATTATGTAGATCGTGATTATTATTCTGTAGACAGTGTAGCTTTATACAATATAGACAGTGTAACTTAGACAGTGTAGACAGTGTAACTTAGACAGTGTAGACAGTATAACTTTAGACAGTGTAGACAGTGTCGCATAATTGTCCCGAGACCGATCATATATCAAAGGTACTTCTAGCAGTTGGGGAAAGTCTGTTGTGTCTATTTATTTACTATTAATTTTCTGTATTTCCTGTTTATTTTCAAAACTCATAATTGATGTCTAACCTTTATTTTATAGTCATCTTCTTTATTTGAAATTGCATTCAGTGAATTGCGCTCGTTCTATTCCTGACTGGAAACCAATATTTTTCAGGTTAGCCGTGGATTCATTTAGCTTGGGGCGCGACGGGTGTACTTACAAACCAAAAGCCTAGAGACTATTTAGAATAGATGAGTTGTAGTCATTGTACAAGTTTATGTTTTTTTTGCAAAATGTAAAACCTGTGATCATTGTAAATTAAATTAATTATGTGAATGAGCATTATTTGTGATTTTGATCTTCATGGCCGTGACAGCGTTCTACCGCCGACACTGCGGCGTAGGCTAGCTTGGACACGTCTCGTATCCGTTTTAAAAAAAAAAGGGGTGCGGGTCGTGACAAAAATCAAGCTTTGAGCGCTGGTGATAATTTAGCTCAGCAGGATTTCTTCCTATATGATCTAATCAGAACCTTCAGTTCTTTCATTATCTACTTACAACTCGTTCTGAACGAGAACTTCTCTGATCTAATTAGAAAAGTTAGTGGACATTCGTTGCTGCTGGTGCTACGAATTTCCTGTGTCTTCTTCGAAGTAACACATTAGTTTTTGTCTTTCAGAATCCTCCAAGGATCTATATTTTGCACCTTCCTTGAAGTGTTGCTACGAAACATTGTTCTTACAATCGATTCATTTCTTAGTTTTTCATCAAAAATTATGCCCCGGGACTAACAATGTCAAAGCTTGATTGCAAGATGGAAAATTTTCGTGCTTCGCTAATCAATCCTAACTTCACAAAGTTAGAGCAATTTGATGGTGAACACTATCAAATCTAGAAAATGAAGGTTAGCCTCAATATTCAATTCTTTGACGTTGATCAGGTGTTTTTTGAGGAGGAACCTACTATTCCAGAAACTGAATCTGTAACCATAATTTCTGCTGCTACTAAGAACCATGCCAAGTGGAGAAGGGACAATAGTATTTGTAGGCTTATGATCCTAAATGCTATAGAAGACTCCCTTGTAGAATCATATTCAAAGAAGACAATTGCCAAAGAGATTTGGGAGTCTCTGGAGAAACTATACGAAGATGATAAGAACCAAAGCAATATATTTTTAGTTGAAAAATATCACAAGTGGTTCTTTGAAGATAAGAAGCTAATGCTACCACAGTTGAAGGAGTTCCTGAAGCTGCGATAGAAGTTGGATGATAAGGCGATGCCCCTCCCTGATAAGTTTATTGTTGGAGGGATCGTCTCTAAGCTCCCCGCTGGGTGGAGCAAGTTATATGCAAACATGCATAGGAAGAAGTTTGAGATCGGTTTGGAAGATCTCCTACAGGAAGTCTATGTTGAGGACCAAATGAGGGCTCAACTGAAGGTGGATGCACTATCCAAACAATTGTTTAACGCCAATTTGGTTCACACCAAGGAGCACAAGGGAAAGCATACAGCTTCCCACAGCAAGAAGAAGGACCCTAACAATCTAAAAGTTAAGGGGACTTCCTTCAAGAATCAAAAGGCAAAGTTTTAGATGCCTTATTTCAAGTGTGGCAAGAAAGGTCACTTCAAGAGTGAATATAAAGCAAAGACCAAGCAATCAGAGCAATGTGAGCCTAGCAAGGTTTCTATGATCACTAACGTTGTTGCAATTATTGTGCAGGTCACTGCTATAGGGTCTGACTCTGAGTGGTGGGTAGACGCTAGTGTTACCTGCCATGTCTGCTCAAGCAATAAGGGGTTTACCACCTGTATGCCAACTTCTGAAGTTGTTATGGTGCTGAACCAGGCACAAGCTGAAGTGCTCGGGATCGGAACGGTGGTTTTGAAGCTGACTTCGGGGAAGTCTCTGATGCTTCAGGGTGTGAAGCATGTACCTACTATCGCAAAGAACCTGATCTCGGGAGGCCTACTCTGCAATGTAGGCCTCAGAATGGACATCAATGCTGGTCAGATGGTGATATCCATAAAGGGAACATACTTCGGGAAAGCTTTCTATATCGAAGGAATGTTTAAAATTCAGTTTGTAAACCAGTCCAAAGTTGTTAATGCAATCATTCATTCTGCTTATACTCTTGAGTTGTGGCATAATAGGCTAAGACATGTTCACTGTAAACGAATAAACAAAATGTCTAGTCTAGGACTTATCTCTAAATATGGAGGTAAGGTTGAGAAATGTGAAGTTTGTGCTCAAACGAAGATCACAAGGAAACCCTTTCGTTGGGTTAATCGAAGAACAGATCTTCTGGAGTTGGTACACTCTGATATCTGTCACTTCAAACAATTCTCTACAAAGGCCGGGATGAAGTATTTCAAAACTTTCATCGATGACTTCTCAAAGTATGCTTTCGTCTACCTTCTGAAGGCTAAAGACAAAGCATTCGAGAAGTTCAAAGAGTTCAGGGCCAAGGCTGAGCGATAGACTGGACAACAACTTAAGAGAATAAGAAGTGATCGAGGTGGAGAGTATCGGTCTCATGAATTTGCATCATTCTGTAAAGAATATGGAATTGTCAACGAGACCACTGCTCCGTACTCTCCTCAATCAAACAGAGTAGAAGAGAGAAAGAACAGAATATTGACAGAAATGATTAACTCAATGTTGTTGACTGTGGGTCTTCCAAAGTACTACTAGGGAGAAGCTGTAGGACCGATTGTAGGAACGAGCTATAAAGCGCAATACTCTATAGGGGGGTAAATAGAGTAGGCAGCAAAAATTAACTATTTAAAAAAGGTTAGTAACAAGATCACATAATATATATATATATCACAAATATGTAAATGAAAAGTAGAGAGCAGAGAGTAAACGCAAACACAAGAATGTATATTAGTTTCCCTCTTGTGAGGACTAGTCCAGTCAGAAGAACTCTAGCTTCCAGTTGAATCTAATATGAAAAATTACCACAAGTTTTCATCCGAAGTTCTTATAACTTCTACAACGTGAGCTTTGATCCGAAGTACTCGACCAAATTCAATTGTGAAGTGTCTTTCTTCAATCAAGCCTTTGATTACAATCGCTCTGAAACTTCTAGACCATACCGCAATGGCAAATCGACTAGAGGATTATAACTGGCTTGGATTTGAAAATAAATAGCTCAGAACACTTTGAAAGAAGTAGTAGGCTTATAGAGAAGATATATGAAAGTAAATTGGTGTATTAAAATGATCGAAAGCCTTCTCTATTTATAGTTTTTTCAAAGGCAAAATTCTGACAGAATTCGGGTAGAATTCGGACAGAACTCTATGAGAAAATCTTGACAAGATCCGTAACTGCAGGAGGACCAAGTTCAAAATCCAACGTCCACTAACCGAACTCTGGCCGAACTCCGGCCGAACTCTGGCCGAGTTCTGTTGAAGTTCTGTTAGAGTTCTGTCAGGGTTTTTGCAAATTAGTTTTGGGATTTTTGAAAAGTCAAAGAGTTAGAAAGTAGTTTAGGCTTTTGTAAGTGGGCTTATTTTCAAAATAAAAGGGTATTTTGAAAATGTTTCTTGGATAGCCTATTTGCCAGTACGATGCAGTGTACATCATATTTCTAGACTCAATAAATATGAAAAATTATATTAATAAAATAAGAAAACCAAGAGCCCTTTGATGACGTCTTTCTTCAAATATTTAAGCAGACTTGAAGACGCCTTTTTCACTTGACAGCGGTCGTCCAAAGATAAACAGATCTAGAAATCTGAATACCTTTCGGTGGCGTCGCCCCCGAACACCCATGGGGGGTGCTGCCCCTTCGACCCCTCTCCGCTGATCGGGCAGCGGAACCCCCGGTGCGAGGCCCCAGATAGGTCGTTGGATGGTTCAGAGAAATCTTCTTGTATAACGCCGTCTTTGGCCCATCAATAATTTTCTATTGCATATGTCCTAGTTTGATCATGTTTGATCATGCTTATTGTATGTCTGTAAATCAATATTAGGCAAACAAAACAGTATGATGTATTATGTTACAAACATAGAAATATGATATAGAACATTTAGGACAATGCTAAGTTTAAGTAGGAACATGATAGTGATTACATGAATATTAGTGATGTTATTATGGTAAACTTAATTGATTAGCCATATTCAAAAACATGATATAATCATTGGGCTAATAGAAGTTGCATTGATGACCACTTTTATTCTAAATAGAGTGCCTCATGCAACTTCAGACATTACTTCTCATGAACTATGGTTCAAGGTCAGACCTAACTTGAATTTCATTCGAATGTTGGAGTGTCTGGCATATGTGAAGCTTCCAGATCTGAAGATTCAGAAGCTTGGGACAAGGACTACAAAGACAATCTTTTTGGGTTATGCCAAGAAGAGTGATGCTCGGATATTTCTTGATATTGAGTCAAATCATATCATTGAATCTCACAACACAGAATATTTTGAAGATAAATTTGCAAGACACAAAAATATTGTTCTTGCGGACATTCCGAAGAAAAATAAGGGTGTACAAGAAACTAAAGTTTTCAATGAGGATGTAGTACAAGAAGATGTTGCTGTTGAAACAATGGTTGAACCAGTACTCGTCGAGCCGTCAGCTAAGCGTGTGAGGAGGCCGAAGACTTCGGAAATGACTTTCTTACCTATCATGTGGAAGCAGATCCGCTTACCTATGATGAGGCGATGAAGACCAGAGACGCAGTTTTCTGACAGGAGACGATAGACAATAAAATTGATTCCATCACCTCAAATAACACTTGGGTCGTGGTTAATCTTCCTTAAGGAGCAAAACCCATCGGATACAAATAGATCTTCAAGAGGAAGATGAAAGCAGATGGAACTATTCACAAGTTCAAGGCTAGGTTGGTAGCCAAGGGATTTTCTCAGAAGCAGGAGATCGACTACTTTGACACGTATGCTCCAGTAGCCCGGATGACCACCATAAGAGTGTTAATTGCTTTCGCAGCAATACATAAGATGGTGATACATCAGATGGATGTGAAAATAACTTTCCTAAATGGAAAACTGTTCGAAGAGATTTTTATGCAATAACCAGAGGGATTTGTCATCAAGGGTTTTAAAGACAAAGTCTGTAAGTTGGTGAAATCCTTGTACGGTTTTAAACAAGCTTCCAAGATGTGGCATGAGAAATTTGACAAGGTTATAAGGTTAAATGGCTACAAGGTCAGCGAGACGGACAAGTGTGTTTATACAATGTTCGCTGATGGAAGAGGTATAATCGTTTGTCTGTACGTGGATGACATGCTAATCCTAGGTACGGATATGGACTGTGTTACGGAGACAAAGAAGTTTATCTCGAGCAAGTTCAACATGAAGGACTTGGGGAAAGCTGATATGATCTTAGGGATCAAGATCATCCGGACAGACACTGGACTAGCACTGTCACAGTCTCATTATATTGAGAAGATGATCACATGTTACGGGTATCAGGATCTGTAATTATCGTAGTTCGTATTACGTATTTTGGTATACGTGTACGTATCTTGACTCGTATTGCCTGTCTCCTTGCATGGTTTATCTTGACATTTCATTGCTTGGTTTATCTTGGTTTGGTTCGACTTGGCTTGGTTTGCTTTTGGGTTCATCATGGACCAAAGAAAAACCACCTACCTACCACCACGATCATCATTTATATTCCTACCTACCTTTCTCTCTCCTTAATACTTAGCATTTACTTCTTCTTCTTCCTCCCTGGCGTGGAGCTCCACCTACCCCCTCTCCCACCGGCAAGTGCAGCTTGCTTCATGAAGGAACTCAGTTTTTATTGTTCCATTCTCTTTCTCACAAGATTCTAACATACTTTAATACTTAGCATTTCTAATTTCCATGGTTCAATTTGTGTAGATCAAAGTTTATTATATTTTCAGATTTCTTGGGTATGATCTACTTAACCTTATTATTATCTAGTTTTGATGGTTCCATATTGTAGAGAATTTCGTTCTGTACCATTTTGACCTATGGAAGTCTGGATTCAGACCTTCAATAAAGTATTTATGAAGCTTTGAAGCCATGGACTTCATGGCTCTTCTTCTCGGACAAGCAGAGAAGAAGAACAGCTTCTCAGCCGCATAGTAGTGCTTGACCGCATGGACTTTCATGCGGCAAGTTTTTCAGCCGCATGACAATAGTTGCCGCATGGTAATACTGCCGCATGAACTTAATAGTCTTCTTAGCCGCATAAGGCTTTGGTTTTTCTACCCGCATGGCTCTTCCCTTGCTCAGCCGCATAGGACTCCACTTGAGCATAGCCATATGGAGGCATTTCTTGCAGTGGCATACGCTTTGTATTCCGTTGCCGCATGGCACTATGTCTCCTGGCCGCATGAAGTTAACTTCCCCACAGCCGCATATGACTTGTTCTCTTTAAAGCCGCATAAGCCTAACTTTTTTTGAGCCGTATGAACTCTTAATCTTAGCCGCATAAGACCCTGTCTTCCCCCAGTCGCAAGGACTTCTGATCCTGAGCCGCATATGCGCGCAGTTCCAGCCGCATGAACTTGTTGCCTTCAGCCGCATGCGCCTGTGTTCCCCGCTGTCGCATGAGCCCCGTATTACTTTCCAACCGCATGTGCCCCCTTTCTTCCATAGTCGCATGGCACTGCTTCCCCGCAACCGCATGAGCTTATTTCCCTTAGCTGCCTGGCTCCTTCTACAGTCCTGTCCTTTTATTATTATTATATTATTATTAATATATTGGAATGTTATATTTAAGCTCATGTTTTCTCTAAGAATGCTTGAACCATGTAGATTTTGTACATGTTTTCGGAACACGATAGTGGTCTGCCGTGGCGCACTCTTAACAAGTAAATCGGACATGATATGCTGTTACGACAGCTAGCCTGACATGACAAGTATGAATGACCTGGACACCATGGGCGATTGTGTCTGTACAAATAAACCAGCACTGTCTTGCATCATGTCTAGGATGGGGATCCCTGAGTACCACGGTCAGGGGTGTTTGCCATGAAATATAAAAGAACAAAACAATTATCGGAGGACCGAACTTTTACTTCATGTTACAAACTCGCTTGTATAAAGAAAGCCTAGGGACGAAAACCTAGGTACAACAGTCTAAGTACAATTGTTTATTTTAGATTCTGGGGGATGACGATAGAGGCTCGGGAAGGCGACGGCAGCCCTGCCTTACTCCTTGGACGATCGGTATGCAGCCTTGGCTCCTTGTGAAAAGATGGTTGGCGTTGACGAAGAAATGCTCTTCTTGCTCCTCTGTTGCTCTTCTGGCTTCTCTCTCTCTCTGTGTATTCTTTTCTCTGACTATTGGGGAGTCTCTCTGTATATACGTATTTTTTTTCTGAAATTGTATATCTTTCAAGGGAATGGCACCTTGCTATTTATAATAGTGGGATGTGATCATTAGGGTTGCTAATGATTAGCTTTGAGAGATGGCGGCGGCTTGGGGATTGGTCAATCTAGGCCATTCATCCTGATTATGATGAATCTGGGCCATTAGGTGTAGATTACACCAAATCCCATGAGCAATTAATGCTGATTGGAATAAATCTTCCTTATACTGATCTTCTGATATCTGCGAATAAATCAGATCTATTCTTCTGCCACGTGTCCCAGATTTATTGGGATCTGACCCAATCTTTAATGGCAGCAAATCTGAGGAATTAATCAGTTTAGGACATGTGTTCTAGGAGCTGCTGGAGGGATGTGGACCGCATGACTAGTGAGCCGCATATGAATGTGAGCCGCATATGAATGTGAGCCGCATATGGTTAAGCCCACGTGTCAGGGCTGCGTGGGTAGTGGCCCTCACTTGAGTCCTCTAACCACAGAGGAGTAATCCTTGTGGGCCGTATAGGTATATATCCGCCTGGGCCGCATAGACATGATCCTCTTGAACCGCATGAGAAGTCCTCGCTCGAGCCGCATGAGGCTTTCATGGCCTGAGCCGCATAGGATAGATTCACTCTGAGCCGCATGGGAAGTCCTTTGCTCGAGCCGCATGAGGCTTCTATAGCCTGAGCCGCATAGGATTTATTCTGAGCCGCATGAGAAGTGAGCCGCATACGAACGCTTACGTGGCAAGGCCACGTGGCATTTCGGTGGCTCTCAGGGGATTTGTGTCAGAGATTTCTTTCCTCTTCCCTAGAGATTCATCATTATGACAGAGTCATAATTACCTGCCTTTGTGTCAGGGCTGTCAACTTTTCAGAGGGGTCAGCCGTCATAGCAATTAATGTAGCATGAGTCGGAGGGGAGCACTATCAGGCCACGTGTCCTCTGAGCCGCATGAAATGGCTTGGGCCGCATAGCTCCTTATGCCGCATGATTTCCTGAGTCGCATGAGTTCTCTGAGCCGCATGGATCTTTCCTTTAGTATTTTCTATGCTTCTACAGGACCCCCTTCAAAGTTTTCAATTTACAAAATTGAAATACTTTGAATAAGAAGCATGGCTGGATATTCTTCCGGCCGCATATAAAGTCCTGACCGCATGGATATCTTGGCCGCAGGGGACTTTCGAGCCGCATAGTTGCTTTCAGCCGCATGGCCATTTGAACCGCATATGCCCTTTGCCACGTCATTATGCCATGCGTGTAGATCTTTTTGGGACAGGATCCCAAGAGCTCAGCCTTTAAATGGCTGGTTTGGCTCGATAGCCGAAGAGTCGATCGCGTTTGTACGAGGCGTCGGTCTATAGTTTTCTGTCTATAAATAGAAGGGCATTTAGACAGTCTTCTCTCTTAGACTCTTTTTGACTCAGATTTTTGTCGTGTTTTCTTTCTCTAATCATCAGACAGCAATGGCACCCAGGGCTTCTAAGGCTGTGAAGAAGGCTGTGGCGAGGAGTAAGAAATCGGCTTCGCCCTCGACTGTCGTGCCCCTCGTTCGTCTTGACGTTCATATTGCCATCGAAGGTAAGGATTAGGTAGTCAATTTGAAACCCTAACAGAGCCTGCTTCACTGCATACTCCAGACTTTGACATGAACTTCTCAAACTACATGGTCCGCATACACGTCCCATGACTAAGCCACATGAGGATATACCCCCTGTCTGAGCCGCATGAGACTTATCTAAAACGAGCCGCATGACCATTTCTGACTGTTTTCATTTTCTTCGTCTTTGGTTCTCGCAGTATCTCCACCGAATGCTGAGACTGCGGCGTCAGAGGAGCCGCAGCCTCCTGTCATCAGCCAGGGATCTTCCTCTGTTAAGGAGGAAGTGAAGAAAGAAGAACCTGCGCCTGAGGGGGACGGCAGCCCTCCAAATATCGAGACTGCTGAGGGTGGCAGCGCTGGGAACTCTATTTCTCCTATTCCGGACGAGGATGCTCTTCACTTGCATCCTTCATATGTGAGATGGCTGAGGGAATGGTACATGCGCTCCTGTAACTAGGATGTAGGGGCTTCTCGTGGATGTCTGTCTGTAGTCTTTGTTTTGTTTCGCCTTTCTTCTTGTCTTCATAAAATTTTTTTTGACTTGCTTGCAATCGTGTGGATGTAACCAATTTCTGAATGAATGGAATATATATTTGCTTCACTCTTTTGCTTTGTAATAATCCTCTTATTGGGATATTTTGCGTGGACCCATTGTCCCTAACGTACCCTGGTTTTGAATACAGACAACAAGTTTAAAAAAAAGGAACCAATCATACTGACTCAGAGGTACTGAGGACATGGTGAGCATGAGGGTTTCTTTGACGGGGGGGTACATAGAATAACTCAGAGGTAATGAGGACATAAAAGTTCTACGTAGGGGATGATTTGTTTTTGGCGGAAGTGGAACGGCTCAGAGGTAATGAGGACATGGCCGTCTTGGAGGTTTGTGGACCCGTTACCTTTGTTGTGCACTGGGAGTGCAGGTATTAGATCATGAGGGAGGATCTCTTGTAGGAAGAAAGTTCAGCGGTATGGTTATACATGACTTTCTTTTAAAAGAGTGACCAGGATGTAAGTTCAGAGGTACCGATGGGTACATAACTCGACAATCCATGAATGTTGGAATCAAAGTGTAAGTTTAGAGGTACCAGCAGGTACATGATTTGGAAATTTGGGATATCTTTGTGGAAGAAGGGCATGAGTTCAGCGGTACACGCGGGTACATGACTCGAAAATCTGGAATATTATGGGTGCGAGCTCAGCGGTACTAGCGGGTACGTGACTCAGGAATCTGGAGAATGGTGAGTGTGAGTTCAGCGGTACCAGCGGGTACGTGACTCAATGATCTGACAAACTATGAGGGTGAGTTCAGTGGTATCAGCAAATACATGACTCAATAATCTGGAAATTTATGGAGCGAGTTCAGTAGTACCAGCAGGTACATGACTCGAGAATCTGGAAAACTGCGAGGGTGAGTTCAGTGGTATCAGCAGATACATGACTCAATAATCTAGAAATTTATGGAGCGAGTTCAGTGGTACCAGCGGGTACGTGACTCGAGAATCTGGAAAACTGCGAGGGTGAGTTCAGTGGTATCAGCGGATACATGACTCAATATTCTGGAAATTTATAGAGCGAGTTCAGTGGTACCAGCGGGTACATGACTCGAGAGTCTGGAAAACTGCGAAGGTGAGTTCAGTGGTATCAGCGGATACATGACTCAATAATCTGGAAATTTATGGAGCGAGTTCAGTGGTACCAGCGGGTACGTGACTCGAGGATCTGGAGAATATTGTTTAAACATAGTATTTCTTCAGGAACTTGCCGTTGACGGGCAACATGAGCAAGTCTCCGTTCTGCTTGGCGAGGCGGTAAGCACCGTTGGAGAATACGACCTCGATGACAAATGGACCTTCCCACTTTGGCTGGAACTTGTCGGCGGTCTGGTGAGTCATGACCATCGGCCTCCGGACTGTCAGCACAAGATCACCCACTTGGAATGTTCTGATTTTGACCTTCTTGTTGAAGGCTCCTGAGATGCGTGCTTGGTATAGCTCGATCCTTTGCTGAGCTATGAGGCGCTTTTCATCTAAGGCCTCTAACTCTTGTAGTCGACGTCGGTAGTTGTCATCCGTTGTCAATTGATAAGTGAGGGCGACACAGAGTGAGGGTATTTGAGTCTCTAATAGGAGAACTGCCTCACTCCCGTACACTAGGGAGAATGGCGTATTCCCGGTGGCGGTCCGAATTGTGGTACGATAAGCCCATAAGCACTCGCCGAGCTTCTCGTTCCAGTCGCACTTGTTGGAGGAGACGAACTTCTTGAGGAGTTTGATGATTGTTTTGTTGAACGCCTCTGCTAACCCGTTTGCTGCCGGGTTGTACGGCATCGAAGCGATATTCTGAATACGGTGTTTATCGCAAAACCGATAGAATGCGTGGCTTGTAAATTGCGGACCATTATCATGGATGATCCTTCGCGGCAGTCCAAAGCGGTAGATGACGTGATGCTTAAGGAAGCTGATCACGTTTGAGTCTTGACTTCTGCGAGTGGGACAGCTTCCGCCCACTTGGAGAAGTAGTCAGTGATCGCAAGTATGAAGCGATGTCCTCGGGAGGAAGGTGGGGTGATTGGACCAATGATATCCATTCCCCATGCTTCAAATGGCCAGGACGCCACTGTCGGATGTAGAAATTCGGATGGTTGGTGAATGAAGTCCGCGTGGACTTGGCAGGCTTTGTATTTTCTAGCGTAATCTATCGCATCTGCCACCATCGTGGGCCAATAGTAGCCCATTCGGCGAAGACGATCTTGTAGTTTTGGGCCGGGCTGGTGGGCCCCGCAGACACCGTCATGAGCTTCTCGTACTGCTTTTTTGGCTTCTGCGTTTGACAGACACCGAAGTAATAATCCGTCGTAGGAGCGGCGATACAGCATCTTCGTCTCTGTATCGTAGAAGAATCTGAGAGAACGCCTTCTGATGGAAGTGGCTTCCTTTGGGTTCTCGGGCAGGATGTCGTAGACGACGAAGTCGATGAATGGTTGTCTCCAATCTGGGGCATCATCGATCGTCTGTGCGGAATAACTTGCCACGAATTGCACATTGTTTTTGGGACAGACCAGTTCATGGCCTATCACTTCCACTGATTGGCGATCATAATTCGGAATTGCTAGGGAAGCGACAAGACCAGCTAGGACATCGGCTTCAATATTTCGGAGTCTGGGGACGTGCTCGATGAAGAACCCCTCAAATGACGAGATAACATCGATCGCTATTTGGTGATAAGGGATCATGTCTTCGTGCGGACTTCGTACGAACCCCGGATCTGATTGACGATTAGTTAGGAATCACCGTATGCTTCAAGGTATTCTACCCCCAGTTCTCTTGCAAGTTGGAGGCCAATGACCAGAGTGTTATACTCGGCCACATTGTTAGAGCAGGGTTCTGTGAGGGAATAGGCGCGGTTGATCACCAATCCGGAAGGGGAGACCAGCACTACCCCGACTCCGACGACTATATTGCCTTTAGGTCCGGTCCTTGAAGCACCGTTAAAGAACATTCGCCATATAGCCTCGTAGGAGGTCGTATGCGAGTCGGCGACCTCGTCTGGAATCTCTTCGTATATTTTGGAGGATTCCGAGCCTGGATGGGCTGCTAAAAAGTCCGCCAGGGCTTGACCTTTGACTGCCTTTTGTGGGACAAAGATCATATGATAAGGGGACAACAATATTGCCCATGTAGCGAGTCGAGAGCTAAGTGCCCCTGGTTTGGTCACGAGGACTCTGAGAGGGTTGACCCGTGAGATCACATGTATCGTTTGTCCGGTGACATAGTGTCGCATTTTCTGAATGGCGAACACCAAGACGAGGCATTCCTTCTCTACAGCGGTGTATCGATGCTCTGGCCCAACCATCATTCGGCTGAGATAGTATATGGCTTGTTCGTGGCCTGCATCGTTATTCTGTGCCAGCAAAGCCCCGAAGGAGTGTTCCATTGCTCGTACATAGAGCATGAATGGTTTTCTAGGGACTGGGGCTACCAAGACCGGAGGATTTGACAAATATTCTTTGATGCTGTCGAAAGTACGCTGGCATTCCTCGTCCTATACGAATGAGACTCCTTTCTTCATGAGGTACGTGAATGGTCGGCATCGCCCGGAGAGGTTGGAAATGAACCTTCTGATGTAAGCTAGCCTCCCTTGAAGGCCTCTGAGTTCGCGGAGATTTTTCGGGGGACCCATCTCCATGATTGCTTTTGTCTTCTCAGGGTCTACATGGATACCCTTTGCAGTGATGATGAAGCCTAAGAACTTCCCGCTGGATACGCCCAGAAAGGACTTCGTGGGGTTCATCTTCAAATTGTGCGTTCGTATTAGGTCGAATACCGTCCTTAGATCCTGCAGATGGTCTCCCTTGCTACGGCTTTTAACAGCTATATCGTCAACGTAGCACTCCACCGTCTTACGTAAGTGGTCTCTAAAGATGATGCTCATGGCTCTTTGATATGTGGCGCTAGCATTCTTTAAACCGAAAGGCATGACTGTGTAGCAGTACGTGCTAATCGGTGTTCGGAATGATGTATGCTTTTCGTCATCAGGAGGTAAGGTAATTTTTTTTAGTTCAAAGATAACCCTTTATTGATGAAGTAAGGTATCTTTTCTAGAGGGATTACATCATCTGCGGAGGGAACATCAGTGTGGGCGGCCACGTACTTGGCTAACTCTGGTTCCTCTTCGGCTACCCCCTGTGTGAATGAAGACTGAGAGGACGACCTGGGAAGCTTGATTGTCAGTGGTTCAGTTGATGGAGCAGAGCATGGAGTTGTCGACAGACTAGCAACCCCCGGTTTGGCACTTGTTGTGGAGCGAGGAGTGGCTGGTTCGCTAGAAGTGTCAAACCTTGCATCGGGGTGACGACCTTTCTTGGGAAGGCGTACCGTCAGTGGCCTATCGGAGGGATTGAGCTTCTCCGTTTGGGGTTGACCGACTCTCGGCAGTCTGATTGTCAATGGCCCCGTTGTGGGTCTCGGCACCTGGCCTGACCTTGGCAGCCGGATTATCATCTGCTCCTCCTGCGCCGAGAGACTGATCGCGTCCTTCCGCAGAGTGGCAGTAAGGGGTACGGACTTACCCGGTTTGCGAGCTTGGAGGTGAATCGTCAGAGGTTCTTCTGATCCTGTGGCCATTTCGGTACCAGCTTGTTCTTCATCAATGTGCCTCTTCGACTTTTCGTATAGGCAGGAGTCTGAGTAGTAGGATTCGACCCCTTTGAAGGGATCGATATCAGCAAATTCTGTTTTCACGAAGCCGTGTTTGTCGACATATTTGAAGCACTGGTGTAGCATGGAAGGCACGATCATATAATCGTGAATCCATGGATGCCCCAAGAGGATGTTGTAAGAAGTGTCTGCATCTATGACGTAGCAGGTGACTTCGGATTGGAGGTCGCCAATTTGACACTTCAGACGAATCTTCCCAATAGGGTAGCTCCTGCCCGAATTGAAACTGCTGATGGCGGTGCTTGTAGGTGTCAGGCAATGCATTGGGATGCGGAGATGATGTAGCAGACCCTTCGGGATGATGCTTATGGAAGAGCCAGGATCAATGTGCATCCGATCCACCTTCACGTCGCCGATGTATCCCGTGTAGTATAACGGGCGATCATGTAGGTTGGTTTTGATGAGCATGTCCTGTGGAGTGAAGACGATATTGGGCATTGCTCCCGTGCAGGCACGGTCTTGGAGATCCACGGGTGAGTCCTCCCCGGTGAGGTTGGATTGAGCGAGATAGGCATCGGCATTTTGGAGTGCTTCGCTCAATGCAATGCGAACGTCCTTGGAGAGCCTTAGGAGTTCGTATAGTGACAATTTGGCCGGAGTGTTAGCCAATTATGCTAAGATGTTAAAGTTATAGGGCCTCTCTAGCCCTTGGGCTGCGTCCTTTCGGAGGGATTTGTGGAAGCGAGTCTCCTTCGGCCTAGGCTTGTCGGTCGTCGAAGGCTGAGCCGGTCCCGGAGCATCAGTTGTAGTAGGTTGATGATTTTCAGCTGGACTGTCAACCACAGGTCAGGATTGCGCTCCGGACCGCGTGACGACGGCTGTAGCTTCCTCGTTGTCTGCTGAGATTGTGTGGCAGGTCCTGATTTTTCTACTCTTTTTGTTAGTGGGAGATGGTGTGGGCCGAGTTACTTCTGACACCAAGTCTGGATGGACCCACATGACCTCCCTTCGTGAGGTGGTGAGAGGTACTAGACCAGCAGCCTGTTCCCGGGGAGGTGGAAGATTGGTAATCTCCATCGTCGCTAGAGGGACGAGGATTACCCCGTCTTGAGTCTCCGTCGGAGGGAAGCTGCCGAATTGTACGGACACCATATTGGCTGCTACGGTTACTTCTTCGAAGTCGATGGCCAGAGCGTTCGAATCGATGAGGCTTTGGATGTACAGTTTTAGTTGGTAGCAGTCGTGTGTAGCGTGGTGTACATAACGGTGGTAATGGCAGAACTTTGGGTTCTCTAAATCAGCCGGCCGAGGCTCCCGCCTCGGTAGAGGAAGCTGAATTCTACCTCCTTGTATGAGCATGTCCAAGATAGGCTTGACGTGGCCGTCTTCGAAAGAGTAAGTGATCTGAGGCCATTGTTTGTCTGCTGGTTGTGACTCGGGCTTCTGGGCCGTGTCGGCCACCATAGCCTGCTTTCCCTTGCTGTCCCGATTGTTGGGGGGTTACCCCCATTATCGTTGTTAGGACGCTTGCCCTTGTTTTCTCCTTCTGAGATGTGCAATCCCAGTTGGCGAGCCTTCTTCAGTCGTTCTTCGGCGCTTGTGGCGCTGATGATGAACGCCTTCCAATCTTTGAATTGACTTTCGCCCATCCAGAGACTGATCGTTGGAAGCAGTCTCTTTTGGCAAATTTCAATCAAAGAGGAATCTGGATTTCTGGAAGGCAGCTTCATGGCAGTCTGGAGGAACCGCTCGATGTAGTTCCTTGTCAACTCCTTCTTCCCTTGGATGACGTCCATGAGAGTGGACATAGTGACGTCCTGTCCTACTTCGTAGAATCGTTCCAAGAACAGGCGCTTGAAGCCGGCGAAGGAGTGGATGCAGTTGTCCGGTAGATTGCGGTACCAATCGAAGGCGACTCCTTCCATTGCCCCGATGAATAACCGTGTGAGGATCGCATCATCATGGGGCAGATGGTCGGTGGTGACCTCAAAGTAAGTGATGTACCGACTTGCTGAGATTTTGCCATCATACGGGTTGATATTGAACGGCTTATATCTTGGTGGGAATGGAACATCCCTCCATTCAGCAGGGTATGGTTGCCGTATTCTGAGATCTTGAGCATTTTCTCGGGCATAGAACATAGCTCGGAGCTCCTGGACCTCTTTCCTTACTTCTCGGGTCTCATCTGTCACGGTAGGGGCTGTTATTTCGGGAGGATTATTGCCCGGGTTTGGTGCCGCTGAGTTTGAATCTATATTGACCGCGGGGTCCGTGCTTGTTTGACCAGGCATTCCTCCTTGTAGGGTGGGCAGGGCCGCTTTAATCTCGTCTACAGATTTGACCAAAGCAAGTAATATGGCTTCGAGATTGTCGATGCACTGGCGATCATTGGAACCACCTTGATTGATGTCCGTCATGAAGACCGTCCTTACATGAGGAGGGATGGAAGGAACGGTGGAGGATGTGCCCTCCGAATCGTACCCATGTACCGAGAAGTCATCGGGATAGGTGGGAATGTTCTCTTCGGGCTCGGACTCGGAGGGAACGGTATCCCCAGCTTCAGAGCTTGCTTTGTCTTGAGAGTTATGGATGTCCTCGGGGACATCGGCGTCTGTTGCCCCTGATGGAAGAGTTGTTTGTCCGGGCTCGGTTCTTTGAAACATCGAATTGTTGTGGATGTTCGGAGGAGTGCTACCCCCAGTTCCTTCAACCCCCAGCGATGTGGATGATGAATTTCCTATTGCGGTAAATTTCGTCTTTGAACGGGTGTGTTAGAATACACCAGTAGAGGACAACCGTTTAGACGATAGTTTCTTAGCTGTGGTGGTTGATATCTTGGGACTGGAGATGCTTTTCTTTTTCCCTCTCCCTTTGGCGGAGACCTTCTGAGCGGAATTGCAGGAGACAACAGGAGGTGCCTCATCTTCTGAGTTCGGGTGCTGTAGCCTTTGGAAGACGGACGGCCGATCTTCCGTCACTGCCGCGTTGTTGCAGCAGTAATTGACGATGATTTGGGTGCATCGATGTCCAAGCGAGGACTCTTTGCACGCCGACACTCCTCTTTCCTTGCGTTTGTGGAGGACCACTCTGTCTGTTTGCCGCCGAGGGCTGGACTCGAGCGGTTGTATACAACTTCCCATCCGAGGCCCGTGTGATGGTCAACGGGATGCCCCGATAGTCAGAGGTTGGGACAGCTGACTGGGCCCGACGAGCCCGTACTGCCCTAGACTTCCTCCTTTTAGCACTTGTGGGTGCGTAATAGGAGGAGTCCAAGTTGAATGCCACAGAGTCTGGCTTATCATCCAGAGAACCATCAGGGTCAGGACCGTATGAGAGACGGTCGAAGACTGATCGAGAGAAGCGTGAAACGGATGCTATGCGGCTAGAGTTGGGTACCGTGTAGGCTATCTGCATGCGGTTGTCTTCTGCCGTCGGACGAATTATTTTTGTGCGGCTAGGAGTCACGACCGTACAGGCTGGCCGTATGCGGTTGGCAATTGTGGCCGCATGGGTTTTCTGTAAGCGATTGACTCCCCCAGCCGCATGAGTTTCATTCGTGTGGTTGGCAACTGTAGCCGCATAAGCTATGCGGCTGACAGATATGGCCGCATGAGTTTTCTTCATGCGGCTGGAGGATGTAGCCGCATGAGCTTTCTCCCTGCGGCTGAATGATGTAGCCGCATGAGCTTTCTCCCTGCGGCTGATAACCTTATGCGGCTCGGATCTCATAGAGTTCCTCTTTGCCCCTGCAAGTCCAGCATCATAGTATTTTTTTCTGCCGGACTTGGGGACAGCAGAGTTATCTACGATCTGAAGTGGGGCCGCAGGAGAATCTTGCTCGCCGTCTTCAACAACAGAGGGTGTCTCTGCAAGAGCTTCAACAGGAACGAAGGATCGGGGTCTCCACTCCTTACGGGCCTTCTTTGTGCGGGCTCGCTTCTGGACCGGGCCAGTGCTTTTGTCGGAGAGTATCTCTTCGAACGCCTGTTGGTCGAACCGGGCGACCATCTTTTGTTGAGTGGAGCCAAGCTTGGCTGCATCCGATTGCGTCACCAACTCCTCAGCCGTGGAGAAGTTAGTCCCCAGCAGAGTCGCCATCTTATTTGCCATGAAATATAAAAGAACAGAACAATTATCGGAGGACCGAACTTTTACTTCACGTTACAAACTCGCTTGTACAAAAAAAGCCTAGGGACGAAAACCTAGGTACAGCAGTCTAAGTATAATTGTTTATTTTAGAATTTGGGGTGACGATTGAGGCTCGGGAAGGCGACGGCAGCCCTGCCTTACTCCTTGGACGATCGGTATGCAGCCTTGGCTCCTTGTGAAAAGATGGTTGGCGTTGACGAAGAAATGCTCTTCTTGCTCCTCTGTTGCTCTTCTGGCTTCTCTCTCTCTTTGTGTATTCTTTTCGCTGACTATTGGGGAGTCTCTCTGTATATACGTATTTTTTCTCTGAAATTGTATATCTTCCAAGGGAATGGCACCTTGCTATTTATAATAGTGGGATGTGATCATTAGGGTTGCTAATGATTAGCTTTGAGAGATGGCGGCGGCTTGGGGATTGGTCAATCTAGGCCATTCATCCTGATTATGATGAATCTGGGCCATTAGGTGTAGATTACACTAAATCCCATGAACAATTAATGCTGATTGGAATAAATCTTCCTTATACTGATCTTCTGATATCTGCGAATAAATCAGATCTATTCTTCTACCACGTGTCCCAGATTTATTGGGATATGATCCAATCTTTAATGGCAGCAAATCTGAGGAATTAATTGGTTTAGGACATGTGTCCTAGGAGCTGCTGGGGGGATCTGGACCGCATGACTAGTGAGTCGCATATGAATGTGAGCCGCATATGAATGTGAGCCGCATATGGTTAAGCCCACGTGTCAGGGCTGCGTGGGCAGTGGCCCTCACTTGAGTCCTCTAACCACAGAGGAGTAATCCTTGTGGGCCGCATAGGTATATATCCGCCTGGGCCGCATAGACATGATCCTCTTGAACCGCATGAGAAGTCCTCGCTCGAGCCGCATGAGGCTTTCATGGCCTGAGCCGCATAGGATGGATTCACTCTGAGCCGCATGGAAAGTCCTTTGCTCGAGCCGCATGAGGCTTCTATAGCCTGAGCCGCCTAGGATTTATTCTGAGCCGTATGAGAAGTGAGCCGCATACGAACGCTCACGTGGCAAGGCCACGTGGCATTTCGGTGGCTCTCAGGGGATTTGTGTCAGAGATTTCTTTCCTCTTCCCTAGAGATTCATCATTATGACAGAGTCATAATTACCTGTCTTTGTGTCAGGGCTGTCAACTTTTCAGAGGGGTCAGCCGTCATAGTAATTAATATAGCATGAGTCGGAGGGAAGCACTATCAGGCCACGTGTCCTTTGAGCCACATGGAATGCCTTGGGTCGCATAGCTCTTTATGCCGCATGATTTCCTGAGCCGCATGAGTTCTCTGAGCCGCATGGATCTTTCCTTTAGTATTTTCTATGCTTCTACAAGGGGTACCTACTAAAATTGACTAAGTCTAATAACTAGAAATTCCAGTAGTCATGGAGAGATTTCCCAGCTACAGGCAATCCCGTTATCTGGGCGCACTAGTGGACTTGTAGCCTACCGACGAGTAGGACACATTTCCAGCACACAGTCACGTGTTGCACCCTTCATAAACGGACATTCTACCTGGATAACCGGATAGTCTGCAGGGCTTGTGGCTGTTGGGATAATCTCATTGCATTTGCTAGTAACTAGGCCTGTGATAACCCTAGCTAGTTAATGTATCAAGCCGTACTCACTGCTTGGCCGTGATTGATTGGATGGAGTCTAGCCCAGCTTAGTCTTGTCCTGATCCTGTACAAGATTGTGACATGACATGATTACTTATGCTGCCTTAACAATAACGATCAGGGGTCCAGTTCTGTTCCGGCGAAGGGTTACAACCCCGGTCCTTGTTTGGTTTAAGGGTTGTAACCTGGCTTCCGGAGCAGTTTTGTGTCCTCTCTTCGTTTACTGTCTTATTGCGCCCCATGCCATGCTCTTCATGTTTTACCTTACTTCAATAGCATGATTATTTATACTGGCCTTAACAATAAAGATCAGGGGTCCAGTTCTGTTCAGGCGAAGGGTTACAACCCAGTAAGGGTTGTAACCTGGCTCCCGGAGCAGTTCTGTGTCCTCTCTTCGTTTATTGTCTTATTACTTTATCGATAGTATTTGAGACGGGTTCCTACTCAGGTGAAGGGTTGCAACCCCGGTCCTTGTTTGGTTTAAGGGTTGCAATCTGGCTACTTGAATGGTTTCCTCGTACTCAATTTATTATTGTTGTCCCTGTTATTATCAGTTTCGTTTATAATTATCTTTAATATTCAATTATGATATGCTGGTTTTAGTTTCTAAGTGAAGCCTCCTTTGTGGCACTTGCTCTTTCTGGGGTCTGACCCAGCTGGTTTTGTATGGCCAGATATCAGAGCAGCTCTAGAGGATCTACCTACCTTCCAGCCAGATGGTGACCACCAGGCGTAACCCTGGCAACGAGTGGGTTTTTTTTGTCCTCCCACTTTATTGTAAAAATATTCTTTTGATGGCGTTTAGCCGACGAGCACGTGTTTAGCTCGATTGCACCTTTAATTACTGTCTGTCTACGGGCTGTAACATGATTGACAAATCCTAGGGTTGATCATGTATGACTAAAACTCTTGCTAGTCTTAACATTTTATAAGACTAGCTTCATGATCATCCGAATATGTAATGTATGGGACGCCTTACTATTGTATATTTGGTGCTCTAACATCTAGTAACTATTATTGCTTGCTTGAGATTGAGACTATAGGCTTGTTCATGACCATAGGAGACTGATGGCTTGTAGTTAAACCCTCATGTATCTAGACAGCCGTGACCGTATAGAGGTGTGGGTTGCACTTCAATATACGTAGGTGGCTATGTACGCCCCCGCTCTCTAGTATTCTGGTTCTGTGGCGTTATAGGATCTTCCAGGGATCGATACGCCTTACAGGTGTGATATGAAGCTGAAGCCTAATTCGAGGGAAAGCGTCAGGCAGCTAGAGTACGCAAGCGTTATCAGGAGTTTGATGTATGCTACTACTGCCATAAGGCCCGACATAGCTTTTATCGTGGGAATGCTGAGTCGTTTCATGAGCAACCTAGGAATTGAGTACTTGAAAGCTGTGAAATGGGTTATGAGATATCTCAAGAAGACTCAGACATATGTACTGCACTATAGTGGAGATCCGCCAGTAGTAGAAGGCTTTAGTGATGCCAGCTGGTGCTCAGAGTTGGAGAGCGAGAGGTCCACAGGTGGATTTATTTTCACAATAGGTGGAGTTTCTATATCATGGAAGTCGAAGAAGCAGACTATGCTCTCGCGGTCATCCATGGAATCTGAGTTCTTTGCACTTGATACCGCAGCGGAGAAAGCAGAATGGCCTCGGGAGCTCATGTATGATCTTCCTGTGGTTGGGGCACAAATACCGACAATACCGATATACTGCGACAACTAGGCGACTGCGACGGTGGCATCAAATGACCTCTTCAACGGGAAGAAGATGTAAACCCCCAACTTTCATTTAATATTTTTTTTCATATTTTTCTCTTCTATTTCGTTTAGAATATTAATTTGCATATATATAGGAATATTGATAGACTTTACCTTATTTATAAAATTTGGTATCGAGTTTACATATAGGATACACATATTTAGTAATCTATTAAATACATGTATAATATAATTAATATAATAAGGTGTTATGCATATATATAAAATATGTTATTTGGAGGAATTATTATTTAAAGATTTTTAGAGTAAATTTAGAAGTACTTTGAGTTCAAGGATTTAGAAATTTTGTATATATTATTTTAAATGTATTTTCTTAGAATTAATCATGGCCTATAATATTTTATCTATCATATATATTTAGTTACAGATAAATAGAAGGTAGATTTGTACAAAATAATTATTAAAATAATTTTTTGGCAATTTTCTTAGATTTTAAGAATTTTAGAATTTATAATATATTTTTCCATAATATTAATGATCAAATAGTTTTTCTTAATGATGTATCAAAAAGTAACTTATTCAAAATATATATATATATATATATATATATATATATATATATATATATATATATATATTTATATATATATATATATATATATATATATATGTATATATATATATATATAAAATTTGAGAATTTGTGGTTTTTTTGGAAAGGTTATTAGGAGTATTAGCTATTAAGTAATATTTGTTATTTAAAAAAAAGAGATTGAATGGGATGAACAGTGCCCGAAGGTACTGTTCCTCTTCAACCCCGTGAACTTGAACTCGAGAGTCAGAACAGAACATGCCCTGTTCTCTTATATCTTTACGACTACATTCTCTAGCTCGATAACATCCACCAAATTAAACTCAATCAAATCCTACATAATCCTACACCTGTTCTTTTTAGCCTGATCCAAATCCTTGACAAATCGAAATCAAATTCAATTTTAAATCAATTCTAACATATATATATATATATATATATATATATATATATATATATATATATATATATATATATATATATATATATATATATATATATATATATATATATATCGGCTTTAGAATTGTTTGCACTCGCACACAATCCTCTTTCCTGGCCTGTGCGTCGCCTCCACGAACTCCTCCAACCTCTTGTGCCTCCTCCTCAGCCATAGTACTGTCTGACCACTGTCCTGAACCGCTACCGTCGTCGGCCGAACACCGAAATAGGGTCAGCAGTAGGCTGTAGCAACGACAACAGCCGTTGCAAGTAGCCCACTTTGAGGTAAAATTTCTCCTTCGTCGTTTATCCGTTTTCTGAACCGATTAGTAATTTATGTTCGCAACATAACCATCATCATATTCCACCGATTATCAAATTGAATCAAAGATAACTCGAAGGAAAATTTAACCCAAAATTAATGAAATAAATGGGTTTCCGATTCAGAAACCAGTTTCTAGACGGATATTTGAAGGCGATTACCTTCCAAACCAGTGAACCAATGCCAGTTTTTATTTTTCCTATATACAGCGTACTTAACCAGAAATAAAACCATTTAAATACTTTATTTAATTAAATATTTTTTTTGAGTAAAACAGTTTCAAATTTTAAGAAAAACAAGCTTTCAAAACAACCGATTTTTTTAAAATTGCCGATACCGCGTGCGCTCCGACAAACCGGGCGACGTGGGAATTGACTGAAATAGATTTCGTTGCGCGTGTACGACGAAATCAGTACGTATCCGTCAAGATACCCCCGTATCGACCTTTTGTAAACTTGGTCATAACTTTGTGCACGCTCGTCGTATCGAGACGAAACTTGCGCCTTCAGGACCATATCGTTTTTCTGGTCCTATATGCGGTGTTTGGTCCGAATCAGAGACGGTCGATCGGAACACCTATTTGGCGGGCCCACGACCCGCTCTAACGGGCAAAATTGTGCACGGTCCACCGGAATCCGACTTTGGACATACAGTTGGGTTTGTCTCTTCAAACCGAATCTGTAGACATATAGTTTGAAGACTTTAGAGACCGTAGATACTAGCATGCGTTTCGGTGCTAAACAGGTCCAACGACGGATCTCATTTTTACCTAAAATTATGATTTTGCCCCTGTTCCGAAATTGGACTTTTGGACAGGCATTTCCTAGACATATCTTTTATACCAAACATGTTCGTGATTTTTGTTTCAGTATTCGGGGCTTTTTGTGGATTTTGACTTTCGTGTTGACGATTCTGAATGTTGGATTTTGCTACATCTCGCACCACCCTCATGCAAGGTACCTTGCCATTTGTTGTTTATTTATTGTAGCTCATACTTCATGCATTTACTTATTATTTACTTTCTGCAAAATAAACGGTGATACATGGCATAATTTGATAGAATCTTACTGTTATGTTCTATTTCCTGCTATATACTATTTTCTTATACATTGAACTTAGATTTAAGGGGACCACCCTTTGTGTGTTGCATTCATAGGCCTTGACATATTTGTACCACGTTGTTGTGAGTTGCATATAGAACACGAACATGCGTAACTGACTGGCCACCAGTACGTATAAGCCGTGCGATAGGATTAACTGCTAATAGTATTGCATGTTTAATTTGACTTAGTGGTTAATAGAGGTTCTATGTTGTGGATACAACATAGTAGACATTGGGTGGGAAGGACAATACCTTAGTATGTGGGCTACTAGACACTTTACTTTTTGTAACCCGTGAGCTCTGCCGGAGACGCGGGTGAGATTACCCATGGATACTGACGACTACTGACATTCTGTGAAATATTATGCTCTCCTGGGCCTCTGGTGCCCAAGGGGAGACCATGCCGATCCTATTTTAGCCAGGGCCCATGCGTTGGAGGATTTTCTTAAAACTGTATACACTTAGACTGGCTATGCTACCTTATCTGTTAGGTATGAGTACTCTTGGTTTGGGTACTTGTATCTGAATGTGGCTTGGAATAGTAACTTGTCATGGACTAGTTTGCCACATCTTGTCCTTGTTTGGTTGTAGGCGTGGCTCACTACTCCGATGAGAAGGTACTGAACCTTGTTGTGGTCCGGATACCATATTGGATTCGTGACTTGGAAATATACTTCATCATGGTTTAGTGTGCCGTCTGCTGTCCTTGTTTGGTTGGGGGGTGGTATGCTAATTTAAGGGTGAGTATTGGACCATGTTATGATCCGATTGACTTATTATTTAGCAGTATTTATTTAGTTTATATGGCATGATATTATGTATCTTGTTACGTCCCTCTGAGGACCTGGTGATCTCTCCAGGTGTGTGCTATTGTCTTTTTGCAGGTGTTCTAGCCAAGGCGTGATCTTCTCTATTCCTTCGAAGATGATTGCTCTTGGATCGTCATTCGCTTCGCTTGACATTTTCTCTCATTTGTATTTATTTCTGTTCATATAAACAGTTGGTAGTGGATTTGTCTCCGTCCAACATCTTGTACAATGATAACTCAAAGTTGATTTATGACATATCTTACATTCTTTTATTTTGTGGATGAGATTAGATTACTCTTGGTTTACTGCATTTTACAGATTATGTATACATACGAGGTTTCTATATATTGGAATATACTTTGTATGTATGCAGCGGGTATGTCTACGTACTCAGTCCTAAGTATTTTGGGACTAGGGCTTTACAGAAGAGGACTGTGCGGTTAAAACACATGGCAGCACATGATCTCATCAACAGAGGTGTTATTACAGTGATTGATGTTCGAAGTCAGGAGAACCTGGCGGATCCGTTCACCAAGTGCCTCAAGGGCCTCAAGCGCCAGCTGGTCGATGATACAACAAGAAAAATGGACTTGAAGGCATTCTGATATTATTTTATTGTAATCCTACCATAAAGTTTTATGCTATTAGTTCAAAGAAAAATCTACTAGGCATCGAGCTATTGGTTCAAGGGAGGACCATTAACTGGAAAAATATTAGAAATTGTGGGTACATGTCCTTTGTGGCATGGAGAGGTTACGGACCTACAACCACTGTTGTCTACTATTATTTTCTGCAAAAGACGGATCCTGTGAGAGGTTCGCTTAAACACCTTAATACGTTCTTAGGCAGAGTGAATGCCTGATGTGCTTTACAGGAAGCACGGTAGTGCGGCACCATAAGGAGTGAAACTCTATGCTACAGTGGGGTGACTCCACATGTGGTTCCGGAAAGGGGTAATGCCTCGGCTTTGCGAGCCAAGTCACAGCGGAGTAGCACCGCAAATAGGCAGGTAGCCTAATATTGTATGATGAAATTAAAGAGGGGTAGTCAGTACTACAAAGGGGAGGTGTTCCTCATGTTACATGGCACGACACCACGATGAGGTACCCGGATAGGGGTAAAGCCTCAGCCTTGCAAGCCATGTCATTGCGGCATAACACCGCAAGGGAGCCTAGGGCTTCATGCTGGATAGTATGACACTACAAAGAGGCTGTGACCTTATTCTACAGTAGTATGTCACTATGATGAGGTTCCTGATAGGGGTAATGCCTCGGCTTTAGGCCATGTCCTAGCGACGTAGCACCGGAAGGGAAGCGCAAGGCTTCATGCCATGTCTCTTTAATAAAGAACTCACCTATAGTGTATGGACAGAGATAGCAGGCCGTCTCTTGAGGGTAAACATGTAGACGCCTAAAATTATACACTAAAACCAGGCTGGCATAGGGCCTTTAATGTGCCGCTAGAAGCACTTGTAAATACATTATGTGAGTGGAAATAATTTCAGCTATGTGTAGAATTCAAGGCTTAGTCCATTTTAGTATTATAGTCTGTTGTTTGACCCATACGGAAAGATTCAAGTCGTAAGTGACATCTCTCCTAATGCATGATGGACAGATACTGTAGGGAACACTCAACTCCATATATCAAGATATATGGGGGATTGTTGGAGCTTTTCCTTTGTAACATGTGAAGAGAGCTTGCTCTCAACACATGCCTAGTAAAGTTTAGTCCCACATTAGAAAAGCATCATGAGGTATCTTAATATATATACTTGGTATGGGTTGTTGAGATATGCACATGGGAAGGTGACCCTAAGAAGGGTACAATGTGGGTGATTTTACTAGGAGATAAGGTTAAGACTCCATGGTATAGCATTATCTTATGGAATTTATTCCTTTGGAGCTAAGCCCTGTAGGGGCTTAGCGACTCGGACTCGGACTCGAACTTGGACTCAGACTCGGGCTCATGGGCTCATGAGGCGTAATATGGCATTTTGTTGGCACACATTGCACTTAGCACGTTGCTAGGCGCATAGTGCGCTTAAGTTGCGTTTGTTGTACGAGCCTCTTGTGTAGCCATTCGTGGGCCAGTTTATGCTACCCAATCGCGTGAGCAGATGGCATGGCAGATTGCACGGCCCGATCATGCAGCCAGACGGCACGCCAGTGGACGCACAAGTTGGTGCGCCAGTAGGCGCTGCCAGTTGGCGTGGCAGTTGGTGCACGGTTTGCTTACAGTTTTCTCGTGTTTTGTACAGGGTGCATACGGTGTACGTATTGTGCTAGTACGTGCGGAAGCGGTTGGGCGATATTAGTGCTGGTGTGCAGCTTGTACGCGCTGTACGCCATTTAGCTCAGATCGCGTCTGTGCACGATTGAGCAGTTACATCATGTTCGGGTTGATTTTTCCCCACATTCCGAACTTGTTGCTAACTGGACGGTTACAGAGCAAGACTATAAAAGCTTCTCTGCTATCTCTCTCATGGTATAGAATATACAAGTGTTCAGAACGCAAGTTCCTTACGAATCCAGAGAGTTCAAGAGAGAAGAAAAGTGTGCCAGCACCAGCGCCACTTAGCGTAGGAGTCCGTGCCATCTGAGGAGTCAGTAGAGCGAAGTGTTCCAAAGTTCTCCGTCGAACTTGCTGGTTTCTAGAAGCTGGTCGTGTGGGACGAATCAAGCTTTGAGCACCGATGATAATTTACCCTAACAGGCTTTCTTCCTCTCTGATCTAATTAGAACTTCAGTTCTTCCATTATCCACTTGCAACTCATTCTGAATGAGAACTTCTCTGATCTAATCAGAAAAGTTAGTGGACATTCGTTGTTGTTGTTGCTGCAAATTCTTATGTATCTTCTTCGAAGTAACACATTAGTTTTTGTCCTTCAGAATCCTCCAAGGATCTCTGTTTTGTACCTTCCTTGAAGTGTTGCTACGAAACATTGTTCCTACAATCGTTTCATTTCTCAGTTTTCCAACAAAAATTATGCCCCAGGACTAACAAAAGAAACGTACATTGAGAAACTCTTGATCTCGGCCTGGTGGATTGTAAGCCTTACTCGATCTTTGTATACACGGGGATATAGAGCCTTGCCTCTAGCCTCCCCCTTCATGCATTCCATATGGCCTCTAGCAAAGCCCATGGTTTCTTCGAGGATCGGATCGTCATTGGTACCTATCATGCTCGCTTCGTACAACTGTATTAGGCCCTCTACATCATAACTCAGTTCCTGCTTGAACTTTCCCTCACTATCTTTGAACTTACTAAACACTTGCGTTAATTTACATTATTAGTGCATGCTATTTCAGTTTGACCTGCTGTCCCCCCTCTTCAATATTAGCGCATGCTATTTCAATATTGGTGCATGCTATTTCAATATTCTTCGAGGTTCAGCAGTAATTATTCCGACTAATTACCTTGGGAGACATCATAACCTTCTTGCCTCAATAATCGAAATCGTAGGGCAACCAACCTTATGTCACCAATGTCATCGTCGATATGGTCATTATTACATCTTATTGCCTCCCCTAATTTCATCCTCGAGGTGATAGTATATGCCGAGGCGATGGAGGTCTTCGACCAACGCTTATTTTTGTACTAGGTCGTTGGTTGAAAACATCGTCTTCAGCTCCTTCTTGAGCTCTTTGATTCTGTACTCAATTGCAGACATCTGCACAAGCAAGTTAGTAATATTTATAAACATAAGATGTCGAGAGTTTAACTCTCCTTAACTAAGTCCAATACTAAAGATTTTGTTGCATTTTTTTCTGGCTGTGAGATGATAGAGAACTTGCCTGGCCCATCGAAAGCGAAGGAGTGTAGGAAGAAGTCCCTCCAAATTCTTGGTTTGAAATTTGCGGCTGGGCTGACAACCTCCTTATTAAAGAACACGACTGCTAGAAACTGTGAGTGCAAAAGGCCTCAATACTGTTTCTTATTTATAGAACTTGAAATTGAGAACATAAGTCCTATGAACTTTGCTTATTTATTTATTTATTAAAGAGAAAATAGGAAGAAAAACCTATTTTCTCTAGTGTTTTGTCAAAGAGAGGTTCAACAAAACCAAAAAGTTACAAACAGAATATTACAATCTGAATATAAAGAGGGCATTTAACCATAAAATTTAGTCATGAAAAAAAACTGATGTATCATAATATGAATTCCCTATAGACCATCTTTGGTTCTTGTTGTTTTTGGATATGCCATCATGTCTTCTTTGATCCACTATCGGATGCATCCACTATCCAAGATCTGATATTAGACAAAATTTTGGAAGTTGGTGCTTGTTGCTATGGGTTTTTATTAAAGATCATATTTTTTTTTCCAACTAAACACCCCAACAGACATTTGCAGCCATGATGTTCCACAACCAAGCATTTAGGGCTGCAAATGAGCCAAGCCGTTCGCAAGCTGCTCGAAGCTCGGCTCAATAAAAGCTCGTTTGAGATCGGTTCGTTTAGTAAACAAGCTGTGCTCAAGCTTCATTTTTGAGCTCGTTTAATAAATGAGGCAAGCTCAAGCTTAGAAGTACTCGACTTGTTTGAGCGCGCAAGCTGGCTCGTTTGTGAGCTTGCGAGCTAGCTCGTTTAGGAGCTTGTTTAGAAGCTCGTTTGTTTTTTCTTGAATTCTGATTTTATATATGTTTGTATGACAATATGGTTGTGTGCATTATATATTTATATGTCCTTAATAATTGATATTGAGGAACTTTTTTGTCACGACCCGATCCCAATTTATTGGGTCGAACCGGATCATACCCAGCCTGCACCATTGTGAGACGACGGCAGTAAGCTGTTCTATATGCAGGTATTCACATCAACATCTATACATTTGTCACAACTCAATATACAAAAATTTTAAAACTTTTATTCAACAATTGAAAAGTACAACTGGAAATGAAAGAACTGAAATAAACTGCTGAATTCAAAATTAACAAAACTCCAAAACAACAAAACTAGAAAACTGGAAACGACTAGCTAAGAGGTCGGCTTGTCGGCCTCAGGTCCTGCGTCCTCCAAGGGGGACTCTGGCAACACCACAGGGTACAAAACTGGGTCATAGTAGCTATTGTATAATAGCTCAGCATCCTCAATGTCACCTAAAAATGTTGTCTCCAGTCGGGAGGGAACAAGTACGAATATGTATCTTATATTTCAAGTAATAATAAAAAAGTGCAAGCTAAACAGTTGAAACAATATTTTCCAGCATTTTAACAATTGAAAACAATGTAATTTGAATGTGTAATCGTCTCTGACCGGCTTGGGTTATACAATAGCGTCCTAGCGACGCGATACGGCTTATCCCCGTGTGTAAGAGGGGTAAGCTCGCACAGTATGCAATATGAGGGGTATTGGCCATAAACGTTACACTATTCTCCCAATCCCCACAATCAATATCAATTAGTATCTAAACCCTAGGAGAGGGTTCCGTGTAGCAATGTCGTTTAAAACATGCAGCTAGACAATTACTAAATAAAATATAAGAAAACATAACCGTAACTTGCCTCTGTTGATTGACTGGATCGGGAATGTCAGTACCGAGGAGGATGTCAGGTTCATCTCCGAGATCCTACAGTCGAGAACCTTGGCCTATAACCATAATGAAACCATTCTAGGTGTGCTAGTTACAATCTCTAGAAGTAGACCCTAGTCAGGTTTTAAGTTTATTAATTAATCTACCGGAAATCGTCTAACGTCGCAATCTATGTTCATTATTATTTTTAATTAAATAAGTCGGTATTGATTAATTAGAAAAATGGCAATTACCGATTAATTTGGCAAAACTTTGTATTTTAAAAAATATATATAAAACTATATTTTCCTTTTAGTGATAAAACATGGACTTCGTTATCTTACCAATATTTTATTCAAGTTAATTTTATCGTGAAAAACCTTATTAATTTTATACAAAATAATTAATACCTAAATTATAATTACTCGTCTAATAATGAAAACCAACTCAGAAAAGAAAGTAAAAACCTAAACTACACAATACAGGGTTACAGCGAAATAAAATAGAAAACTGGGCTAATGCCATTTACAAATTTTTACATAAATTAATTAATCATTAAGGCGAGCTCTGAGTGTCGCGAACGTTCCAAACAGTAGGCCGAAGCCCTGCACCAAAAATACTAACAGCAGTACCAGTTCTAAAAATAATTATAAATATAAATATAGTTGTAAAAATACGTCTCAGACTTAGTCCCAATGTCATGTTGCTGGCTAGCGCCTCAACGTACAGGAACCCTGTAGCATTTGTGCTTCGTCGAAGCTCATTCAACCGATATGGTCATCGCCTAACTGGTGATACAAAAATCCATAAAATTCGAAAACCAGCAAATCCAATCTATAAATCATTTGCAAAGACCGATTTTCTTTTGAAAATATGTTTTACTCAAATTGCTAATTTATATGAAAATCCCTTTAAAAATATTTTCCCGAAAATTTGGGCAGCATCTCCTCTGTATTTGGGACAACCCAATCCTAGAAAAATACTAACCCAACATCAATGACTGTACCCAAACCAAGGAACACCAAAATCCCACCAATAGTAATTATCCAACCCGAAAACACATCACAATTATATATAGCCAAAAACCACAGAATAATCTCAGAATAAATTCGAAAATCCCGAAATAAAGTTCAGGAAACCGAAAGCCACAGAACAGAATCATTCTGAAATGGGATTCGGAAATTTCGAAACTACAATCGTCTAAACCGAATCCCGTAACGGGATCGGGGACCGTATCATCATCGACACTAAGGTAGGGACACAGGGACACGAGATATACCTTGGGTTGCTCGGCTAGAGCTCTCAGATGATAATAAAGAGAATAAAATCCACGGTCAGCGGAAGCTCTCGGAATAACGTCGGAACAGCAGCAACCTCGCGGGTCAGGAAGCGACGGGGCCGCGGAAAGCACGAACCACGGACAAGCAGGTCGAAAACCACGGAACAGCGCTGGACAGCGCTGTTGGAACAGCGGGGCACGGTATGGGAGGCGCACGGAGACCGGGGCGGAGGTTGTCGGGGGTCGGCCGGAGTTGGGCGCGGCCAGGAGGCGGCCGGTAGGGGTTTGCGGCCTGGGGAAGCCGGAGGCCGAGGGGTCGGGCCGGCCGGAGCGACACGGGGCGGTCAGAAGGGCAACGGACAGGGCTTGCCGTACTGGGGTCGGCGCACGGGGGTGCACGCCGGTCGCGGGTCAGTCGAAAGACGCTGCTGGTGGGGCGCGGGAACAGGGCAGCCTACGGGCGGTCGGCCTGGGAGGCCGCAGGGTGCCGGGGCGGCCGAGCGGGGCGGACACGTGGCGCCGGAGGCGGGCCGAGTGGGGCGGACGTGCGGCACCGGAGGCGGGCCGAGCGGGGCAGTTGTCGGAGGGACGTACGGACGGCGGAAAGCGGCAGGGGGCTCGGCGCTGCTAGGGTACGGATGAGCTCTAGAGAGTGTGTGGGGAAAGGTTTGAGAGTTACGAAAAAAAATGAGAATGAGGGAGAGAGAGAGAGCTGGGGGTAGGTTATTAAGGAGAAGGAGTAGAGAGAGATGTGGAGATGAGTAGTTTTAGGAACAATAAGAGGGGAACTTGGTCCAACGTGGGGGAGGAAAGCCAAGTCGTGGGGGGTTGGGGGACCGGGTCGGTTCGGGTGGATTCGGGTTTCGGGTCGGGTAGTGTTAGGATTTTTTTTTTAAAACCAACATAGATATATATACATATTAAAAGGTTTTATGGATGGATTCGGAAACGGGATTGGGTTCAGGCTCGGGGTCGGGTTGGCAAACAAGATCCATGTCATTTAATATTTTAAAAAAATAGTTTCAAACCAGCAATAGTAACAATAATAAATATAATAATCTAGCACAGTCAAATCAATCGACAAAATATAATTAAATCTAAAAATCCGGTAATCCTGAAATACGGGTTTTACAACCTTCCCTCCTTAGAAAATTTCGTCCTCAAAATTAAGGCAGGGTTAGGGGGTTGCCCCAAATTTCAAACAGATACGGATACTGCTCCCGCATCTTATCTTCTTGCTCCCAGGTAGACTCGCCTGGTGAGTTGTGCCGCCACATAAATCTGACTATTGGCGTCACAGAATTCTTGGTTATCTTCTCTCCTCTGTCTAGTATTGCAACTGGCATCTCTGGCACTGTGAGGCTGGGTCCAATTTCCAGCTCCGAATGGTCGAAGATGTGGCTCGGGTCCGGGATGTAGCGTCTCAGCTGCGAAACGTAGAAGATGTTGTGGACGCCTTCAAGACATGGGGGTAGAGCCACCCGATAAGCCACTTCTCCAATCCTGTTAAGTACTTCAAAAGGACCAATATACCTGGGGCTTAGCTTTCCTGCTCTGCCGAAACGGATGGTTCCTCTGGTAGGGGAGATCTTCATGAACACACTGTCACCTTCTTCAAACTCCAACGTCCGTCGGCTGCTATCTGTCCAATGATTCTGTCTATCGTGGGCAATCTTGAGCTTGTCTCTAATCATCTTTATCTTCTCTGCTGCATCGGTCTCCATCTCAGGTCCAAGCAATACCCTTTCTCCTACGTCGTTCCAAGCAAGTGGAGTGCGGCAACGACATCCATAAAGTGCCTCGAACGGCATCATACCGATGCTAGCTTGGTAGCTGTTGTTGTAGGAGAACTCTACCAAGTGCAAATGGTCTTCCCAAGACCTTCCAAATTCTAAGACGCAGGATCTCAGCATATCTTCTAGCGTCTGGATTGTTCTCTCCGATTGTCTGTCCGTCTGGGGTTGGTAGGCGGTGCTGAACTTTAGCTGCATTCCCAAGCTATCGTGCAAGCTCTTCCAAAAATGAGAGGTAAATCTGGTATCTCTGTCAGACACAATACTTACCGGAACTCCATAAATCCGGTAGATGTGTCGTATGTACCGTGCTGCCAACTTCTCGGTAGATAGACCAACCTTGAAGGGTATAAAGTGAGCTGACTTCATCAGTCGGTCCACAATAACCCAAATGGCGTCCTTCCCTCCTTAGGATCGAGGCAGTCCTGACACAAAGTCCATTGTTATGTGTTTCCATTTCCACTCCGGGATGTCTAACGGCTGCAACAGTCCTGCTGGTCTCTGTCTGTTAGCTTTTACTTGTTGACAAATTAAACATCTAGCCACATACCTGGATACATCCTTCTTTATTCCGTACCACCACACTATAGTACGCATATCCCGATATATTTTGTTGGCTCCTGGATGTATGGAATACTGCGACTGGTGTGCTTCTTGCATCAGCTCGTTCCTCAGTTTGCCAGTTGGTACGCACAGCCTCGTACCATGCTTCACTGCTCCGTCGCTGGCGATTGAGAATCCTTCAAGTGTTTTCGCTATCACTTGATCTCTGAGTTTATAAAGCGTCTCATCTTGGAATTGTGCCTCCTTGACTCTATCCATTAGACTTGAACGCACTTGCAACTGCCTCATTGATGAATCAGCTCATGGTACAATGGCTTCTCTTCCTAGTTTTTTCATTTCTTCTTTGGGCAGTACAATCTTCAGTCCAAGCTTTTCCATGTCCTCCAGCAAATGACGCTCCTTGATTAAGAACATTGCCATCGGGGATCTACTAAGTGCATCTGTAACAACATTAGCCTTACCCGGATGATACTGTAGGTTGATGTCAAAATCCTTCATCAGCTCCAGCCATCGTCTCTGTCGTATGTTCAGCTCCTTCTGAGTGAAAACATATTTAAGACTTTTGTGGTCTGTAAATATTTTTACTCTCTCTCTATAAAGGTAGTGCTTTTATAACTTCAATGCAAATATCACCGTTGCAAGCTCCAAATCATGCGTGGGATAGTTCTTCTCATGAGTCCGTAATTGCCTAGATGCGTAAGCAATTACTTTCCCGGGTTGTTGAAGAACGTAGCCCAATCCCTTACCGAAAGTATCACTATATATTGAGAAACCGCCGGTACCTGAGGGTAGCGCAAGTATCGGCGCCGTTGTAAGCCTCTTCTTTAGTTCCTCAAATACTGACTGGCAGGCTTCCGACCAAACAAATTCTTCATTCTTCCTGGTGAGCTTCGTCATTGGCTCAGCAATCCCGGAGAAATCCTTTACAAACTTCCGGTAGTAGCCAGCTAAGCCCAAGAAACTTCTGATTTCTGCAACTGAACTTGGTGCAGTCCATTTCTCAATAGCAGCTATCTTCATTGGATTCACCGAAATTCCTTTTTCTGTGACAACATGGCCAAGAAAATCCACTTTGTACAAGAAGAATTCGTATTTAGATAGCTTACCATAGAGCTTCTCCTTCCTTAAAGTTTTCAGAACTTTCCTCAGGTGCTCTTCATGCTCTTCTTCGGTCTTCAAATAGATCAGAATATCATCGATGAAGACAACAACAAACTGATCTAGGTATTCATGGAAGACCTTGTTCATAAGGTTCATGAATACTGCAGGGGCATTCGTCAGTCCAAACGGCATGACCAAAAATTCATACTGTCCATATTTGGTGTTGAACGCCGTCTTGGGAATATCCTCCTTCCTGACCTTGATTTGATGATAGCCAGACCTGAGATCTATCTTCGAAAATACCTTAGCTCCACTCAGTTGATCAAACAGGTCGTCGATCCGGGGCATAGGGTACTTGTTCTTAATGGTGATGTTGTTCAGCGCCCGATAATCAATGCACATCCGCACGGTTCCATCCTTCTTAGACACGAACAAAACTGGTGCTCCCCAGGGTGAAGCCTCGTCTCTGATAAATCCTTGTGCCTTCAGTTCGTCAATCTAGTCCTTCATCTCCTTTGCTTCCTTGGGGTTGACTCTGTAGCATTCCCGAGAAATAGGGGAAGAGCCGGGTACTAGGTCGATGGTGAATTCCACACCTCGATCTGGCGGCAATCCTGGAAGACTATCTTGGAAGACGTCCATGAATTCTGCTATGATAGGGTGAGGAGGCCCGGGTTCTTCGGTGATAGAGGAGTAGGTAACACTCTTCATGTCTTCCGGAGCTCGAAAGATTTCAAACTCCGGTTCTCCTGGTGGGCTGAAGATTACACATCCTCTGTGACAATCTATCAGCGCATAATGCTCACTTAACCAGTCCATCCCTAGGACTATATTATAGTTGGGTAAGGGCATCACAAGTAAGGGTGTTAAGAATTTGTGGCCTGAGATAGTTATAGGACAGTTACAAGCCACGGTGATGGGTATGGGTCTACCATCGGTCATAACTCTACTAATCATCTTGCTAAGTCCCGTATCTAGGTGGTGTGCAGAAATAAATTTTGATGATATAAAACTATGTGATGCACCCGAATCAAATAATGCTAGAGCAGGATGTAAAAACACATAAATGGAACCTGTGATGACATCAGCGGTGGGTTTCTGCTCTGGTTCGTGCACGTCTGCTGCTAGGGCAAAAGCCCGCCCGGTCTTCTGCTGATGTTGCCCGAACCGTTGTTGCTGAGTGGGTAGATGAGCTCTTTGCTGAGTTGCTCTGGTCCGGTTGAATGCTGCGGGGCAGTCCCTCACTTGGTGGGTGGCAGACCCACAAAATAGGCAGTGTCCCAGTTTCTTTCTGCAGATATTTGCCTGATGTCCAGGCCTCTTGCAGTAGTCGCAGACAGGGATATGCTTCTGAGGCATTCTGTCACTAGTCCTTGCCTGATGGTGCTGGTGGTGGTGGTGAGAAGGCCTGTTGTTGTTGTTGTTGGACCTCTTCTGGTTACCCTTGAAGTTGCTGGTTCCAGGATACTCCCTTTTTGAATGAGAAGGCTGGCTCTTCTCCACGTCCTGAGCTCGTATCAGAATCTTTTTGTATGTCTTGGCACCGCCTGCGATCACAGGGGTGTGAATTTCTTTGCTTAGTCCATATCTGAATCGCTCAGCACGATCCTTGGGGTAAGCAACCAAGTTCTTGGCAAAGCGGCTAAGTCGGCCGAACTCTGCCGCATACTCTCCAACCGTCATGTTCCCTTACTTCAGATCCTGGAATTGTCTTTCCATCTCTCGCAACTCTGATGTTGGTAAGAACTTCCTGCGGAACAGCCTCTTAAAGGTGTCCTAGTCAAGCTGCTTGTCCTGGAGTCGAGATTTATTCGGATACCAGGTGCTTGCCACATCTTGCAGCTGGAGTCCTACTGCTTCGGTCTTGAGGTCCTCTGGGAGTCGAGCGACGCTCAAGAGACGCTAATGCTGTCGAGCCATTCGTCGGCGTAGATGATTCCCTCGGTTCCTTTGAAAGGTCGAGGGCCCTGCTTCTTGAAACTCTCTATATCTTCGACCTTCACATAATAATGTCTCTTATCAAATTGAATGGCCTTAATGATACATAAATTAACCCTTAGATTTATGTTTACCTTAGCATGCCTTAGATCCGATTGAGCTGTTCCTCCCCTCTCGAGGGCAGCCATAGCCACGTTGTGGGCATTCTCCATACCTTCTCTCATGATCGCGGTCTGCTCGCGATGGGCTTCAGCTTGGGCTACAGTCTGTTCACGATGAGCTTCAGCTTGGGCTCTCTGGGCCTCCAGTACTCCTCATAGCAGGCCTACGAGATCGGTGGGGTCCACCGGTACTGGTGGGGCATCTGGTGCGGGCACTACCGCAGGGGACTGCGGCTCAGTCCGGAAAAGTGCAGGTTCTGCCGTTTGTGCTGTAGTAGCGTAAACGAGGCAGGGTGCTGGGGCAGCGTGGAGACGGTCTGCCAGCTGCAAAGGAGGTGGGTCCCGGCGTGCTTGAGGAGGTGGGGTGTGATTGGTAGATGACACCTCATCTTCAGCAGGACCGGAACGGGTGGTCTTTCCTTTGGCCATACTATGGAAGGTTTAGGATGCAAACATAAGCAAGGTATCCTACCAGTCTATAATCAAACAAAAATATTTATATATATAAGTCGGACCTATGTTGTGACAAATCAATGTTCTAGTATTCTAATTATTTCTAGGTATATTTCCTAAGTTGTTGATTTAGAGACCTGCGTGGGCCACCACTAAAAACATGTCACGAACCGATCCCAATTTATTGGGTCGAACCGGATCATGCCCAGCCTGCACCGTTGTGAGACGGCGGCAGTAAGCTGTTCTATATGCAGGTATTCACAACAACATCTATACATTTGTCACAACTCAATATACTGAAATTTTAAAACTTTTATTCAACAATTGAAAAGTACAACTGGAAATGAAAGAACTGAAATAAACTGCTGAATTCAAAATTAACAAAACTCCAAAACAACAAAACTAGAAAACTGGAAACGACTAGCTAAGCGGTCGGCTCGTCGGCCTCAGGTCCTGCGTTCTCCAAGGGGGACTCTGGCAACACCACAGGGTACAAAACTGGGTCATAGTAGCTATTGTACAATAGCTCAGCATCCTCAATGTCACCTAAAAATGTTGTCTCCAGTCAGGAGGAAGCAAGTACGAATATGTATCTTATATTTCAAGTAATAATAGAAAAGTGCAAGCTAAATAGTTGAAACAATATTTTTCAGCATTTTAACAATTAAAAACAATGTGATTTGAATGTGTAATCGTCTATAACCGGCTTGGGTTATACAATAGCATCCTAGCGACGCGATACGGCTTATCCCCGTGTGTAAGAGGGGTAAGCTCGCACAATATGCAATATGAGGGGTATTGGCCATAAACGTTACACTATTCCTCCAATCCCCATAATCAATATCAATCAGTATCTGAACCCTAGGAGAGGGGTCCGTGTAGCAATGTGGTTTAAAACATGAAACTAGATAATTACTAAATAAAATACAAGAAAACATAACCGTAACTTGCCTTTATTGATTGACTGGATCAGGAATGTCGGCACAGAGGAGGATGTCAGGTTCGTCTCTGAGATCCTACAGTCGAGAACCTTGGCTTAGAACCATAATGAAACCATTCTAGGTGTTATAGTTACAATCTCTAGAAGTAGACCCTAGTGAGGTTTTAAGTTTATTAATTAATCTACCGAAAATCGTCTAACGTCGCAATCTACGTTCATTATTATTTTTAATTAAATAAGTCGGTTATTGATTAATTGGAAAAATGGCAATTATCGGTTAATTTGGCAAAACTTTGTATTTTAAAATATATATATATATATATATAAAACTACATTTTTCTTTTAGTGATAAAACATGGACTTCGTTATCTTACCAATATTCTATTCAAGTTAATTTTATCGTGAAAAACCTTATTAATTTTATACAAAATAATTAATACCTAAATTATAATTACGCGTCTAATAACGAAAACCAACTTAGAAAAGAAAGTAAAAACCTAAACTACACAATACAGGGTCACAGCGAAATAAAATAGAAAACTGGGCTTATGACTTTTACAAATTTTTACATAAATTAATTAATCATCTAGGCGAGCTATGAGTGCTGCGAACGGTCCAAACAGTAGGCCGAAGCCCTGCACCAAAAATACTAACAACAATACCAGTTCTAAAAATAATTATAAATATAAATATAGTTGTATAAATGCGTCTCAGACTTGGTCCCAATGTCTTGTTGCTGGCTAGCGGCTCAACGTACAGGAACCCTGTAGTGTTTGCGCTTCGCCGAGGCTCATTCGACCGATATGGTCGTTGCCTAACTGGTGATACAAAAATCCATAAAATCCGAAAACCAGCAAATCCGAAAACCAGCAAATCCAATCTATAAATCATTTGCAAAGACCAATTTTTTTTTGAAAATAGGTTTTACTCAAATTGCTAATTTTATATGAAAATCCCTTTAAAAATATTTTCCCGAAAATTTGGACAGCATCTCCTCTGTATTTGGGACAACCCAATCCTGGGAAAATACTAACCCAACATCAATGACTGTGCCAAAACCAAGGAACACCAAAATCCCACTAACAGTAATTATCCAACCCGAAAACACATCACAATTATATATAGCCAAAAACCACAGAATAATCCCGGAATAAATTTGAAAATCCCAAAATAAAGTTCGGGAAACCGAAAGCCACAGAACCGAATCATTCTGAAATGGGATTCGGAAATTCTGAAACTACAATCGCCCAAACCGAATCCCGTAACGGGATCGGGGACCATATCATCATTGACACTAAGGTAGGGACACGGGGACATGAGATATACCTTGGGTTGCTCGGCTAGAGCTCTCAGATGATAATAAAGAGAATAAAATCTACGGTCAGTGAAAGCTCTCGGAACAACGTCCGAACAGCAGCAACCTCGCGGGTCAGGAAGCGACGGGGCCGCAGGAAGCACGGACCACGGACAAGCAGGTCGGGAACCACGGAACAGCGCTGGACAGCGCTGTTGGAACAGCGGGGCGCGACGCGGAAGGCACGCGGAGACCGGGGCGGAGGCCGTCGGGGGTCGGCTGCAGTTGGGTGCGGCCAGAAGACGGCCGCGGGGGTTTGCGGCCTGGAGAAGCCGGAGGCTGAGGGGTCGGGCCGACCGGAGCGGCACGGGGCGGTCAGAAGGGCGCCGGACAGGGCTTGCCGTGCTGGGGTCGGCGCACGGGGGTGCACGCCGGCCGCGGGTCAGCCGGAGGACGCTGCTGGCGGGGCGCGGGAACAGGGCAGCCTGCGGGCGGTCGGCCTGGGAGGCCGCAGGGTGCCGGGGCGGCCGTGCGGGGCGGACGCGCGGCGCTGGAGGCGGGCCGAGCGGGGCGGACGTGCGACGTCGGAGGCGGGCCGAGCGGGGCGATTGTCGGAGGGACGCACGGACGGCAGAAAGCAGCCGGGGGCTCGGCGCGGCTAGGGCACGGATGAGCTCTAGAGAGTGTGTAGGGAAAGGTTTGAGAGTTAGGAAAAAAATGAGAATGAGGGAGAGAGAGAGTTGGGGGTGGGTTATTAAGGAGAAGGAGAAGAGAGAGATGTGGAGATGAGTAGTTTTAGGAATAATAAGAGGGGAACTTGGTCCAATATGGGGGAGAAAAGCCAGGTCGTGGGGGGTTGGGGAACCGGGTTGGTTCGGGTGGATTCGGGTTTCGTGTCGGGTAGTGTTAGGATTTGTTTTTTTTTAAACCAACATAGATATATATACATATTAAAAGGTTTTATGGATGGATTCGGAAACGGGATTGGGTTCAGGCTCGGGGTCGGGTTGGCAAACAAGATCCATGTCATTTAATATTTTAAAAAAATAGTTTCAAACCAGCAATAATAACAATAATAAATATAATAATCTAGTACAGTCAAATCAATCGACAAAATATAATTAAATCCAAAAATCCGGTTATCCCAAAATATGGGTTTTACATCTTTGAATTAGATTTTTATAAATAAATTATTATTATTATAGGTACTTGAATTTAAACCTAACTAGCTTGAAAATGAGCTCGTTAAGCTTGCAGTCAAGCTTAATGAGCTTGAAATAAAGCTGAGCGAGCTTGAAATCAAGCTTAAAGAGTTTGATTTTGAGCTTATCGAGCTTGTTTATCAAGCTTGAATCAAGCTTGCTTATCAAGCCAAGCTTGAGCTCAAACCAAGCCAAGCTCAAACTTAATATTAACAAGCTCAAGCCAAGCTCAAGCTCTAAAATAAAAAACTTATCAAGCTTGAGCTCGAGCTCGATTAATTCTAGTCAAGCCAAGCTCAAGATTACAAAAGCTTGGCTCGTTTGCAGCCCTACAAGCATCGCTCCCTTTTACTCTTTTCTTCCTTCGCATTATCCAGTGTGGCTTAAAAGACCAAGATTGGTCATGGATCCCTATTGGGCCTTACAACCTCCTAAGTAGAAACATAAACTCTCATTACATAAACATGGTTTCGACCATTTCTTTATGGTTATTACAGAGTGTACTAGAGTTTGAATCCAAGAGCCGAGTCAGAATTTTAGTTGACCTCAGGCTAAACTTAAAATAGCCTAATTTTTTTTAACAAAATAAATGTTGTGTCAGTATTGTCATGTACATATCTAATCGTGTCCGTACCATACCGTGTTTGGCTAATGTAGAATCGTGTCCAACATAATAAAATAAATAGAAACCAAACAAAAATTATTTAGTCTACTATGTACTCTTTAGGCATAAACTCGAACACTAAAAGCCTTCAGTATCCTCTTCCACCATCAAAAGAGGATATGTGATGTAGCAGACCTTGCCGTTGGTGCAGAGATTCAGACGAAGAGGGTAGTGCCAGTGGCGAGACTTAGACTTACCGGTTATAAGCTTATGTTCAAGCATATTTATTTTAAGGATTATTTTGTATAAGGGTAACATGTTTAGAACTAATTAGACATGGGTACTAGGTTTGTCCGTTTTAGATTTTGGGTACTCAAAACTTTTTAGTAACGAAATTGGGCTTTCAGTGATGAAATGAATCTTTTAATTACGAATGTTTGTCACTAAAATGTGCCACTAAAAAAAAGTACCAGGTTTAGGACCTAATTAGACTTTGGGTACTGGATTTGTCTATTTTAGGCTTTGGGTACTCGAACTTTTTTAGTGACATTTTAGTGACGAAATTGCACTTTCGGTGATGAAATGAATGTTTTAATGACGAACGTTCATCACTAAAATGTGTCACTAAAAAGTCCGAGTACCCAAATTATAAAATGGACAAACCCAGTACTCAAAGTCTAATTAGGTCCTAAACTTTGTACACTTGTACAAAATAATCCTTTAATTTTAGTTGTGAACTTATCAAAATTATATGGATAGTCAAATGTGGAGGAATAATATATTCTGTTTACAACTTCAAATAATTACGAAGTAATAACAACTGAACTTGTGTCAGTCACATGTATAGGCTATTGAGATTCTGCTTTCTTTCCACTTTCCATTGAACTTTGTTAGTCACAACCTATCAGCTGTATATGGAAGAGAGAGAGAGGGCTAGGAACTGGGTAGGAGTTAAGAGAGGCATTAATATAGGGTTGCGATTGGAGCTGGTGGGATACATATGTATAAGATTTTTTTCCTTGAAAATTTGGGGTGGGCTGGAGCCCACCCCAGCCAACCGATACATCCGCCTAAGTTTGAATCCAATCGGTTACGTTTAGCGAGATTATCTTTAACAGAAATGACAAATTTTTTCTATAGAAATTTAAAGTTCTTTAATCATACTTGGAAGTTATAGACACCTACTACAATATAATGTATATATCAAGATATTTATTGACCTAACCCTGTCTAGTTTTAACCCGATAAGGTTATTGTTGAGCCAACCAATATATTTTTTGATCTGGGCCGAGCCGAGTCTTGAAATAACATCCCAAACCCATCCTAGGCCCAAGATCCGGATAAGACGGTCAAGACTGGACTAAGCTGGGTCTGCGCCGACCCTAGGTTAGGTCTTAGTGGCGCGGATTTTATTTCAACAAAAAAGACATGTACGCCTTTGTTTGACCCACTATTTAAAACAATTATAATGAAAATAGTAAAAAAACAGAAAATTAAAAGTAGAATGATTCAAAAATAAGTAAATTTTAGTTATTTGAATTTTTCCACGGGTTTTTATTTATTTGTAGAAAAGCTAAAAGGTAACAAGTTCATCTTTACTTTTATCTTTAATATTCATTCTTCAAATTCAATTTCATGTCCAGCTTCTTTTGAATCTATGATGACGATCTTTGATATCTTCAAATCTTCGATATTCAAAGAAATGGATCTTAGTGATCCTCAAGGCTTTGTCGCTTCATGCTCCAGCTTCTACAGTGTCATCTATACTAAGATCTTGGAAGTCCAGTTCTATAACATTGACACTTTTATCTCTCAAGTGTTGAGTCCATTTTCTATATGAACCCAATCGTGCATACAAAAGTAGACTATCAAAGGTTTTGGTAGCATAATGCTCCCCTTCTTGGTTAGCATTTGTGTACCTATAATAAAAGAAGATTTGGATGCTACCTTAGACAACGGGGCTACTAGAATATCTTGTGCCAAAGAAGAGTAGGGTAAGTCTTTTCATGTGTTCTCCAGTACTCTAAAGTAGAAAAGTGTGTTAAAGAAACGTCGTCATCTTCCCTATACGAGTTCAAATGAAGTGATAATTCTTGAATTGAGAGAGAAGAATATTTTTTATTCTTCCTTTTTAGGAGAAAAGAATGTTTTGGTTTATTCCTTTGTAGTATACTCATAACGTCAGATATTATAAGTTAAACTAGATGAGCTGCTACTAACTTGAACGGTTGAAACAGATCGATTCATCATATTTTTCATAATATAAACTAATTAATAATTTAAAAATTGTTAAATTTCTATTTTTTACTACCTACCTCAATGTTCGTATTTTTATGAAAATCTTCTAACAATACGTTACACTAACTAATTTTTTTAGGATCCAAAACGATAGCCAAACGAATGAGAGTGGAATATTTTATAAATTTTACTTCTTTTTAGCATGTAATCAATATTTTGCAAATAAATGATAAATATTGATGATTTCTATTATAGCTAAGGAGAAGTTGGATAATAAACTCTAGATAGGTATATTTAATGTTGTAAAATAATTCTAAAAACATGGAAAATGAAGTAGAAATTATCAAATCAGTCTCAGTTGATTGGTAATCACTACTTGAATTTATATTATTATAGTGTACATAATAGCATCTTTATATTTAATAGATGATTTTAACATCAAATAGGTATAATTTTATCTATATGACACATCCTTAACAAATCCTGAATGTCATCTTGTGCACATAACTTTTTGAGATTTGTTGTTTTCTTGATGAAGTGTTCAAATTAATTAGACAATTTATAATATTTTTAAAATTTAAGTAAAAATATTGAATGTATTCTATTATAATTAAATCAATAATATGACAAACATATCTTTATGAAAAAATCGTCCTTCTAGTATAGACAGAAGTTGGATTTTCAAACTATTAATACAATATAAGCACTATCAGAAGAAATTGAATACAAAATTTCCATCTCAGCTGCCATGTCAGATGCAATGTCAGCTACCACATAAGGATGGATGCTTTCGAGGGATTAAAAGTCACTTTAGTACCTTAATATTCATGATAGATTGCGATGATGTTGTAATGCCCCAGTCCCAAAATACTTGGGACTAGATACGTATCATGCCAGCTGTATACATACGAGTAAATGAAAGGCTCGTATGTATATATAAGCTGTAAAATGTAGAAAGCCATGCTCAAACTAAATCTCACCCATAAATATGAAGTTTTAATGATATAATCAAATAGTCATTTGTACAAACGTTGGGCGGAGACATATCCACTATCAATAGTTTAAAATAGGAAATATACAAGGAAGAATTTGTTAAGTGAAGCAAGCACAGTCTGGGAGCAATCGTCACAAAGGAAGGAGCGACTTTAGCTAGAGCACCTGTAAGAAAATACGAAACACACACCTGGAGAAATCACCAGGTCCTCAGAGGGACGTTACAAGACACATAATATTATGCCAATAAACTGAATAATAAAAGCTCAACAGAAAAGTATGCATGAGGAAAGGTTCCTAACCATTCTATGTGGAATGCACTTTAGAGGACAACGTTCTACGCAGGGGTTGTAACGGATTCACGCAAGCAAGTAATAAAGAGTGGCCAACAAGTAGCGCTCATCCGAGACACTATCGACCGGGTAACACGTAGCGCTCATCCGAGACACTATCTCCCAAATATGTGTAAAAATAAATATAGCCGCTACGCTAGTAGCTGCCCCTCCCCCCAATGATATTATACGTGTGTCGTAACCATGACACACAAACACGTGTCATTTCTACCACACTGTTTAATCCTTAATAACTGCCAAGTCTTCTACACAAATCTATTAGCAGTCATATCCTAACGTACGGCCTGCACGCATCGATGTACAGTCGATACGCAAGTTCGAAGCTGTATGCGACTCACAACTCACACACAACTCGTGGCACATCGTGACAGTTTATGAGATGCTCTAATTATAGGGTAGTCCCTTAACTCTAAGCCAATTGCATAAAATATAGTAATTTGCATCCACATATATTTTTGAAAGAACAACTCTATCTTTGCTAAAATAAGAAAAAGCATGCATGATATTGAGCAAGAAATTAAACAGTAACGGCAAGGTATCTTGCCTGGTATTTCATCTAGTGTGGTGCGGTGATCTGTCCAGTTCCGTTTTGTCCATTAGCCATGTTTGATGTGAAGAAGTCCGAAGGAAATAAGTATGTGATTAGTCATGGTCAGAAGTCATATATTAAGAGGAAGATTTGATTTATGTAAAAGATATTTCTCAATTTAAATATATATATATATATATAAATATATATATATATATATATATATATATATATATATATATATAAAAAATATATATATATATATATATATATTTTTTTTTTTTATAGATATATATATATATATATTTTATTTTTATTTTTTTTAGAAAACATTTATAATATATATATATATATATATATATATATAAAGAATATATATATATATATATATATATATATATATATATATATATATATATATATATATATATATATATATATATACTCATTTAGAAAAACATTCATAATTATCTAGGAAAAATATATTTTGTATTTGTTCAAAATCAATATTTTATTAAGAAAAATATTTTACATAATATCTAAAATTTCTAGAAATTTATTTGAGGCTTAAAACTCTAAAAGTTCTTCAAACTGTAATTTTAGAAAACATTTATAACTTATTTATAATAATGGAAACTATATTTTATGGACCAAATTATTTGTTGGTAAATATTCCAAAAAAATTATTTTAGATAAATACTTGAGAATTCAAAAAAATCAGTTTAGGTCAAAACTATAAATTAAATTTGGAACAATAGTAAAATATTTACGTTCTAAATCAGTTTTTGAAATTACATACCAATATACTTTTGTTACCAAAATTTAGAATTCATTATATATTTATTTGTTTTATGCAACACAATATTAAAGAAAATAATAGTGATATTAATAAACATTTTAACAAAGTATACTTATATGTAATAATAATAATAATAATAATAATAATAATACTAATAACAATAATAGTAATAATAATAATAATAATAATAATAATAATAATAATAATAATAATAATAATAATAATAATAATAATAAAAATAATAATGATAATAAAAAATAATAATAAAATAACAATGAACATGCTACTGACCCTTTTTTAAAAAGAAAGTAAGAAGGAAAGGAGAGAGAGAGATAGTCGAGAGAGGAAGAGGGGAAGAGCGGGGAGAGGGGTTTACCAGGGCGGCTCCGGCGCGTCGGGCGCTCACGGCGGGCGGTGGAGGTGAGCCGGAGGCACATATCTGGGGCGGCGCGAGGGGGAAGGCGGTGGATATGCGCCGGCCGCGGGAGAACGGCGCGGCGGAGAGTGGGGGCTGTTCGAGCGGGCGGTGCACCGGTAGTTGGATGCCGGCACCTCGTGGCGGGAACCGAGGCGCGGGGACGGCCACACACACACCGGGTCGGTGCTGGTCGACCACGGACGATGGGTCGGCGGCGCTCGTCGGCAGGCCGAGGTAAGGACGATGGTGTTCGGGGTTTTGGTTTTTTGGTTTTTGGGGGTGGTTTAGAGCGGTGGTGGTAATGGCGACGGCGGTGGTGATTTCTGACGGTAGTGTGCCGAGGTAGAATTGCCGGAGGGGAGAAATCCGTCGGTGATGATGGTGGCTGTAGTAGTTGTGGTTGTGTCGATGGGGTCGGGTGACAGGGGCGGTGGTCCTCGGTTTTGGTGGTGACGATGATGGTGGGTTTGCAGGGCGATCGATGGACGGGTTGGCTGGGGCGGGGAATCGGGAAGGAGGGGTGATGGCAACGGTGATGGACGGGAGTTGGCCGGGATCAGGCAGGGATCGACGACCGAGACGGTGCGACAGTGCTCAGGATTAGGTTTAGGGTTTGTTGTCGTCGTGTTTGGGCTGTCTGACACGACAGAAACGGGGTTAGAAGATGTGTCCTGCACGACACGGGACAGTCAACGTCCGGGTTTGTCGGATGAGTAAAAAAATTGTATATGTAGAAAGAAATAATTAGTGGATGAGGGGGAACACGGACAAGATGCACAGATTTTTGGGTTGTAGAAATTCATGGAAAAGAGGGCAAGTACCTCGCCTTTTATTGGAGGTGGGAATCCCATTAGGATAATGAGTTGGGGGATTTAAATTCTCCTATAGATAGCTCATAGTTTAATTCAAATTAATTTAAACTCATTTAATACCATCTTAAATTTAAAGCTATTTCAAAATAAGTAAACACAATCTTTTCTAATTTAATTTATCACGATCAATTAAATTTAAACCAAAACACTATTTTAAAATACTTTTTCGAATAATAAAATATTAATATTAAATAAATTTCGAAAATGCAATTATTTTCATGAATTTAAAGTCATGTATCTTGTATGTAAAAGATTATTTATGTAAAACATCATTTTTGAAATTATCAATTATATTTGTATAATAAAAGTAAATTGCTCTTTTTTATATTAAAACCATGTAGTTTGTAAATCGAATAATAAAGATAATATAAGTAAATAAATAAAATATTTACCATATGAAATTTGAATTCCATAATAAAATATTTTTATAAAATATGTACCTCGCACATATTCGTACTCGACGAGCAAATACGAAAAATTGTGAACTCGTACGCGACGTATAAATACGAAAAACAAAATTAACACCAAAAATAAAATTGTAGTAAAAATTTAGGAGGTTTACAGATGTCCATGATCGGACGAGACTAAAATTAGCAGTCTAAACTTGGAGATGAGAAAACAAGACTAAAATGAGTATCTGGACTTATCAATGACTAGTGAGACAAAAATTAGTAGTCTAGATTTGAAAATAACCCTATGGATATCAATTCCCCCATGCGTGGCAATGATGATGCAACGACCCATCACACTTTTCTAGTGTGCAACTGACTACTTGTCTAACTTTACATTATCGGGATGCTTCTAGTTTTATTAAATAATAGATACTTTATAGATTTGACGATAACTTATGATACTATATATGAGAATAATTACGAGTGTTCTAGGTAGTATAAGTAATAAAGGAATGAAGTCTGGCTGTTGTTCTAAGCCACCCATTACCTATGTTCCGTAAAATCTTAGTCTAATTTAGTCCAAAAAGTGATGTCTGTTGACCCAAACAGGATCGCAGTCAACCTAATCTTGATAATTAACAAATCGATATTTATCATGATCCAAGTCGACACATAAATCTCCATCAAGCTACAAATCAGACGATTATCACATATCAAGTCAGACGAACATCATCGACGACTGCTCGACAAATACTGCTGTAACTTGTAAACGGAGTCTGTATTTTTATACTTTTATTGAGTTTAGGCTATTGTTGTACGTTGAGTCGCACTGAGTATCTCAACCATAGACTAGATAACCAAAAGCTCCATAAACAAAAGACCAAATTATGAAAGCCCAAAATCAGCCCATGAACATTCTGTCCCCAAGGAGGCAGAGTTCGGACCGAACTCTGCCCCCACACAGAGTTCGGGCCGAACTTTGTCCCCTAAATTCTAGGAGCTGATTTTTAGGGTATGCTCATTGCTAGTTGTCAAACAACGAAATTTTTGAATATTTTGGACGGAGTTCTGGCCGAACTCTGCCTCCCAGAACTAGTATAAATAGGCACCCATTTCTCCTATTTCAAATCATCCAATTTTCTCTTCTTCTCTACTCCTATAGCCTATACATCCTAAAGAGCTATACCCTTCTCATGTACTAGCCACAAAACTTTCCGAGCCTACAAGGTGCTCAGTATTAGAAGTTTGTGTGCAAGAGTCTCAAAGAAGTCGCTTGGAAAATTCCAAGTTTCGCCTTTGCAATTTTGTAAGAAGTTGGCGTGCTCTTCTGAATGAAGGCACGTGTTTGTACGCTATTTCACAAATAGTGGATTTCAATTCTGAGCAAGAGTTCTCAGGCCTGGGCTAGTCCTCCACGAGGGAAACCAAGTTAAAACTGCTGTGTTTGTGTATGCTCTCTGATCTTCATTTACTTTCCACACTTATACTCTGATTAATCTTTTATTGGTTATACTTGAATAGAGTTAATTTTTTTAATTGATCATTATTGACACACATACTCTATTCACCGCCTTCTAGAGTTGCCTACACGTGCTTCAATTGGTATAAGAGCCCTGTTCTTTTGATACATGATTTATATCCTAGAGTTGATCCATGGCAACCACACAACCCATCTTTACCAACTATTGTGAGGGTCAATCCACAAATAGGCCACCCCTATTTGATGGAACCAACTACACATATTGGAAGACTAGGATAAGTTTTTATCTTAAGTCTCTAGACTTTGACCTGTGGACTGCAGTTACTGATGGCTACAAGAAACCTCCCAGAATAACTGTCGAGGGTAGTCTCGCCAAGAAATCCCACGATAAGTATACTAATCAGGAGAAAAAATAGGCAAGTCTAGATGCTAGGGCTATTAATGCTCTCTTCTGTGCTATAGACCGGACTGAATTCATCAGGGTCTCCATATGCACCACCTCGCACGAAGTATGGAAGCTTTTGGAGGTGACTCATGAAGGGACCACACAAGTCAAAGAATCAAAATTCAGTCGTCTGACACAGGAGTACGAGGCATTCAAGATGAAGCTAAATGAGACGATCACTCAAATGTTCACCAGATTCCTCGACATCATCAACCCGCTATCTTCCTTCGAAAAAGATTATTCCAACCATGAGAAGATACACAAAGTGCTACGAGGATTGCCGAAGGTCTGGAATCCCAAAGTTACGACGATCATCGAAGGCAATGATCTTACGGTCATGTCACTAGAAACTTTGATGGGCAAGCTGATGAGACATGAGCTCGATCTAAAAGATTTCAAAAAAATAGCTCTAAAAGAGAAGAAGATTGCATTGAGAGCTCATCGCCGAAGAACCAGCTCAGAAGACACTGATAACGATGACTCCGAAGATGACGATCAAGCTCTCTTAGTTTAAAACTTCAAGAAGTTTCTATGCTTCAACAAAAAGAAGAAAGAACAAAGAGACGGTGAGGAAGAACCCACCTGCTTCGGATGTAAGAGGATGGGACATGTCAAAAAAAATTGTCCCGTACGAAGAAAGGAAGCAGATATGAGAAGCCATACAAGAAGCCAACTACAAGGAAGTATGCCAACGCTAGCATCTGGAACGAAAGCAAGGCTAGTGATTCAGACGAGGAAGAGTACTCTCCAAATACGTCTAACGTCTGCCTAATGGCGACTTCAGATGAGGTAAAAGATTCTTTTGATGATTTCACATTTGATGAACTTGGTGATGCTTTTAGTGATCTATTTGAAGATCACAAAAAGGTACTCAATAAATATAAACATGCAAAGGATAAGATCAAGGACTGTGAAACCGAGATCCATAGACTTTCATGTTTACTAGATAATGTTAAAAATACTGCACCCATAAAAAATACTGTAGAGGTATCCAAGCTTAAATTAAGCTTACAAGATGCCGAATCAATCATTGAGAAACAAACACTTGATATCACCGCTTTAAACAAAGAACTTGCTGAAGAGAAAAACAAGTTCAAAATTGCTACAGGTAGAATACATGGTCTTACCACTAAATGTGATGAGTTAAATACCGTCTCTATGAAATTAGAATTAAACTGGGCAAACAGGTTATTCAACCCCAAATTCAGTCTCATAGTCACAACACTTACAAATACGAGATAGCTCAACACAAGAAAGTACGTCACCACAAGAATACTTGTCCATATGCTACACAAAATCATGCTTTTATGTACACCTATTCACATGCAGCACGTAAAACACACACACATAAATACCATCATCATCCTGCTGCACTCAATCATTATCATCATCATGCTGTTGCACACAGTCACTATAATCACTCTACTGATGCACGTATCTATCATCACCTAACTTATAAACATCACTATCAATATGCTCCTATCATAAACATGCATGCTAGATGTACATATTATGGTTTACGTGGACATATTTTACCATATTATAGAATTAGAAGATTAGTTGATAAAAATATATATGCATGGGTACCGAAGTCTAACCTTTCAGGACCCACAAGAATCTGGGTACCAAAGCTCACATCTACTCGTGGTATAGGTGGACCTTCCCTCTTCAACTAAAAGCAAGCGGATTCTCGATAGTGGGTGCTTGTGACATATGACTGGAAATGTAAATCTATTCGCAACACTATCGATAAAAAAGGAAGGATACATTTTCTTCGGCAATAACCTTAAAGGCTATATCATAGGTAACAGTACAATTGGTTATCCTCCTTCTTCCATTATTAACGATGTCTGTTTAGTGACCGAGTTAAAGCATAACTTGCTCAGTATTAGTCATCTTGCTGATCATGGATATAATATTAACTTTGGGAAAACTAAATGCTTTATCTATGATAGATCAACTGGAGACATCGCTTTTGAGGGGATAAGGGAAGATAATATTTATATTTTCTATCTATCTAGTGATACTAACAGTGCAGGAAGATGCCTTTACGCTCACAAAGACGAAAAGCTTCTATGGCATCAGCATCTTGGTCATGCCAACATGGATACTATATCCAGACTATCCACCAAGAAGCTAGTCAGAGGACTGCCGGATATCACATTCAAGAAAGACACGGTATGTGCCGAATGTGAAAAGAATAAGGCTACCAAATCTTTCTTTAAATCCATAAATACTGTAAGTACTACCCGACCATAGCAATTACCTCATATAGACTTATTTGGTCCTAGTAGAGTAGCCAGTCTTGGCGGAAAACTCTATGCTTTTGTCATTTTACATGATTTTTTAAGATTTACTTGGGTTTTCTTTCTTACAAATAAAGGTGATACAATTTTGTTTTCAAAGTATTTGCTAAAAAGGTCCAAAACAAAAAAAAAGGCTACATGATTACTCGTATCCGAAGTGATCATGGTGGCGAATTCTGATTTTGAAAAGTTTTATGATTCAAATGGTTTTAGTCATGAATTTTTATATCCAAGAACTCCTCAACAAAATGGTGTTGTGGAGCGGAAGAATAGAACTCTTGGCGATATGGCTAGAGTTATGCTAAATGAATTCTTTTTTTCGAAATACTTCTTGGCAGAAGCTGTCAGCACAGCGTGCCATATTTTGAATAGGGTGTTGATTCGACCAATTTTAAAGAAGACAAACTATGAGCTTTGGTTTGGAAGGACTTCTAATATTTCTTACTTTAGAGTGTTCGGTTGTCGCTGCTTTATCCTGAATACCAAAGACAACTTAGGCAAATTTGATGTCAAAGCTAACGAAGGTATTCTTCTTGGCTATGCAGCCAAAAGTAAGGGATATAGAGTGTCCAACAAATGCTCCATGATTTTTGAAGAGTCTACTAATGTAACTTTTGATGAGGATAATATTACAGCTGTCATTCCCGACGATGATGAACCGTCAACCTTTACACCTATAAATACAACGTCTGAAACCAGTTCTTCGGAGAAATTACCGAAGAAGTTTCACTTCACTCCCTCTCATCCAAAGAACTTGGTAATAGGTGAAGTAACAAAAGAGGTAACTACTCGATCTTCTATAAGAGACACTACAGCTAGCACTGCATTCATTTCTCAAATAGAACCTAAAAATGTTTTAGAAGCTTTTAATGATGAATTTTGGATTTCTGCGATGCAAGAAGAACTCAACCAATTTGAAAGAAGCCAAGTTTGGGAACTTGTTCCTAAACCTACTGGCCACTCGATAATTGGCACTAAATGGGTTTTTCGTAACAAAAAAAATGAGGGCGGTTCAGTCACTCGTAACGAAGCTCGTCTCGTAGCCCAAGGATACAACGAAGAGGATGGCATCGACTATGATGAGACGTATGCTCCTGTTGCTCGACTTGAATCCATTCGAATGCTTTGCACATTTACAAATTTTCAAAACTTTAAATTTTTTCAAATGGATGCGAAAAGTGCTTTTCTAAATAGTTTTATCAAAGAAGAGGTTTTTGTCAAACAACAACCTGGTTTCAAAAATCACAAATTTTTCGGTCACGTTTTTAAACTTGGAAATCTCTCTATGGCCTCAAACAAGCTCCTCGAGCATGGTATGATCGTTTTAATACTTTCTTACTTGATAAAGGTTTTTTAAAAGGGAAAATCGACCCTACACTTTTTATAAAATCTGTTGATGACACAATTATTTTAGTACAAATACATGTTGATGATATTATTTTTGGATCTAGTAATGAGGGTCCATGCAAGGAATTTGCCAAGTGTATGCAGAATGAGTTCGAGATGAGCATGATGGGAGAGCTCAACTACTTCCTTAAACTGCAAATCAAACAACTCTCGTAAGGCATCTTCATCAGTCAGTCAAAATATGTAAAGGATAAGCTAAAAAAGTTTGAGCTTGACAGCAACAAACCGATCAGCACCCCTATGGCTACTACAACAAAGCTGGAACCTGATGAAAGCGGCTAACCGGTCGATCAACGTAAGTATCGAGGTATGATTGGTAGTTTATTACATTTAACTTCTAGTCACCCCGATATTATGTTTAGTGTTTGCTTATGTGCTAGATATCCAGCCAATCTGAAGGAATCACACATGATCGCAGTTAAGCGTATCTTTAGATACCTTAAAGGAACTATTACGGTAGGCTTGCTGTCACGACCCGCACCCACTGTAAGGGTACGAGAACGTAACAGCGCCCAGCCTACGCCGCAGTATCGGCGGTAGAACGCTGTTCTAGGTCATGAACTATAACTAACATAATACGAATACTCTCCATTAGGAGGCCAATACAGAGGTATAACTCAATCACAATCTATAGATAGAATATGGCGATGAAATAGATAAAGAAATCCTCAACTGAGGTACAACAGAAATGAAATAACAAGTCTCACCAACTACCAGTCTCAACATCTCTAAAATATACAACTCTAAAAATAAAGACAACAGCTAAACATAAAAAGAACAGTCTAAGCTATCTACACTAAGCAAGGGTATCATCCTCAGCAGCTGCCTGAACCTCCCAGGGGTCCAGGTCGCGAGTGTCATCTAGGCAAGCTCCAAAGTAAGGGGTACAGGGTTCCTCATCATCCTCTGTAAAATTTTCAACAGGTCCAGTCAGGACAGGAACGAGCACAAAACATCTCACGCAGTTCCTATCAAGTTAGAAAATATAAAGCATGCAATAGAGTAAGGTACATGAAACGCTGAAAGAAGAATGTATATGAAAAACAGTAGAGATTTAATAACATAAAATATCTATATATAATATGTAAGAACTATAAGCCAACTGTGATTAAGAGTACAATATGGTTATGTAAACGGTCTAGGACAATGCAATGGTAACTCCATTGTATGTGGGTGTACAATAGACATATACAATAGTTATACAATGTTGTACAATAGGATTTGAGTACATAACCAATTCTACTCCCCGTCTCCAATCAATACACAATGATCCACTCCAGTTACGTTATCTTATACAATAGTGTACAATGTTATACAACGGATGTACAATATTATACAATAGATGTACAATGTTATACAATGGTTGTACAATGTTATACAATAGTGTACAATGGTCTATCCCTGAAACTCATGTGATAATGAGAGTACAATATGCACAATGAATATACAAGGATATGGATATTCAATAAATACAATATGTAAGTGAAACGCACATCACAATATGTATTTAGTGAATACAAGGGGATAACATCCCAAAAGAAGATCCATATAGTACCAATCCGTGATAACAACCGTGTCAGCATCAAGTACAGTAATCTATAGCAAGAATGTAAATCCAGACAAGTATGAAATGGTGAGAGAATGTACTCGCCTGGTATCTGAATAGCTGTGACAATGTACTGTCCGAGATGAGGTACCTGGCTCCTAGTTAGAGCAACACAAGTCACAACAAGTCCAGAATGGTAATAAGATGCACTATAATGCGTTCTACATGAATCTAGGTCAATCTAGACCAAAGTCAACTCTTGGTCAACTCTGGTCAACCCTAGAAGTCAAACAAGGTCAACCAAGTCAAACCTAAGTCAAACTAGTCTATACTAGGCTAACAAGGCTATTCTAAGTCTAACAAGACTACACTAGTCTATTCTAGGCTCACTAGCTAAGCAGATACAACCATAGGCCATAGGCTAATAGACTAGGCCATGGGCCAATAGGCAATACCATGCTTAATCATCCTACAAAACATCTATACACCTAACACATATATATCTAATATATAATAAACATAGATATCATTATATACTCTAATATAGGAATACGCATATATCTATTTATATAAGCTAATAGGAAATCACATATTGATGTGGCTATTCAATTTAACATAGCCTATACAACTTAATATAGAAAACACATATTAGTATATAGACTAACCTACCATATACATACACATGTCAATACATATACATATACATATGTATAGAGAGGGGGAGACACATGTACATGTGTCCAAGTGTATGTGTGTGTGTGTGAGTGAAGCAAACAGTTAAGAAAACAGTGAGTTAGAGAGGGAATCATGTATGCTAGTGTGTGTGAACTCAAGTGTGTGATACATGTGTGTATGGTGTGACTTGATAGTGTGTGAGTCTTAGACACTAGGGTGTGTGATAGATGCATGTGTGCTAATGTGTGTGTGTGAGTGAAGTGAGAGTGTATACAATGTAAATTCTAAAATTAAACAGTGACATTAGGCTAAACAGTGAGGCATTTAAGTATGTGTGTCATGCTAGAGTGTGTGTGTGTGATACATGGCATGTGAGTGTGGTGCCAAGTGAGTGTCACAAGTACCAAGTATGTGTGAGAGGCTACATGAAACAGTGGGACAGTAGGCTAACAGTAAAAATAGTCCAGACAAGTAAATCTCAGGTTTACTACACTGGAATCATGTAACATAGTTCATAAAACTCAATTAAACAGCCTAGTCAACTATACACTGATTAATACATGAAGAACATCTATTTCAGTTCAGCAAACATTCATTCCAGTTCAAAACAAACCCCCAAAATCAGTTTGCAACAGTCCACACTAACGCCCAGGTTAATACATTGAAGGACCCAAAAATCAGTTCAAAAGAACCCAAAAAATAATCAGTAAATAGTCCAAGCAAAACCCAGTTTTCAATCCCTTCTTGCAATCACAGATTTTGAACCCAAACCACATCCAAACCATCCCAAATTTGACACACCATTAGAAATCATGTAGGAGTACAAGTTAGGGCTTTAATATCATACAATTAACATCATATAATAGGTTAAAATCGATGACAAAAACCATATCAAAAATCTGCAAAAACAGTGAACAATAGACTGAATATAGGATATCAGAAATTAATTGGGAAATAGAGAATTGATCTACCAAATCAAATTAAAATGAGAATTTAATGGTTGGTAATGCATCTACATATTGTGTACGTGTCACACAAGAGTTTGTGTCCACCCAAGTGGACACAAACGTGTCCAATCACATAAATTAAGAAAACAGTGCACAAATAGACTGCTCCTTGTACACGTGTTCATGGTGTCCGTGTGTACGACACGACACGACACAACCCACGTGGTTGTGTCCTAGGGTCGACCTAGTGTAGGGCTAGGGTTAGGACACCCTACCACGTGTCCACGATACGCGTGCGTGTGGTACAACACGCGTGTCAGTAACCAAAAGTGACAGCCGACTGTGCAGTGTATTCCCCGTGTGCACGCTCGTGCGTGTCCAACACGATACGAGAGCTCGTGCAACTCGACACACGGGGTGGCAGACATTGCCCCTCGGTGTGTGTTTTAAGTATCAAGTGTCCACGTCGCGTGTCCGTGTCGCAATCGCGCCCGAGCAGCAGGGCATGCACAGTGCCCGTGCACGTGCGTGCGTGACCCTTTGTTCGCGTGTTCGTGTGGACTCGACACGACACTAAGACTACACAAAATCACTAGAAATGTGTAAGCGACATCAAACCCTAATTTTCTATTCAAACACTTTCCTAAAAATCATACGAAATGCCCATTGGGGCATTTCATCAAACACTTGGTATGTGACACTGATACATGTCCAAAAAGGACACGAATTTTAGGGCTTCCTATTCCTATAATTAGGTTAGGTCTAGGGCTCCCTAAATATGCAATAAAATCAAGATTTTATGGAGGGGATTGAAAGTTACCTATATGTGTCAAATCCTTCAAAAAGCTTCAAAGAGAGGTGCTTCTCTTGATGGCCAAACTCCTCTAATTAGCTCCCAAGCTGAGAATACGCATAACCAACAACAAGAGGAGTAAAATTAGAACCCAATGCAATTGATTTGGGGAAAAAGGATTTAAAATGGATTTTCTATGATTTATTGAAGATGGGGGCTTACCTCTTTCTAAAACTTGGCAAAAATCCTAATGGAGGCTAGCCCTAACTTTGAGGGGTATTAAATAGGATGGGGGAGACTATTATGACCAGCCATGGGCTGATTAGGATTAGGGTTTGGCTACATGGTGTGGGCCTATGGGCTTTAAGTCTCAAGTCATTAGTCATGACTTATGAAATCATAAGCCATTCTAGCCTAATCAATTCCTACTCTCTCCAAACAAGTTTCAATGAGTTAACCCTCACTAACTTAGGTCAAGCTAAGGTTACTTAACCTAACCAAGTGGCCATAACCTAGGTTAGTCTCTAGGTTAGTCTACCCAGTCAACACTAGTCAAAGTCAACCTAGTCAACCATCATTCAAATAATTCCAGAATAAATCCTAAAAATTCCCATAAATTCAAATAAATTATAATAAATTCAAATAACCCTAAAAATATCAAAAAATACCCTAATCACATGGCTAGGCTCTAGGGTAGGCTTTCTCTACGGTTTTACTAGCAAAATACCAAAATTACAAGTCATGAATTTAAATAGTTTAAAAATAATTAAAAATTACTAAAAATCATAATATGAAATAAATATCAATAAATAATAATTATAATTATAAAATTTCAAAATTACCCTCATTTTAGAAACTGGGTGTAACAATCCTATCCACCTTACAAAAATTTTATCCTCGAAATTAAGATGATCGTACCCCCTTCTAGGTCAAACATAATCAAAGGGTCAATCACTAGTCAATTTTCTCAACATCCTAGTACTTGGTCGTCAGCTGGTCAACTTTCTAGGATTTTACCAATGCTAGCTACCTAGTGTTGGCAACTAGAATTTAGCAAAAAGAGAAACTCTATAATAGGCTAACTCTCAGCTTTCCAATCCTATCAAGTCACCTATAACTAAATACCCAAAATCTAAGCACACAAATCCCAAATACCACATATACATAAGCTCAGGAACAACAACCCATAACATATATCCTAAGTATATCATTTACAATCTATATATATATATATATATATATATATATATATAGAACTCTCAGTCTTAGGTGAATCTTACAGCTATACTCAAGGGCTGGCTCTGGTCACTGGGTGCCTCACTGGAAGGGTAAAAGAAAACAATAATAAATCATCAAGGTTGTATGGCATACTAACATCCTATATGTGTAAACTGGTGGGTATTATAGATAACAGAAGAATTATCTGCAATGTGTTACTATTCTAACACCAATTCTAACTATCACCTCCAGGGTATAGACACTCTACAAGTCATCATATCATTATACTATGAAAGAACCACCTATGAATAAGCTCTACAAAACTAAATATCCCTACTCCTAACTTATTTATAACAACAGAAGGGTATGATGTTTAAAACCTTCTCAAGATACAATCTGTTAATCATATGCGTCTGTCCAAAATCTTGTTGTCCAGAGTCTTCATCATGCTAGTGAGCAAGGCTACGATAATCACAGAGTCCTTGACTAAGGTACGTACCTCTAGGTTCATGGTATCTAAAATTTTCGTATTACCGCATGCGACGACGAAAACCTTAAATTCCCATACCTGAGAAATACATCCAAAATCTGACTACATGTCCTCACTATACCAACTAACACGACTATCAAAGATTCTAGATCCCATGATTTAGGTGACCTAGCCCATATGATTTTTTTTGAAGATAAACAAATATAACAAAAGAACAACATGACAAAATTTATCAATCAACAAGGAACATATGGAATCGGATTTCAAGGTAGTTATAAAAGACAATTCCGGGAATGGAATTGAGAAGAACGGAACTTGCAGCAAGATCTCCAATGGTCTGTGCATCCTTGACTGTCTTGACGATAGCTTGTCCTGCTGGTTTTCTTCGGTCTGCTGCTGATGCTGCATGAACCGCTGCTGCTGAGAGAATCGGAAATGAAGAGAAAAGTCTCTGTACAGACAGAGGTGCACCTCCAATGTAGCAGAAACGCTAACATGAGTCGGCACAACAGGATCTGCGATCTCGAGGCCCTGATGAACAGGACGAGAGGTGGCAAGCCTCTCGATAGTATCCCCCGAAACAGAGCGATGAGATCGTGTCTTCATAACCATCATGAAGACAGATCAAACCAAGAAGCAATTACTGAGAATGAAGCAAAAAATCAAGGGAGGACAGTTTATATCCAAGGAAAAAACAATAAGCAGCAAATTTGGATAAAAGGAATCTGATTAAGAGTTTTTCCTAATGTGATTGAGTACCTCAAAATAATCCTAATCCTACTGCAAGCTGTAGTGATACTCTAATTCGAATACCACTACATAAACTCGACCTGCATGGGCCACCACTAAAAACGTGTCACGACCTGCACCCACTGTGAGGGTACGAGAACGTAACAGCGCCCAGCCTACGCCGCAGTGTCGGCGGTAGAACGCTATTCTAGGTCATGAACTATAACTAACATAAAACGAATACTCTCCATAAGGAGGCCAACACAGAGGTATAACTCAATCACAATCTATAGATAGAATATGGTACGATAAAATAGGTAAAGAAATCCTCAACTGAGGTACAACAGAAATAAAATAACAAGTCTCACCAACTACTAGTCTCAATATCTCTAAAATATACAACTTTGAAAATAAAGACAACAGCTAAACATTAAAAGAACAGTCTAAGCTATCTACACTAAGCAAGGGTATCATCCTCAGCAGCTGCCTAAACCTCCCAGGGGTCCAGGTCACGAGTGTCATCTAAGCAAGCTCCAAAGTAAGGGGTGTAGGGTTCCTCATCATCCTCTGTAAAATTTTTAACAGGTCCAGCCAGGACAGAAGCGAGCACAAAACATCTCACGCAGTTCATATCAAGTTAGGAAATATAAAACATGCAATAGAGTAAGGTACATAAAACGCTGAAAGAAGAATGTATATGAAAAACAGTAGAGATTTAATAACAGGAAATATCTATATATGATAAGTAAGAACTGTAAGCCAACTGTGATTTAGAGTACAATATGGTTATGTAAACGGTCTAGGATAATGCAATGGTAACTCCATTGTACGTGGGTGTACAATAGACATATACAATAGTTATACAATATTGTACAATAGGATTTGAGTATATAACCAATTCTACTCCCCCTCCCCAATCAATACACAAGGATCCACTCTAGTTACGTTATCTTATACAATAGTGTACAATATTATACAATAGATGTACAATATTATATAATAGATGTACAATGATTTACAATGGTTGTACGATGTTATACAATAGTGTACAATGGTCTATCCCTGGAACTCATGTGATAATGAGAGTATAATATGCACAATGAGTATACAAGGATATGGGTATTCAATAAATACAATATGTAAGTGAAACGCACATCACAATATGTATTTAGTGAATACAAGGGGATAACATTCCAAAAGAAGATCCATATAGTACCAATCTGTGATAATAATCGTATCAGCATCAAGTACAGTAATCTAGAGCAAGAATATAAATCCAGACAAGTATAAAATGGTCAGAGAATGTACTCACCTGGTATCTGAATAGCTGTGAAAATGTACTGTCAGAGATGTGGTACCTGGCTCCTAGTTAGAGCAATACAAGTCACAACAAGTCCAGAATGGTAATAAAATGCACTACAATGCGTTCTACATGAATCTAGGTCAATCTAGACCAAAGTCAACTCTTGGTCAACTCTGGTCAACCCTAGAAGTCAAACTAGGTCAACCAAGTCAAACCTAAGTCAAACTAGTCTATACTAGGCTAACAAGGCTATTCTAAGTCTAACAAGACTACACTAGTCTATTCTAGGCTCACTAGCTAAGCAGATACAACCATAGGCCATAGGCTAATAGATTAGGCCATGGGCCAATAGGCAATACCATGCCTAATCATCCTACAAAACATCTATACACCTAACACATATATATATCTAATATATAATAAACATAGATATCATTATATACTCTAATATAGGAATACACATATATCTATTTATATAAGCTAATAGAAAATCACATATTGATGTGGCTATTCAATTTAACATAGCCTACACAACTTAATATAGAAAACACATATTAGTATATAGACTAACCTACCATATACATACACATGTCAATACATATACATATACATATGTATAGAGAGGGGGGACACATGTACATGTGTCCAAGTGTATGTGTGTGTGTGAGTGAAGCAAACAGTTAAGAAAACAGTGAGTTACAGAGGGAATCATGTATGCTAGTGTGTGTGAACTCAAGTGTGTGATACATGTGTGTATGGTATGACTTGATAGTGTGTGTGAGTCTTAGGCACTAGGGTGTGTGATAGATGCATGTGTGCTAATGTGTGTGTGTGAGTGAAGTGAGAGTGTATACAATCTGAATTCTGAAATTAAACAGTGACATTAGGCTAAACAGTGAGGCATTTAAGTGTGTGTGTCATGCTAGAGTGTGTGTGTGTGATACATGGCATGTGAGTGTGGTGCCAAGTGAATGTCACAAGTACCAAATGTGTGTGAGAGGCTACATAAAATAGTGGAACAGTAGGCTAACAGTGAAAACAGTCCAGACAAGTAAATCTCAGGTTTACTACACTGGAATCATGTAACATAGTTCACAAAACTCAATTAAACAGCCTAGTCAGCTATACACTGATTAATACATGAAGAACATCTATTTCAGTTCAGCCAACACTCATTCCAGTTCAAAACAAACCCCCAAAATCAGTTTGCAACAGTCCACACTAATGCCCAGGTTAATACATTGAAGGACCCCAAAATCAGTTCAAAAGAACCCAAAAAAAATCAGTAAACAGTCCAAGCAAAACCCAGTTTTCAATCCCTTCTTACAATCACAGATTTTGAACCCAAACCACATCCAAACCATCCCAAATTTGACACACCATTAGAAATCATGTAGGAGGACATGTTAGGGCTTTAATATCATGCAATTAAAAACATATAATAGGTTAAAATCGATGACAAAAACCATATCAAAAATCTGTAAAAATAGTAAACAATAGACTGAATATAGGATATCAGAAATTAATTGGAAAATAGAGAATTGATCTAACAAATCAAATTAAAATGAGAATTTAATGGTTGGTAATGCATCTACATATTATGTACGTGTCATACAAGAGTTTATGTCCACCCAAGTGGACACAAACGTGTCCAATCACATAAAATACGAAAACAGTGCACAAATAGACTGCTCCTCGTGTACGTGTTCACGGTGTCTGTGTGTACGACACGACACGACACAACCCACGTGGTTGTGTCCTAGGGTCGAACTAGTGTAGGGCTAGGGTTAGGACACCCTGCCATGTGTCTACGATACGCGTACGTGTGGTATGACACGCGTATCAGTGACCAAAAGTGACAGCCGACTGTGCAGTGTATTCCCCGTGCGCACGCTCGTGCGTGTCCGATACGACACGAGAGCTCATGCAACTCGACACACGGGGTGGCAGACATTGCCCCTCGGTGTGTGTCAAGTATCAAGTATCCACGTCGCGTGTCCGTGTCGCAATCGCGCCCGAGCAGCAGGGCATGCACAGTGCCCGTGCACGCACGTACGCGACCCTCTGTTCGCGTGTCTGTGTGGACTCGACATGACACTAAGACTACACAAAAACACCAGAAACGTGTAAGCGACATCAAACCCTAATTTTCTATTCAAACACTTTTCTAAAAATCACACGAAATGCCCATTGGGGCATTTCATCGAACACTTGGTATGTGACACTGATACGTGTCCAAAAAGGACACGAATTTTAGGGCTTCCCATTTCTACAGTTTGGTTAGGTCTAGGGCTCCCTAAATATGCAATAAAATCAAGATTCTATGAAGGAGATTGAAAGTTACCTATATGTGTCAAATCCTTCAAAAAGCTTCAAAGGGAGGTGCTCCTCTTGATGGCCAAACTCCTCCAGTTAGCTCCCAAGCTGAGAATACTCGTAACCAACAGCACGAGGAGTAAAATTAGAACCCATTGCAATTGGTTTGGGGGAAAAAGGATTTAAAATGGATTTTCTATGATTTATTGAAGATGGGGGCTTACCTCTTTCTAAAACTTGGCAAAAATCCTAATGGAGGCTAGCCCTAACTTTGAGGGGTATTAAATAGGATGGGGGAGACTATTATGACCAGCCATGGGCTGATTAGGATTAGGGTTTGGCTACATGGTGTGGGCCTATGGGCTTTAAGTCTCAAGTCATTAGTCATGACTTATGAAATCATAAGCCATTCTAGCCTAATCAATTCCTAATCTCTCCAAACAAGTTTCAATGAGTTAACCCTCACTAACTTAGGTCAAGATAAGGTTACTTAACCTAACCAAGTGGCCATAACCTAGGTTAGTCTACCCAGTCAACACTAGTCAAAGTCAACCTAGTCAACCATCATTCAAATAATTCCAGAATAAATCCTAAAAATTCCCATAAATTCAAATAAATTATAATAAATTTAAATAACCCTAAAAATTTTAGAAAATACCCTAATCACATGGCTAGGCTCTAGGGTAGGCAGTCTCTACGGTTTCACTAGCAAAACACCAAAATCACAAGTCATGAATTTAAATAGTTTAAAAATAATTAAAAATTACTAAAAATCGTAATATGAAATAAATATCAATAAATAATAATTATAATTACAAAATTACTCTCATTTTAGAAACTGGGTGTTACACTTGCGGTATCCCAAAACCACTTCCTTTGACTTAATCGGATATTCCGATGCTGATTTTACGGGATGCAAAGTCGACCGTAAGAGTACCAGCAGCACGTGTCATTTTCTAGGAAATGCGTTAGTCTCATGGCTTAGCAAGAAGCAAGAACTCTGTCACACTATCCACAACGGAAGCTGAATACATCACAGCTGGTCGTTGCTGTGTACAGATTCTATGGATGAAGCAAACCCTTGAAGACTACAACTTATTTTTCAAGCACATACCTATCTTCTATGATAACACTAGTGCAATTAATCTGACCAAGAACCCAGTATGCCACTCACGCACAAAATACATAGAGATTAGATATCACTTTCTGCGTGATCATCAACAACAAGGCACGATTAATTTAGAGTTCAAAGACACCGAACATCAGCTAGCCGACTTCTATACCAAACCACTGGGCGAAGAGCGCTTCAATTTCCTTTGTCGTGAGTTAGAAATTTTGGATGCAACAATCATAAAATAAATTGGACCTGCGTAAATAACGATTATGATATATATTTTATGGTGACTTTGCTATAGGTACAAGCCGAAAGGGTCCTTCTGACAAGAAGGCGTAAAAGCCTAAGCGACACGATACACTAATCTTTGGACTACCGCTAGCTGGGATCCGGCCCCTACAGCTACCCCATGGCAGTTTCATCATAATGATCGCTGTCTTAAACCATTATTTATTATATGGCTTAATTATTTTTATGACTTATTTAATTCAAACTTTCAAATTCTAGACGTTTTCTCTCAAAACTTACCTGTTTTTTCAAACTTTTATGTGTCCTGGAACATGGAGGCAGAGTTCGGGCTGAACTCTGCCCCACACAGAGTTTGGGTCGAACTCTGTGTCCATGTTCACAGAACCTTCTTTGGTTCTCAGCCATCCATCTTTTTGATCCGATGGTCAGGATTTTACCCGACCTGCTGCCCCCAAAGCACTTAAACCCGAGAAAACCCCCTCTCTCCTCACTTGCATCTTCTTCCACCTTCCTCCAAACATTTTTTCTCAAACCCTAACCCTAGAAATCCAATTTTAGGGCTCCTCTCATTTCCAAACTCAAGATCTAAGGCTTTTGAGGGGATCTCTTCCATCTTCCATTATTTGGGTGAGGTATAATTTCCTTTTGTCCTCTATTTTCCCTTTCAAATTTATTTTCTCTATGGCTCCAAGACTCCTTGGTAGAGGTAAGATAAGAAGGAGTGATGGTGCATCATCTTCCTATCCTCCTCCTCTTCTTGCTCCTGCAATCCATACTTTATTCAATCCACCACCACCACAAGACCCCAACACCCTCAATAAAAAACTATTTGTATCATTGGATCCGTCCAATGAATGGTTTTTCGATTTTCGATCACGAAGCGTGTATGCGGAACATCCGATAAATTTTACTATCTTTTCGGATTATGATTCCTTGTTTCATGATTTGTTCTTAGATGAATTAGTTACTACTTCATCTATCGTTTATTTGAATACGATACATATGTTCTATTGCAACTTAACTTTTGACGACACACGAATTTATTCCCGTGTTGTCGGTATCGATATTTCGTTTGATGACTTTGAGCTTGCTGACTATTTTGAGATCCCAGAACCTAATTCTTGGGAAAAACTTGTCGATGCCCGATAATTTTAATTTTTCAACGGATCTTCGCTTGAGAGCTTCAACGATGACTTGTGTAACCCTAACACTCGTCTCTGCAAGCTACGGGCAAAATTCCTCAACCTGTACTTTTATGAACTTCATCAGATTCTTTTCTCCACGATCTTGCCCAAAGCGGGATCGACTGATGAAGTGTCCTACCTTAAGATTTCTACTCTTTACCATCTCCACTTCCATGTCCCATTCAACTTTCATCGTATGATGATGGACTGGATGATTCGTGCAAGGACGAAACCCTGAGCATTGGTTTACGCCATGTATTTGCCAATGATCTTTTGTGCTTTCCATATTCCACTCGATGAGTGTTAGTTTCTTCCCGTCCCTGCCTATCCGTCCAAAGCACGGAGGCTTCTAGCTGCTGTTGAGTCCCCTACTGAGCCTGAGCACTCTGAGTCTGATGCTCGTTCTGATCCTCCTAATCTTGGCGACCCTGAGCCCGAGCCACCTGCTACCCTTGAGTCCCTTCAGACTATGCTGAGAGATCGTTTGCACTTGGAGGACGATCGCTGGATTCAGATGGATTACCGTACTACCCTAGAGATGACGGCCATCAGCAACACCCTGCATGACATCCAGTACTCCCTGGCTACCCATCCTACAGTGTCATATCCCATGGTACGGGACCCTTCTCGCGAATGTTTCTGTGTCAACGGCACTTGGGTCAGGAGGTACCTGGTTCCGGATGCAGAATTTATTGATCCACGTCGCCTTGCCAGCGGCCCATCTGATTCTGCTGGACCTTCCGTGCTCCGTGACGGCCGTGGTCCCCTTTATAATGCTGCTACTGATGTTTAGGATTTACTTTATTTCTTCACTTTGCAGTTTCATTCAGTTTTATGTAGTTGACCACTTTGTATTGTACTTCTTTGTGCTTAGCTTCTGTTTGGTTTATTACTTGCTAGTTATCTCTTACTTTGGATTTGAGCCTATGTTGTGTGAATGCATATTTTCTCCTTGATTATTCTTTATGGAGGAGCATATATTTCATTTTTTTAAATGCCAAAGGGGGAGAATATGTGATATTTGCTTGTTTTGGGAGCATTGGATAAATATTGTGATATGTTTATGGATATTTGTTTTAAAGCTTCAATTCATATTATGTTTGGACAAGTACTTGTATCAGGACTTCTCTATTTATGGGGGAGCCGACATGTCCATCTACGGGGGAGCTATATATGTGTCTAGGTATGAATGTTGCGACACGCAAATATCACAATTTTGTCAATTATCAAAATAGGGGAGATTGTTGACCCAAACTGGATCGCAGTCAACCTAATCTTGATAATTAATAAATCGATATTTGTCATGATCCAACTCGACACATAAATCTCCATCAAGCTACAAATCAGACGATTATCACATATCAAGTCAGACGAACATCATTGACGACTGCTCGACAAATACTGCTGTAACTTATAAACGGAGTCTGTAATTTTACACTTTTATTGAGTCTAGGCTATTATAAGTTGAGTTGCACTGAGTATCTCAACCATAGACTAGATAACCAAAAGCTCCACAAATAAAAGACCAAATTGCCAAAGCCCAAAATCAGCCCATGAACATTCTGTCCCCAAGGAGGCAGAGTTCGGGCTGAACTCTGTTCCCTAAATTCTAGGAGCTGATTTTTAGGGTATGCTCATCGCTAGTTGTCCAACGGCCAAATTTTTGAATATTTTGGACAGAGTTCTGGCCGAACTCTGCCTCCCAGAACTAGTATAAATAGGTACCCATTTCTCTCATTTCAAATCATCCAATCTTCTCTTCTTCTCTACTCCTATCGCCTATACATCCTAAAGAGCTATACCCTTCTCATCTACTAGCCACAAGACTTCCCAAGTCTATAAGGTGCTCAGTGCGAGTCGACTAGAAGTTTGTGTGCAAGAGTCTCAAAGAAGTCGCTTTGAATATTCCAAGTTTCGCCTCTGCGATTTTGTAAGAAGTTGGCGTGCTCTTTTGAATAAAGGCACGTGTTTGTACGCTATTTCACAAATAGTGGATTTCAAAACTGAACAAGAGTTCTCAGGCCTGGACTAGTCCTCAATGAGGGAAATTGGGTTAAAACTGCTGTGTTTGCATATGCTATCTGATCTTCATTTACTTTCCGCACTTATACTCCGATTAATCTTTTGTTGGTTATACTTGAATATAGTTAATTATTTTTAATTGTTTATTATTGACACACATACTCTATTTACCCTACTCTAGAGTTGCCTACACGTACTTTAATGTTTAACCCAAGCTTTCAAATTTATGAATATATATCAGTAGCTAAACTTTACTTATTTTTAATTTTCTTATAATGTAACTTGCATAATCAAATAATTCCTTTTTTTTCTCGTAAACCTGTAGTATATGTTAGTCTAATGATTAAATTGGTTTTTATTATGTTTAATCTATTAAGTTTAGTATTATAAAATCATTAATAATCATACAATCGCTATATTGTTTATACTTAAACTTGGTATTGTTCTAGTATGAATTAATTTTATCATCCTTGCTATTATGGTATTGTTTTGTTCGCGTAACATGTATTTACAGAAGAATAATAAGCAAGATTAATCCTATATGTATGTAATAAAGAAATCGTGATGGAACAAAGATACATCAAGTCCAAATATTTCTCTGAACTGCCTATGATATCTTCGGAGCCACGCATTCGGAGTTCCACCCCCAGAAGCTATTTATATTTTTCAGATCTGATTAGCTTTGGACACCTTCCATCAGAAGAAAAAACTACCATTCAGACAAAGAAAGAATCCAAACTATCAAGACATCATGCTCACTGTAATATTTTTTTATTCTTATATCTCTAGGATTATTTGTAATGAGATAAAATGAATGCTAAACCAAAATCCAGCCAAATATCCAATTCTTGAACCATAATATTAGACTTGTATACCGTCAGTATACTGCTAGCGATATACTTACGATATACTAGTAAAAACCCAGCTTTCAAACTGACCACCCCAGCATAAGCAAAAATCTTCAGTCTGGTATACTGACTGTATACTTCGACATACATATGGTATATCGTTTGCTTATTTTATGTCAGCAATAAATGCTACAACAACTATAAAATTACCCATTTTATAGTCATTACTATTCAGAGCGATATACCGATGGTATACTGCCTGTATAATAACGACTCTATTAATTATGGTTTTTTTATATGTTATATCAGAACCAAATTACCCTTATTTGTTCCTACTTCTTGGAGCCTCAACTTTGTATCTTCTATATAGGAAACCTCTAACATAAAAGAACTTTTATTTGCCAAATCTATTTGAGATTAGAGTTTTCATTGAGTTGTAATTGGATATTCAATCTATTGTAAGAAGATCAAAACTATTTCTTCCAAGAGGTTGAAGTCCTCAAGCCTTTGTGTCAAATCTTATGTATAAGTCGGCAAGCCTTCGAATAAAAGTTCGTGTGCAAGAAGTCAGTGATGCCTTCAGTTAGTGCTCACAAGTGTAACTATTTTTTATAATAGATGATTAAAGTTGGAGAGTGTTTCAGGATAGAGTCTTTCACAGAGGTTACAAGGATACATCGGGTGTTGGTGTTCTTGTCTTATTTTTAGCACATTTTAAAATTTCCAAAACATCTTTAATTGTGCTTAATTAGTAGTTAAACCATATTTTCTCCCTCTTTAGGGTGCTTTCAGTAATGAGCTCTTGTCTCTGTCCCTCTCTTTACCTCACACGCACCTCTCTTAATATACCTACCAGTTTACTTGCACTTAGTCCCCTAAGAACTTGTAAAAAATTTTGTAGTCTAGCTCCAAATAAAACTATAACTTTAGTATCTTCCAACGATAAGATATTCCAAGTTAACTTCTATAAAGAAATAGAAGGCAAATACATAGGACTACTGTGATGGGCGAAAGATCTGAACATGTATGCCTTAATAGACTATAATTTATTAATCTTTTCGCTAGCGTGGGAACACAGTATTCACCTTTCAGCATCCTTGTTAGAATCACATGTTGCAAGATGACATATACTTATGGTTCTTATACGGGTGCTAAAATATGATCAGTATGAGAACCATAAGGATATGCTTTCACATAACATATGTTATTTGTGAACATCATGTTGCCATGATAGCGAAAGACTAATAAGTCATAGTCTTTTAAGAAATGCACATTCAGATCCTTCATCCATCCTTTTTTCCTACTATTTTTGGTACAAATTAACATGACATATCTTGCCTTTGGTAGTCACTTAATTAAGTTACAGTCTTAACTGCATAGTCCATAAAATATTCTTTGTAAGTTCATCAGGAACTAAATATACAAATAAACTAGAAATATTAGAAAATTAAAGGGGAATATAAATGCATCTATGCACTTACTCTTTGGCGAAGGCGGAAGCATCTATGGAACCGACTCCACAGCAAAGGCGGACATAGTCATAGGTATATTAAATAATTTTTTTATTTGAACAATTGTTGCATTTATTCATAAGGCTGGATATATTGTATGAGAACATTATTGTATCAAAGTACCCTTTGGGTATTGCATACTCTTTGTCTATTGTGTACTCTATGTGTTGTTTATTATCTACGTCATATCAAACGTACTATCTCTTTATTATTTGTTGTCTCCATATCATTTTTTACTTATTTTAGTATTAGCGACATATTGTGACGTTCATCGACGTAAAAGGATGTTTCTAAATTTTATCCAGATGTCGCTATATGTATTAAGACATCGCTAAACATCGTTGGTATGTTGTTATATGGGATACAAATTGGAAGGATTTACGACATATAGAGAAATACTATATGTCGCTGAATTTTAAAAAATAGACAACTACAAGAAAAATGGCTTTTCATGGTGGTTTTTCCCCGTCAAGAAATTATATTCTTGACAGTTTTGGATCCGTCATCTAGGCCCCGCCAAGAAAAGTCACTAGTTTTCTTGACGGTCTCTATCTTTCTGTTTCTTGACGATTTTAAATCGTCAAGGAAAAATATGTCTTGGCGTTTTAAACCGTCAAGTAAACGTATCGAAAAAAATGTCAAGGAAAATAAGAACTTTTCTTGACTGTGGCATAGATGACGAGTAATATCCGTCAAGAAAGTCCTTTCTTGACGGTAAAAAATCGTTAAGAAAAACATTTATTAATGTTTAAAAACTGTCATAAAACTCCTTTCTTGATGTTTAAAAACCGTCAAGAAACCATGTATTGATCTTAAAAAAACATTACGTTGACGTTTTACAATAGTCAAGAGAAACCTGTGTAGGACCGTTGAACACCTCTAGAGGGGGGTAAATAGAGTGAGTGCGAGTGCAGCGGAATAAATCACCACTTAAAACATTAAAAGCAGATCACTATAGCAGTGAATAAAGCGACAATAAATAAATGTAGCAAGAGATCAAAGAATCAAACTCAGAGAACACCGCGATATATACTGGTTTCCCTCTTGGAGGACTAATCTAATCGCAGGTACTCTTGCCTGCTGTTAATCCACTATTCATAAGCTAATTGAGAGCTTGTAGTCTCTTTACAACACTGTACTTGGTGACAAGTGCACGACCAACTTCACAACATCGTGCTTGGTGACGAGCGCAAGACTAGCTCCTAAAACAGAGATAATTTCTGAACTTGAACGACCTCTTTACAACTCTGAGAACCAAAGAACTCTAAATCAAATCGATATTACTGGCTTTGGCTAAGAGATGTATAGATGGAGTATGAAAGCTTTTAGAACACTAAAAAATACTTTAGGAATAGATAAAGAGAAGAAAAATTGAGTGTTTTGAAAAGGAAAATTTCTTTTCTATTTGTAGGTGTTTTTGAGAACCGAACTAGGACAGAGTTCGGGTGGAGTTCGGATGCAAAGATTTCGCAAATGAACGTTGCATGCAGATTTGGAGTTAACAAACATTTGAATATGAAACAACCGAACTCGGTCCGAATTCGGACCAAACGCGGCTTGAGTTCTGTCTAAGTTCATCTAGTAATGTTTTGTCAAAATCTGTTGCATAGGATAAATGAAACTTTTGGTAAGTGGACTTTGAATGAATGGATAGCTTTATAGATGAGTGGAATATGAATAACCTAAGCCAGTAATACTTAGTCGATTTTATAATTTGCATTCTAGACTCATTAAAGGATAAAATACATAATAAACTATAAAATGACTTAGACTGTTTTCAGTGCATAAGTACATCGGGATGATGATTTTCATGCTTGCTGATGTTGTAGTACACTCTCTGATATTGAATTTACTTGACATGAAATATTAGCAGTAGTTTGTATATTTTGTTATTGACTTAAGTCATATGTTGATTTATTAAAATCGGGGAAACCATTTGGTAATGGACCAACAATCTCCCCCATTTTGATAATTGACAAACTTTAGTTTATACCAAAATATATCTAATAACTTGAAAAAAATAGAGGTATTGCTCTTTCTCCCTCTTTGTCATGATCAAAATGTTATGGCTCCCCCGTAATGTGTGAAGCCAACAATGCTCACCAAAAGACAAAGAATGAACATATCCATATATAATAAGTCGTAGCAATTGTAAACTAGAAGTAGCAGTGAGAAAAGACACAAAAATTTTATAATATCACTAGAATAAGATGCAACTAACATAAACTGCATAAGTCATAACTCAAAAGTTTATGACAATCAAAAAGAGTCTAACAAAAAGTCTAACCCGAAAGTTTAGACTGATACATCATAAAAGAAACTACATAGATCATCATCTAGCAACTACATCGAGAAACCACTAAATGTAGTCCTACATTATAATGGCGTATCATCATCTCCAGGAGCATCCGGTGGAAAGTAAGCTGTAGTAGGATCAAAATGTATAAAAGTAGCCTCATCATCGAACCTCGGACCAGTAAATCTGGGGTGATGGATCATCGCAGCAGGATGAGTGGGATCATGTGATAGACTCTAGTGTATATCAGCAATGCTATTCCACAACATCTGTGCCTAGGTGATGTGGCGGAACTCAGAGTCAATGTAACTCTGATGACGTTGAGCTGAGAGGGCAACAAAGTCATCAAAGTGCTGATAAAAGCCTGGGTCAAAACCAGGAACAGGGGTTGGCGCAGCTGGAGCAGGAGCCCGAGGGTCATCATCATGAACCAGAGCAGTAGGTTCGGCAACGGGTGGAGGAGGAGGGTTGGGATACAACCTAGCTCTACTAAGCTCAGTAGCAGGATAAGAGAAAGGACAGATTTGAAGATCAATTTCAAATCTCCTTAAGACAGATGCCAGGTGCATTGGGTAAATAAGGTTACACCCTGCACTTCTGCAATTGAGCATCCTGGCCATAACAGTCTTGGGGATGGAGAAAGGTATGCCAATGTGAATATGATACATCGTAGATAATTCCATGAAGGTGATCTCATCAGAAGATCCCCTTTTTAGAACTAAAACGGAGAAGATAAAGCGATATAATTCATAGAAGTACAGATTCAAGTGTTTCGAATACACCCTATGTGGGACATGACGAGGGTGACACATCAAGGAGTCAAGAGTGACACCTTCTGGAAACTGGACGTGGTTAATGTCCACCAAAGCTTCACCAATATCAGGAATGTGAAAATATTCACTAATATCAGTGGCATTGAACTCAAGTTCTTGTCCAGCAATACAAGAATAGAAATTGCTATTTTCTTTTACTTGCAAGTTGTAATAAAACATCCTAACGGGATTATCATAAGTATTATCAAAAAATTTAAAGAAGTCCTGAATTCCAAGTCGGTTAAAGGTAGAAGCATATTCAGAAAAAATTGTAAAGTTGACACAAGCTCCAGCACAGATTTTACGACCAAAGAAGGAAGTAAACCAAAGATCCAAAAATTCCTTGTCAAGAAATTGACCAGAGTCATAGTCGTCATTATCAGAGGGATGAGCTGGACTGAAAATATTGGTTGGGACATAGTCAGATGAGGATGATCCTACTTGGGAGTCATCCATCTTTCTCTTTTAGGCTTTGGGTGCCATAGAAAGAAAAGAGAGAAGATAGATTATTACCTTTGGAAGAAGGAAGAAGAAGATGAAGAATATGAAGGGGATCACTTCAAAACTCCATAAAACCTGAAGAGGAGGAGGAGGAGAACCTTCACTTAGGATTTTGGAGAGTATTTTCAGTAGGATTATGAGAATAGAGGTGGTAAAAGTGAGGTATATAAAGGCTAGGGCCGGCTGTTCTGTTCTGGAAATCCATACAGTTACCATCCAAACTCGTCCGAACTCGGTCCGAGTTCGGCTGCTTGTATTTCCAATGTCATTATTGTTGTATAATTGATAATATTCAATGTATAACTTCCACAATTCTTTATTTTATAATTTTTATTACTTTGGGTTTGCTGTAGGGGCCAGATCCCAACTAGCGGTAGTCTGAAGAGTAGTACACCGTGTCGCTTCCGACTATTTACGCCTGTATGACAGAAGGACCCTTTTGGCTTGTATCCAAAATAATGTCCAATAATAAAGTTCAAAGTTTTGAGTTATAAATTGATTTATTATTCATACTACATTATAAATCTGAAAATTTAAGCATGCCGAGCTCTCGATGCAGATTGTTAAAGCGGTCTTCAGCTAATGTTTTTGTGAAAATGTCTGCTAGTTGATGATCTGTGTCAACAAATTCTAAGAAAATATCCTCATGTTGTTGGTGATAACGTAAGAAGTGATGACGAATCTCTATGTGCTTTGTGTGTGAATGACATACAGGATTCTTAGTCAGGTTAGTAGTGCTAGTATTGTCACAATAAATAGGAATCTTAGTGTAGTACAGATTGTAGTCTTCTAAGGTTTGCTTTATCCATAAAATTTGATCACAACATCGTCCTACGGTGATATACTCATGTCATGACCCGCACCCGCTTTTCGGGTGCGAGCTCGTGAGCAAGCCAGCTACGTATCGAGCGGACTACAGCCTGACTCGAGTACGTATAAGCTGTCCACAATAGGGTATCATGTCTAATTTAAACTATATCTCAATCCACAAGAATCAAATAAAACAAGAATGAACAATTATGGGTCATGGTCTGCAGCCCATTAGCATATTGTTCGATTAGACTCCAAGAATTATGTGAGTCTATAAATAAGCAGAGTATATCATGGTATGGAATATAAAGCACAAGAAGATAATAAAGAAATATCACAAGCAAATACCTGTATCATACATCGCAATCCTCTACCATCCTGCTCTGCTAACTAACTCCATGTAGTCTCTAAACCTGAAGAGATCATCAGGTCCTCAGAGGACTAGCAAGATACATAAAACATGCCTATCTAACAGTTTAATCATGCAAAAATATAAACCGGATATAAATAGGAACTAGACATGAGACTGGCTTGTGGCTACTGACACGTAACTATGAACACGGATACGGGAACAACTATACATAAATTAACTGCTGGAAGATCAATAGAATACCAACCCTCGCCCCGAATGTGGACTCGCAGGTCAGTTTCAAGACAAGTCACCCTCGCCCTGTGTGTGGACTCGCAGGTGCAATCGGACAACCCTCGCCGCGTGTATAGACTCGCAGGTTGTGGAAAAGACAAAGGAATAACAGTTCACTCACACATACTTACAGACACGACTCAGTCAATATACAGGTGAAGACACGGTACAACTCAGTCATGACATAGGTAAGGACAACTCTAGCATGATCCATGACGTAAACAAGCCTGGTATAACTACACTATCAAGTCATGAAATACTGATATACAAGCAAGACAATAAACTGGTAAACGCGGTATCATATAAATCTATAAAAACTAAGCTAACTAAAGATAACATACTACAACAGGTGTACTATAAGCATGAAAATAAACTGTAGAGGAAGGAAAGGCATACATGCCTGGAGGTTGCACGCAGATCCAACAACAATATAGTCCACTGCTAAGCCATAGAGTCCAAATCAACAAAACTGTCTTCCAAAGCTGAAATAAACATTACCAATATTCTCAGAATGGTCAAATTAGCTAGGGTTGCTTGTCCTTAAGTCGAATTCTGGATACAGGGGCAAAATAGTAATTTTGGGCAAAAATGATGTCCGTCGTTGGACCTGCTTTGCACCGAAAAGCGTACCAGAGTTGATGGTCTCTAAAGTCGTCAAACTATATGTCTACGGATCCGATTTGATGATACGAACCCAACGGTATGTCAAATTTTGGATTCCGGTGGGCCGCACACAAAATCGCCCGTTGAATCGGATCGTGGGGCCTACAAAACGACGATCCAATCAACTGTCTCAGAATCGGACCAAACTTGGCATACAGGAGCAGAAAATTGATACGGCCCTGATGGCGCAAGTTTCGTCTCGATCTGACGAAAGTGCACAAAGTAATTAGAAAATTTGCATAGAGGCCGATACGGTAAATTTTGACGGATACGTATCAAATTCGTCGCGCACACACGACCAATTTGAATTTCGTCAAAGCTCACAGGTCCACGAAGCAGTTACGCACCTTAAAATGCTTTCGACTCGTGACCACGTCGTCCGAAACGGCGGAACATACGTCGTGTCGAGGGTTTTTGTGATTTTCAAAACAGGTTTTTCTGTAACTTTACAATCCAATTACTCATTATACTGTGAACGAAAAATTAATCTATCTGAAGGGTTTTGTTGTCCAATATGCTGTCTAAATAATTGTTCAATTAGAATTCTAAATTGGTCATTGGTTTTACCAGAATTGGCCTTCCAACATGGGCGTTTGGACTGGGTTTTACTCTGTTTTCAAACATGTTTTTCGTCGACTTCGAGTCGACTTATTGGCCAACATAGACAATCTAAATTCAATCTAATTGAGAGGAAATAATCTTGTATAGATTGGGATCTTACTCAAGAAAATGGCTCGTAAAACGATCGTGTGATCGTCGCGATTCAACGCTGCAAAGTCCCCCTCCTAACTGCTGTTGCTGCTGTCGTTTTGCTCGTTCAGTCCGCCGGCGCGCGCGCGGGTCGGGGGCAACCCTGGCCGGTCGGCGGTGGCCCCGTGGTGGCGCGCGGCTGCACCAAGGCCTGGTCGGCGCTGGGTTGGGGTTTAGAATTAGGGTTTTGATTCTCCTTCTATTCCTCTCTCGTTCGCTGCGTATCTATATACTTACTGTTCGGGTTCGAACAGAGGAAGTCGGGGCTTCCTGAGCGGCTGTGGGGGATTAGCTTTTGGGCTTGGGGGGTTTTAGCTCGGGTGGGTTGAGCTCAGGCCTGTGGGCTCGGGCTAGGCCGGCTGCTACTGCTTCTCTTTTATTCCTCTTTTCTTTTCTTATTTCTTTTTCCATTTCTTTTTCTTTAACAAACTAATATATATGTATATATATACATATACACATACATGTATACATTCTACTATATATATATATATATTTATATATATATATTATATATATATATATATATTTTATATATATATATATACATATATATATATATATATATATATATACATATATACATATAAAAATATATATATATATATATATATATATATATATATATATATATATATATATATATATACATATATACGTACATATACATATACGTATATAAAAAAAACATATATACGTGTATATATATATATATATATATATATATATATATATATATATATATATATATATATATATATATATATATATATATATATATATATATATATATAAAATATATATATATATATATATATATATACATATACGTATATATTATATATATACATATATATATATTCACACACGTACAACCAAATAATAATAAAATAGTATTATTTAATAATAACCTCAATAATAATAATAATAATAATAATAATAATAATAATAATAATAATAATAATAATAATAATAATAATAATAATAATAATAATAATAAAAGTAATAACGAAATTCAATAAACCAAATAATGGTGTATATACCATTTATACCGTCTAATAATCCCCAAAATGTACTGGGCCTATTTTATACAAATATTATTGAATATCAACTAATAACAATATTTATAATATTTAATTAACAAATATTTAGAAGATATTCATTAGATCATTAAAACGAAATACAACACAATCATACCAAAATACACAAACACGAATGTCGTTGGACGTACCATATGACTACATGGACTTGGGCTTGTTACGGGTTCAGTCCAAACTGGTTTGGTACAACCGGGTCTCCTAAACGTCAAATAATATTAATAATAACTAATTAAACTATTTATAATGGTCAGGTCACAACTTAGCCTGATTTTCCTAGTTAGGGCATTACTATGGCTCAGCCTTCCCTGGCATGGCTAATACACTAGTCAAGTCACGCCACTGCACTATCCGTGCCATGATTCCTAGTCGTCTGGTACTTCAAAACTCAACCATGGCTAAAGTCATCTACCGGAATAATTAACTAAATAATTGTTTATAAAAATAATTATAAAAATCACCATTAAATCAAATAAATGAATAAATAAATATTTCAAAAAATATTTTCGGGAAGGGAAGCTACAACTCAGCCTCAGTAGTTGATAGTGCCACAGAATTTTATTTCTAGCTAAACCATGAGACTAAGGCTTTTCCTAGGAAATGACACATACTGTTGGTATTTTTATGGTTTATTTTGCATACTGCAAAATCCGCATCCGAGTAACCTATCAGATTAAAGGATTTGGTTTTAGGATACCTTAAGCCGACTGTTGAAGTTCCCTTAAGGTATCGAAAGATACGCTTAACGGCACATAAGTGTGATTTCTTAGGATTTGCCTGATATCGTGCACAAATGCAGACACTAAACATAATATCAGGGCGACTAGCAGTTAAATACAATAAACTACCAATCAGACCTCGATACTTACGCTGGTCGACAGGTTTGCCACTTTCATCAGTGTCAAGCTTTGTTGATATAACCATTGGAGTTCTGATTGGCTTTACATTGATAAAGTCGTACTTTTTCAATATGTCCTTTGTATATTTAGCTTGATTGATAATGTTCCTTTTGAGTGTTGTTTGATCTTAAGTCCTAGAAAGAAGTTCAGCTCTTCCATCATACTCATCTCAAATTCACTCTGCATGCACTTAGCAAACTTTTGACAAAGTTTTTCGTTAGTAGATCCGAATATGATGTCATCAACATATATTTGCACAAGAAGAATATCATCATCTAAAGACTTGATAAATAAAGTAGTATCAACTCTTCTTTTTAAAAAACCATTTTCAAGTAAGAAGGCACTTAGGCGTTCATACCAAGCACGAGGTGCCTATTTGAGTCATAGAGTGCTTTCTTATGTTTGAAGATGTCATCAGGTTTTTAAAAATCTTCAAAACCAGGGGGTTGTTTCACAAAAAATTCTTCATTCAAAAATCCGTTTAAAAATACACTTTTTACATCCATTTGAAATAATTTAAAATCACTAAAACATGCAAATGCATAAAATATGCAGATAGCTTCTAGTCTAGCAACATGAGCATATGTGTCACGTCCCAGAACTAGAATACTGGAGAGCGGGGGCGGACATAGCCAGCTACGTATATTGAAGTGCAACCCACCTCGCTATACGATCACGGCTGTCTAGATACATGAGGGTTTAACTACAATCCATCAGTCACCTATGGTCAAGAACAAGCCTATTGTCTCAATCTCAAGCAAGCAAATAATAGTAACAAGATGTCAGATCACCAAATATACAATAGTAAGACGTCCCTTACATTATATATTTGGATGATCATGAAGCTAGTCGTACAAAATGTAAGGACTAGCAAGAGTTTAGTCATACATGATCAACCCTAGAATTTGTTAATCATGTTACAGCCCGTAGGCAGACAGTAAATAAGGTGCAATACGAGCTAACACGTGCTCGCTGGCTAAACGCCTCAAAAGAATAATTTTTACAATAAAGTGGAAGGACAAAAAAAAACCCACTCGTTGCCAGGGTTACGTCTGGTGGTCACCATCTGGCTGGAAGACAGGTGGATCCTCTGGTGCTGCTCCGATATCTGGCCACACAAAACCAGCTGGGTCAAACCCCAGAAAGAGCAAGTGCCACAAAGGAGCTTCACTTAGGAACTAAAACCAGCATATCACAATAGAATATTAAAGATAATAAATAAATAACTGATAATAATATAGATAACAACAATAAACTGAGTACGAGGAAACCATTCAAGTAGCCAGGTCATAACCCTTAAACCAAACAAGGACCGGGGTTGTAACCCTTCACCTGAATAGAAACCCGTCTCAAATACTATTGGTACAGTGAAGACAATAAACGAAGAGAGGACACATAACTGCTCCGGGAGCCAGGTTACAACCCTTAAACCAAACAAGGACCGAGGTTGTAACCCTTCGCCTGAACAGAACTGGATCCCCGATCTTTATTGTTAAGGTCGGTATAAATAATTAATCATGCTTGTTGAAGTAAGGTAAAACATGACGAGCATGGCATGGGGTGCAATAAGACAATAAACAAAGAGAGGACACAGAACTGCTCCGTGAGCCAGGTTACAACCCTTAAACCAAACAAGGACCGGGGTTGTAACCCTTCGCCTGAACAGAACTGGACCCCCGATCGTTATTGTTAAGGCAAGCATCAATAATCATGTAATGTCACAATCTTGCACATGATCAGGATAAGACTAAGCTGGAATTAACTCCATCCAATCAATCACGGCCAATCAAGAGTACGGCTTGATACTTTTAACTAACTAGGGTTATCACAACCTAGTTACTAGCAAGATGCAATGAGATTATCCCAACAGCCACAAGCCCTGCAGACCATCCGTTTATCCGGGTCGAATGTCCGTTTATGAAGGGTGCACCACATCACTGTGTGCTAAAAATATGGCCTACTCGTCGGTAGGCTACAAGTCCACTGAATGCGCCCAGATAACAGGATTGCCTGTAGCTGGGAATCTCTTCATGACTACTGAATCATTCTAGTTAATTAGCCTTATTCAATTTCAGTAGGTACCCCTGACCGTGGTACTCAGGGATCCCCATCCTAGATATGATATATGACAGTACCAGTTTATTTGTACAAACACAATCGCCCACGGTGTCCAGGTCTTTCATACTTGTCATACCGTGCAAGCTGTCGCAACAGCATATCGAGGTGTATCATGTCAGGGTTACTTATCAAGAGTGCGCCATGACGGGCCACTATCGTGTTCTATCCTTACATCATTATAAATGAAAAAAGTTGCATAAATAGTTAATAACATATTCTGGAAGCCAAGGAAAAGATCTACAACTTTTATGTTGGGAGTTGGGAGAAATTCTGGCCATAAATCAGCCAAATAGGACAAGAAAAACAACCCAATTAGACACTATGCGGCCAAGGGTGAATTGGGGGCTCATGCGGCAGTAGATGGGTACTCATCTATTCGGCTGAGTAGATTGGTACTCATCTATGTGGCTGAGTAAGTGGGTACCCATCTATGCGACTGAGTAAGTGGATACCCATCTATGCGGCTGAGTGAATGAATCTCATGCGACTGGGTAAGTGGGGACCCATCTATGCGGCTGAGTAAGTGGGTACCCATCTATGCGGCTGAGTAAGTGGGTACCCATCTATACGGCTGAGTAAGTGGGTACCCATCTATACGGCTGAGTAAAATGAATCTCATACGGCTGGGTGAGTGAATCTCATGCGGCTGAGTGAATGAATCTCATGCGGCTGGATAAGTGGGTACCCATCTATGCGGCTGAGTAAGTGGGTACCCATCTATGCGGCTGAGTAAGTGGGTACCCATCTATGCGGCTGAGTGAAGTAAATCTCATGCGGCTGGGTGAGTGAATCTCATACGGCTGAGTGAATGAATCTCATGCGGCTGGGTAAGTGGGTACCCATCTATGCGGCTGAGTAAGTGGGTACCCATCTATGCGACTGAGTGAAATGAATCTCATACGGCTGGGTGAATGGGTATCCATCTATGCGGCTGAGTGAATCGGTACTCATCTTCTCCGAAAATCAGAGAAGGATGGCCATGGAACCCATAGCTTCCAAGCTCCATAAAATCTTCATTATAAGTCCAAATTCGAACTTCTATAGGTCAAAATGGGGTAAAACAAAATTCTCTACAACATGGAACCATCAAAACTTGGAAATAACAATGTTAAGTAGATCAAAACCCAAAAAATTTAAAAATACTATAAACTTAGATCTACACAAATTGAGCCATGAAAATTAAAAATGCCAAGTACTAAAGTGTTTTAGAATACTGTGAAGAAGAGAATAGAACAATAAAATTTGTGTTCCTCCATGAAGCAAGATGCACTTGCCTAAGCTCTCTCTCTCTCACTCTCCTGGTGGTTGAAGAAGTAATGGTGGAGAAGAAGAAGTAAAATGAAGAGAGAGAATGAGGGGAAAGGATTAAATAAGAAGGGTGGTGGTTGGTAGGAGGGTTCACCTTGGCTCATGGTGAACCAAAGTAAACCAAGCCAGCAGAACCAACCCAAGAATAAACCAGCTAATGAAATGCTAGAATAAATTAAGCAAAGAGACATGCAATACGGGTCAAATTACGTATACGTATACCAAGATACGCAGTACGAACCACAGGCATTACAATTCTACCACCTTAAAAGAATTTTGTCCTCGAAATTTAATTAAGAGGCTAGAGGGACAAGAACAAGCTATACTATCACATGCAAGCTATACTAGGCAATCAATCAACCAAGCAATCAATCATGCAAGCAAGGAATCGAAGACATGAGGCATAAGAAAGATATTATACCTCACGAGTCAAACAGGTCAGGATATCGCGATCGGATACCATCCTCATGCTCCCACGTTGACTCACCCAAAGAGTGATGACCCCAAGCAACTCGGACAAACTTGATAGTCTTATTTTTGAGTGTCTTCTCTCTTCGGTCCAATATAGACACGGGCCTCTCCTCATACGAAAGGTTGGTACCAACAACCAATTCCGAATGATCCAGGATGTAGCTCGGGTCTGGGATATACCGTCGTAGTTGGGATACATGGAATACATCATGTACCTCATGTAGCGATGGTGGAAGAGCGAGACGATAGGATACATCTCCTACTCGTTCCAGAATATCGAACGGTCCTATATACCTAGGACTAAGCTTTTCCCGCACGTCGAAACGAACGACGCCACGGGTAGGCGAGATCCTAAGGAATACATGGTCGTCGACAAAAAATTCAAGGGGTCACCGATGAGAATCGGCCCAATGACATTGGCGATCTTGTGCAACTCGAAGATGATCTCGGACTCTTCTGACCACCTCAACTATCTGAGCAATCATTTCTGAACCGAGCATCTGTCTCTCTCCGACATTGTCCCATGATAGCGGGGATCGACACTTCCTACCATACAGTGCCTCGAACGGTGCCATCTTGATACTAGCTTGGAAACTGTTATTGTACGAGAACTCTACCAGGTGCAGGTGATCTTCCTACGAACTACCGAAGTCGAGTGTACATGACCGTAATATATCTTCAAGAGTCTGGATCGTACGTTCAGACTGGCCATCTGTCTGTGGGTGATACGCTGAGCTGAACTGGAGGCGAGTCCCCAAACTCTCTTGCAAGTTATGTCAAAAGTATGATGTAAATCTGGAATATCTGTCCGAGGTGATACTGACTGGTACACCGTGCAATTTGACAATCTGCCGGAGATACATCTCCGCTAGCTGAGCCGTCGACTGACCGACTCTGAACGGAAGAAAGTGAGCCACCTTCGTGAGCCTGTCTATGACAACCCAAATAGCATCTCTGCCTGCCGGAGATCTAGGCAATCCAGTCACAAAATCCATGGTTATATGCTCCCATTTCCACTCTGGAATTTGCAATGGTTGAAGTAGTCCAGCTGGTCTCTGATGTTCAGCCTTAACTTGTTGGCAGACTAAACAACGAGAGACAAACCGGGCTATCTCCCTCTTCATGTCATTCCACTAAAAGTGCTGGCGAATATCACGATACATCTTAGTACCGCCGGGATGAATGGAATACTACGAACTGTGGGCCTCTGCCATGATCTCATGTCTGATATCTCCACTGGGTACACAAAGACGCTTCCCATGTCGAAGGGTACCGTCTTCATGGATACATAACTCTGGTCTTCGTCCTGCCTCACACTCTACTCTGAGTCGCTGAAGCTTGGAATCTGCTGACTGTGCCATCCGGATCCTCTCGACGATAGTGGACTGAACTTGCATGCTGGCCATCAATGCCACACTGGTAGGAAGGACAACTTCTATACCCATCTTCTGAAGATCGGCTAACAGCTCTGGTTGCGCTGTTAGGAAATAAACTCCGGCTCTCCTGCTCAATGTATCTGCAACAACGTTGGCCTTCCCAGGATGATACTGTAGGTTGACATCATAATCCCCAAGTAGCTCTAGCCACCTTCTCTGACGCATATTAAGGTCCTTCTGGGTGAAAACATACTTCAGGCTCTTATGATCGGTAAAAATCTCTACCCTGTCTCCATACAAGTAGTGTCTCCAAAGCTTTAGCGCAAACACCACGGCTGCCAGCTCCAAGTCATGGGTTGGATAATTCCTCTCATGATCACGAAGTTGTCGTAATGCATAAGCTATTACCTTTCCATGTTGCATCAAAACGCATCCTAAACCTCGGCCTGAAGCATCACAATATACTGAGAATCCTCCGGTCCCATCTGGAAGCGTGAGAATAGGAGCCGTCATCAAGCCTCGCTTCAACTTCTCAAAAGAATCCTGACATTCTGCTGTCCAAGCAAACTGCACATCCTTGCGGGTCAACTGGGTCATTGGCGCTGAAATCCGAACAAAGTCCAAAATAAATCGCCGGTAGTAGCCGGCCAATCCAAAAAAACTGCGAACTTCTACGACTGTACTGGGCACTTGCCACGACTCAATAGCCACGATCTTCTGGGGATCTACCTCCACTCCTCCTCGGGTGATGATATGACCCAAGTACGAAATGCGATCGAGCTAGAACTCGCATTTACTAAACTTGGCATACAACTTGTGCTCTCTGAGAAGCTAGAGGACGATTCTGAGATGCTGCTCATGCTCTGCCTCACTCTTGCTGTAGACCAGGATGTCATCTAGGAACACAATCATGAACTGATCCAAATGAGGCATGAAGATGCGATTCATGAGGTCCATGAATACTGCCGGCGCATTGGTTGCTCCAAATGGCATCACAAGGAACTCCCAATGCCCATTCCGGGATCTGAAAGCTGTCTTCGGGATGTCCTGCTCTCTGACTCTGATCTGATGGTATCCTGATCGCAAGTCGATCTTCGAAAACACTATTGCCCCTTGGAGTTGATCAAACAAGTCATCTATCCTCGGAAGAGGGTATCTGTTCTTGATTATTACAGAGTTCAAGGTACGATAATCTACACATAATCTGGACGTACCATCTTTCTTTTTCACAAGAGACATCGGGGCTTTCCAAGGCGATCCACTTGTATGAATGAATCCCTTGGTTCTAAGTTCTTCAATCATCTTGTACAATATCTCTAGCTCTGACGGCGCCATCCTGTAGACTCTCTCTGACACTGGGGCTGATCCGGGAATCAAGTCGATAGTAAACTCGATCTCCCGCTCTGGAGGCATCCCTGGAAGCTCTTCTGGGAAAACATCTGGAAACTCCTCAACTATCCGAGGTAACTGCACTAATGCTATTGCCATCCGTAATACTGGAGGAGAAGGTTCGACTTCGCCTCGAGAAAAGGAAAACTTCGGCTCGCCTGGAATGCTAAAAATAACCCTGCCAATGTGGTAGTCTATCCTAGAATACTGGTCCCTCAACCAATCCATCCCTAAGACCACATCATAATCGGCCATTGGGAACTCTATCAATATAGCGGGGAATTCTCTACCGCTAACTACGATCCGACACGAGAAAAATACCCTATCTACTCCCACAAGTCCGTTACTAGTAAGTATATTGAGCCTTACTGATAATAACTCGGGCTCCAGTCCTACATGTGTCGCAAATCGTGCAGACATAAATGAATGCGAGGTACCAGAATCAAATAATACTGAAGCTGGAAAGGTGTTGACGAGAATAGTACCTGCCACTACCTCACCTGGTGCTATTCCTTCTTCTCCCATGGTCAAGGCCAGCACTTGACCATGTCCTCTAGGTACGGGTCCCCTCTGCTAAAAATTCCTCTGTCTGCTCTGGATCAGGGCCTAGGCTTTGGCATACTGTTGTGGTCTTTGTTGTTGGAATGCCTGGGCCTGCGTCGGCAATGGCCTCGAAAACGGGTACTGCAGCTGCTGCTGCTGCTGGACTGGTGCTGGTCCTCTAACTGAAGGACTAGAGAAGGCCGATGAACTCCCCCTGTTCGAACAGTTCCCAACCCTGTGGTCTGGGGTACCACAAACCAAGCACAAACCCTGTGCTCTGTGACACTCTGATACCACATGTCCTGGCTTTCCGCAGTGTGAACATCCCACTGTGGAAGACTGCTTCTGCTTCTGCTGCTGAGGATACGTCGGGGTGGAATGCTGAACCGACGTCACTGAGGCCGCCCGCCTCGGAGCTCCAATAGTCAAAGCCTTGGCTACCGGGGCTGGTGCCGAAGACTGATTCATCTGACCGTGGGATCACTTTCGACCTCCGGTCCTATCCACGATCCTCTGGAAGGTATACTCATGCCTCCTAGCTGCTCTCAATACTGCATCAAAAGTCTGATGCTCAAACTGCTCTACTGCCAATAAAATCTCTAGGTGGAGCCCCTGCTGGAACCGCTGGGCTCTATCGAACTCGGTCGCCACCAAGGTGGGTACAAACCGACTAAGCCTGGAGAACTCGGCCGCATATCCATCGACCGTTCTGCCCATCTGCTTCAGATTGGTGAACCTCGTCTGTAGGTCATACCGAGCTACAGCATCAAAATACATGGTCTGGAATCTCTCCCTGAATACTGCCCATGAAATAGGGGCCACTAATCCATCGGCCTACGCTGCCCACCAGCTGCGGGCAAGATCTAGTAACTGCAGGCGCATCACGGCCACCTTCTCGTTCTCTGGAGTCCTGGCTGCTTCTAGAATCACCTCTGTGTCCTGAAGCCAAGCATCTGCGGCGATCGCATCTTCACTGCCGTCGAAGAAGGGAGGGTTCAAGCGCTTGAAGCTGTTGGCCGCGCTATTATCCTGATGACCTCCTTTGGTCAAAGCATCTGCCACCGCCTAGTGCAAGGCATCTCCGCGACGATCCTGAGAAGCTAATAGGGACCTGATGAGACCCACCAAGGCTCTGCAGGCTGGACAGGCTGAATTGGTGGCTCTCCTCCGGTAAGCATGACTCTGGAGGCTACTCCTGAATGTTGGGCTTGATCTCCGGATTGCTGCTGGTCCGCAGGAGGTGCTCCGCCTTGCTGATCGGCAGGTCCAGGAACAATGCCGCTGAAGAAGATGACATAGGGAACAATAAGGAAGGACTAGGACAGATCAACGATACAAGCATGTGATCAGGTCAAGATTACAAGGATTCAGAAGATACGAGCAGAGATCAAGGGCGAGTACTGATTGAGACATCTATTCGGTAAACCCTCACATATCTTGATTTACAAGACCTGCATGGGCCACCACTTAAATCATGTCACGCCCCAGAACTAGAATATTGGAGAGCGGGGGCGGACATAGCCAGCTACACATATTAAAGTGCAACCCATCTCGCTATACGGTCATGGCTGTCTAGATACATGAGGGTTTAACTACAATCCATCAGTCACCTATGGTCAAGAATAAGCCTATTGCCTCAATCTCAAGCAAGCAAATAATAGTAACAAGATGTCAGAGCACCAAATATACAATAGTAAGGCGTCCCATACATTACATATTCGGATGATCATGAAGCTAGTCGTACAAAATGTGAGGACTAACAAGAGTTTAGTCATACATGATCAACCCTAGGATTTGTTAATCATGTTACAGCCCGTAGGCAGACAGTAAATAAGGTACAATACGAGCTAACACGTGTTCGCCGGCTAAATGCCTCAAAGGAATAATTTTTACAATAAAGTGGGAGGACAAAAAGAAATCCACTCGTTGCCAGGGTTATGACTGGTGGTCACCATCTGGCTGAAAGACAGTTGGATCCTCTGGTGCTGCTCCGATATCTGGCCACACAAAACCAGCTGGGTTAAACCCCAGAAAGAGCAAGTGCCACAAAGGAGGTTTCACTTAGGAACTAAAACCAGCATATCACAATAGAATATTAAAGATAATAAATAAAGAACTGATAATAATAGAGATAACAATAGTAAACTGAGTACGAGGAAACCATTCAAGTAGCCAGGTCACAACCCTTAAACCAAACAAGGACCGGGGTTGTAACCCTTCACCTGAATAGAAACCCGTCTCAAATACTATTGGTACAGTGAAGACAATAAACGAAGAGAGGACACAGAACTGCTCCGGGAGCCAGGTTACAACCCTTAAACCAAACAAGGATCGAGGTTGTAATCCTTCGCTTGAACAGAATTGGACCCCCGATCTTTATTGTTAAGACCGGTATAAATAATTAATCATGCTTGTTGAAGTAAGGTAAAATATGACGAGCATGGCATGGGGTGTAATAAGACAATAAACGAAGAGAGGACACAAAACTGCTCCGGGAGCCAGGTTACAACCCTTAAACCAAACAAGGACCGGGTTTGTAACCCTTCGCCTGAACAGAACTGGACCCCCGATCGTTATTGTTAAGGCAAGCATCAATAATCATGTAATGTCACAATCTTGCACATGATCATGATAAGACTAAGCTGGAATTAACTCCATCCAATCAATCACGGCCAATCAAGAGTACGACTTGATACTTTTAACTAACTAGGGTTATCATAGCCTAGTTACTAGCAAGATGCAATGAGATTATCCCAACAGCCAAAAGCCCTACAGACTATCCGGTTATCCGGGTCCAATGTCCGTTTATGAATGGTGCACCACATGACTGTGTGTTGGAAATGTGCCCTACTCGTCGGTAGGCTACAAGTCCACTGAATGCGTCCAGATAACGGGATTGCCTGTAGCTGGAAATCTCTTCATGACTACTGAATCATTCTAGTTAATTAGCCTTATTTAATTTCAGTAGGTACCCCTGACCGTGGTACTCAGGGATCCCCATCCTAGACATGATGCAAGACAGTACCAGTTTATTTGTACAAACACAATCGCCCACGGTGTCAAGGTCTTTCATACTTGTCATGCCGTGCTAGCTGTCGCAACAGCATATCGAGGTGTATCATGTCAGGGTTACTTATCAAGAGTGTGCCATGACGGGCCACTATCGTGTTCTATCCTTACATCATTATAAATAAAAAAAAGTTGCATAAATAGTTAATAACATATTCTGGAAGCCAAGGAAAAGATCTACAACTTTCATGTTGGGAGTAGGGAGAAATTCTGGCCATAAATCAGCCAAATAGGGCAAGAAAAACAACCCAATTAGACACTATGCGGCCAAGGGTGAATTGGGGGCTCATGCGGCAGTAGATAGGTACTCATCTATGCGGCTGAGTAGATGGGTACTCATCTATGCGGCTGAGTAAGTGTGTACCCATCTATGCGGCTGAGTAAGTGGGTACCCATCTATGCGGCTGAGTGAATGAATCTCATGTGGCTGGGTAAGTGGGGACCCATCTATGCGGCTGAGTAAGTGGGTACCCATCTATGCAGCTTAGTAAGTGGGTACCCATCTATACGGCTGAGTAAGTGGGTACCCATCTATGCGGCTGAGTGAAATGAATCTCATGCGGCTGGGTGAGTGAATCTCATACGGCTGAGTGAATGAATCTCATGCGGCTGGATAAGTGGGTACCCATCTATACGGCTGAGTAAGTGGGTACCCATCTATGCGGCTAAGTAAGTGGGTACCCATCTATGCGGCTGAGTGAAATAAATCTCATGCGGCTGGATGAGTGAATCTCATGCGGCTGAGTGAATGAATCTCATACGGCTGGGTAAGTGGGTACCCATCTATGCGGCTGAGTAAGTGGGTACCCATCTATCCGGCTGAGTGAAATGAATCTCATGCGGCTGGGTGAATGGGTACCCATCTATGCGGCTGAGTGAATGGGTACTCATGTTCTCCGAAAATCAGAGAAGGATGGCCATGGAACCCATAGCTTCTAAGCTCCATAAAATCTTCATTATAAGTCCAAATTCGAACTTCCATAGGTCAAAATGGGGTAGAACGAAATTCTCTACAACATGGAACCATCAAAACTTGGAAATAACAATGTTAAGTAGATCAAAACCCAAGAAATCTGAAAATACTATAAACTTAGATCTACACAAATTGAGCCATGGAAATTAAAAATACCAAGTACTAAAGTGTTTTAGAATGCTGTGAAGAAGAGAATGGAACAATAAAATTTGTGTTCCTTCATGAAGCAAGATGCACTTGCCTAAGCTCTCTCTCTCTCACTCTCCTGGTGGTTGAAGAAGTAATGGTGGAGAAGAAGAAGTAAAATAAAGATAAAGAATGAGGGGAAAGGATTAAATAAGAAGGGTGGTGGTTGGTAGAAGGGTTCACCTTGGCTCATGATGAACCGAAGTAAACCAAGCCAGCCGAACCAACCCAAGAATAAACCAGCTAATGAAATGCTAGAATAAATTAAGCTGGGAGACATGCAATACGGGTCAAATTACGTATACGTATACCAAGATATGCAATATGAACCACAGGCATTACAATATATCTCATCATAATCAATACCTTCTTCTTGATTATAACCTTGTGCCACTAGACTTTATTATGTAGAAGTTTTCCATCTTCACTTAATTTTTTTCGGAACACCCATTTAGTACCAATTATTGATTGACCAATAGGTTTAGGAATGAGTTCCTAAACTTGGTTTCTCTCAAATTGATTAAGTTCCTCTTGTATGGCATCAATCCAAAATTTATCATTAAAAGCATCTGCTATATTTTTAGGTTCTACTTGTGAAATGAAGGCTACATTAGCTGCTATTTTAGTATCTCTATATGAAGAGCGTATGCTTACACCTTTTGATATATCACCTATAATGAGCATCTCTGGATGATCTGGCAAGAACTTCAATGACTCAAATTTGAGTTAGATCTTCCACAGGACTTTTGTCGGTTCTGGCCTGTACATTTTCATCATCACTGTCACTAGATCTGTGACTATTGAGCTCATCAAAATAACGTTAATGGATTCTTCAACAATCATAGATCTTTTATTGAAAATTCTATATCCTTACTCTTAGCAGCATATCCGAGAAATATCCCTTCATCTGCTTTAGAGTCAAACTTTCTCAAGTTGTCCTTGGTGTTCAGGATAAAACAATGACATCCAAAAACTTAAAAATATGAAATGTTAGGAATTCTTCCAAACCAAAGTTTATAAGGTATTTTCTTCGAGATAGTTTGAATTAACACCCTATTTAAAACATGACAGGCTGTACTTATAGCTTCTGCCCAAAAGTATTTAGGAAGATTGTACTGATTCAGCATGACTCTAGCCATCTCACTTAGAGTACGGGTGTTCTGCTCCACAATACCATTCTATTGAGGAGTTCTAGGACAAGAAAACTCGTAGTAATATCCACTATCATCACAAAACCTTTTGAAATCAGTAATTACGAATTCGCCACCATGATCACTTCGGATACGAGTAATCATGAAGCCTTTTTCGTTTTGTACATTTTTACAAAATATCTGAAATTCAAAAATTGTATCACTTTTGTTTGATAAAAAGTAAATCCAAGTAAAACGAGAGAAATCATCAACGATAACAAAGGCGTAGAGCTTACCGCTAAGACCAGCGACTCTACTAGGACCAAATAAATCCATATGTATCAACTACAAAGGTCTAGAAGTACTTACAACATTGATGGATTTAAATGTAGACCTATGTGCTTTGTTCTTTTCATATTCTACACATACCTTACCTCTCTTGATTGATATCTCAGGGAGTCCTTTTACCAACTTTTTAGTGCTTAGCCGTGAGATAGTGTCCATATTAGCATATCCTAGCCTGATATGCCACAGCCAGCATTCGTCTAAATTTTTTACTAGGCATCTTCCTGCATTATTAGTACTCTCCAGAAAGAAAACACAAATATTGTCTTCTCTAATCCCTTCATATGCGGGTTTACCAGATGACATATCATATATTGTATATTTATCTTTTGTAAAATTGATGCCATAACCATTATCTGCCAAGTGACTTATGCTCAGTAGGTTATGTTTCAATTCCGTAACTAGATAAACATCTTTTATTACAGGATAAGGAGATATACCAACAATGCCATTACCAATGATATCACCTCTCAGGTTGTTTCTGAAGGAGACGTATCCTACTTTCTTTATCGATAGAGTGACGAACAAAGATGCATCACCAGTCATGTGTCGCAAATATCTGCTATCGAGAATCCACTTACTTTTAGCATAAGAGGGTTGAGGGTCCACCTACAAAACAAGTAGATGAATCCTTTGGCACCCATTTATTGAAGGGTCCATGTTGATTAATCTTAGGTCTCCAAATCAGTGTGTGATTGTCAATAAGCTTTTTTGCTAGACAATACTGTGATATGTGCCCATGAGTACCACAGTACGTGCAAGTAAGTTTTGAAAATGTGTTAGTTGAATTTGTGTTGACATGCATATGTGGTTTCTTTGAAAACCTATATGTGAAAGCATGGTGATATTCGTGTTTTGTACATACTTTCTGTGGTTTAGTCCACTTAGGTTTATGCTTAGCATTAGGACTAACTTTAGGCTGTGTCACAGGTATAGCCTGTGTGCCTAACTTGATTTCTAAATTTTTAGAAACCACATAATACTCTTTATATTTAGCGGTCATATCAATAATTCTTTGCTCTGTGACTAAGTGCCTCTTCTTCTCTATGTCATATAACTCTTGTATCTTGACATAGTATCTTTCTTTCTTTTCAATTTTGAGGACAGCCTCATGATAGTCTACTTTAAGCTTGGCTATCTCATCCGTGTTACCAATAGTAGATGTCTCTCTAATATCTTCAATGATATTTGATAATCTAGCTACTTCGGTTGTGCATGCCTTGACCTCTTTTCGAGATTGCTTATACTTGTCAAGCCCATTTCTGTGTTCTTCTAGTAATTCGTTGAAGGCATTTTCTAGCTTATCGAAAGTAAAATTATCATATAGAGGATTTGAGGATACCTTATCGAAAGACATAAGACAGACATTTGCAGTGCTGCAGGGTCTATCTTCTTCCTCTGATTCACTAGCATCACTTCATGCTAGATACTTACATTTGCATACTTTCGACTAGTTGTTGTTTTTTGGCTTGATCTTGATCTATCATATAGACTGCTTTTTTTGGTGTGGGGCAGTCCTTCTTTATATGCCCTGACTTCTTGCATCCAAAGCAGATTGTTTCTTCTTCATTGCTTTCATGGACATCTTTCTTCCTTCTGTTTGATTTCTCAAACTTTAGGAATTTTCTAAAATTCTTCACTAGCAGGGCTTGTTCATCACTACTAGATGATTTTTTTATCAGAATCATTGCATGTTGATCTTCTAGCTTGAGCTTTGAAGGCTATAGATTTTTCTTTTGGGATTGCTTCTTCAAACTCTTGTAGGTCCAGTTCATGGGTCATCAGCTTGCCCATAAGTGTTTCCAGAGTTATTATGGTGAGATCGTTTCCTTCAATGATTACCATTGCCTTTGGGTTCCAGTTCTTGGTTAGAGTCCGTACCACTTTTTTGATCTTCTCGTGATTGCTGTTATCCTTACCAAGTGATTACAAAGGATTAGTAATATCAAGAAAATGAGTGAACATCTGTGTAATTGACTCGCCGGATTTTATTTTGAAAGATTCATATTCCTGTGTTAGTCTGCTGATTTTGGATTACTTCACTTATGAAGTACCTTCATGAGTTACCTTAAGAAGTTTCTAAATCTCATGAGACGTCTTACAGGTTGAAACTCGATTGAACTCCATCTTATCAATTGCACAGAACAGTACGTTGATGGCACGTGCATCTAGACTAGTCTTTGCTTTTTTTGTCTCTGTATATTTATCATGAGGCTTGTCTGTAAGTACGCCATCAACCACTGTAGGTGTCGGTTTCTTATAATCGTCAATAACTATAGACCAAAGATCAATGTCAAGAGACTTTAAGAAGAATGTCATACGTGTTTTCCAGTATGTATAGTTTGTTCCATCAAATAGTGGGGGTCGATTTGTGGATTGTCCTTCACCATTAAATATTAATTTCACGGCTGCCATATATACTCTTTAAGGTTGTTATATTAGAATATAACCTGCTATGATATCAATTGTAGGACCGTTGAGCACCTCTAGGGGGGTAAATAGAGTGAGTGTAAGTGCAGCAGAATAAATCACCACTTAAAACATTAAAAGCAGATCACTATGGCAGTGAATAAAAAGATAATAAATAAATGTAGCAAGAGATCAGAGAATCAAACTCAGTGAATACCACAATATATACTGGTTTTCCTCTTGGAGGACTAATCCAGTCGCAGGTACTCTTGCCTGCTGTTAATCTACTATTCATAAGCTAATTAAGCGCTTGTAGTCTCTTTACAACACCGTGCTTGGTGACATGTGCATGACCAACTTCACAACATCGTGCTTTGTGATGAGCGCACGACCAGCTCCTAAAACAGAGATGATTTCTGAACTTGAATGACCTCTTTACAACTCTGAGAACCAAAGAACTCTAAATTGAATCGATATTACTGGCTTTGGCTAAGAACGTATAGGTGGAGTATGAAAGCTTTTATAAAACTGAAAAACACTTTAGGAATAGATAAAGAGAAAAAAATTGAGTGTTTTGAAAAGGAAAATTTCTCTTCTATTTATAGGTGTTTTTGAGAACCAAACTAAGGCAGAGTTCGGGTGGAGTTCGCATGCAAAATTTTTGCAAACGAACGTTGTATGCAGATTTGGAGGTAACAAACATTTGAATATGAAACAACCGAACTCGGTCCGAACTCTGTCCGAACTTGGACCAAACTAGGTCTGAGTTCTGTCTAAGTTCATCTTGTAATGTTTTGTCAAAATATGTTGCATAAGATAAATGGAACTTTTGGTTAGTAGTCTTTTAATGAATGGGTAGGCTTTATAGACGAGTGGAATGTGAATAGCCTGAGACAGTAATACTTAGTCGATTTTACAATTTGTATTTTAGACTCAATAACGGATAAAATACATAATAAACTGTAAAATGACTTAGACTGTTTTTAGTGCATAAGTACTTCGGGATGATGATTTTCATGCTTGCTTATGATGTAGTACACTCTCTGATATTGAATTTACTGGTTCTGAAATATTAGCAGTAGTTTGTATATTTCGTTATTGACTTAAGTCATATGTTGATTTATCAAAATCGGGTGTGACCATTTGGTAATGGACCAACAACTTGTTTACAATATATATATATATATATATATATATATATATATATATATATATATATTTTTATATATATATATATATATATATATATATATAGTTGGCCCTAGCCTAGCGATTTCTAGAGATCGCTAGACGCCGACCGGCCGACCATGTCGTCGGAGGAAGGGGGTGGGGTGTTCCCCCACACCCGTCCCTTTCCCCTTCTCTAGTAGGAGCTCCCAGCCTTTCTACGGTGGCCCCCCTATTTACGACGCTCGGCCAGTCCTCTACCGGCCGGCGTCCCTAGTGTCGACACCCTCCTCCCAGGCCCTAGCTCCTTCCCCTTTTTTGTGATGGCTCCCTTGGTCTGAGCTGCATCGATCCTCCATCGTCATCCTGGCTTCCGATATTCCGATAGGGCACGGGTGGCTAGGCCTCATGTGGCTTTCCCCCTTCCTATCGCTTCCCCTTCTGCCCCTCTTTGTTCGGTGCCCCAGGCCTCGACGGTGGCTCCTTCGATTTCAGCGGCCTCCACGTTTGGGGGCCTCATCGTTCCTATCTCGGAGAAGTCGAACTCGTCGGTTCACTCTGTTCCCCTTGTCGGTATGGCTGCACCTCCGGGCCGGGCTCCTTCTCTAGCAATTGCTCCCGCCGTCCATGCTGCTCCTCCCCTCTTATCTAGGTCGTTCTTGTCCGCTACATTAGGCTCTGCTCCCCCGTCTGATCTAGTGCTCCCTCCTCGCTCTTACGGGGACGTCGACGGGGCCCCCGAGGTCGCATTTGAAGAGGACGAGGTGGCTCTAGTATTGGACGTCGATGGGCCCCCCTCATCATTTTGCTCCCTTCAGACTTGCCCTTATTAGAAAATTCCTACAGGCTCGTCCCTCGGTGGATGTGGTACGATGGGTCTTTGCGTCGTTAAAATTCTCTGTAAATGTTTCCATCGGGATCATCGACTCCCACCATCTCCTCATTCGAATAGATTTGGAGGAGGATTTCCTGAGGTTGCGATCATGCGAGCTGTGGTACATAGCCTAGGTCCCCATGCGCATTTTCAGGTGCTCCCCGAACTTTGACCTGAGACAGGAATCTGAGGTGGCTCCGATTTGGGTCACTCGTTCGGGGCTTCCTCACTTCCTCTTTGTGAAAGCGGTGATACTTGCTATTGTGCAATGCATCATTGACTTGGTCTGTGCTTCAAATATCGAGGCCGTGCCTCCCAAGGATCAACCATACTTAACCAACTTGCCTTACGGCCCTTCCCGACTTAATTCGAGATGACTCGATAACGATACCACATTTATGCCGAAGCACGTGTCCTTGCTATAGCCAAATCTTAGGCTCCATAATGGTGTTGCAACCGTACACTCCTAGCCCGCAACGATTCAAGGTTAGTGCTTGCCATAATTATACCTTGTTAACCCAACTCGTAACTCGCTAGTACTCGACGCAATGCAAAGGCATACACGCGAATAGCCTCTCTTATACCGACAAATTTATATGAGTGGTCACTAGTAATGTCAAGCTATACTAGATCTTTGCATACGGTGACCATTCGCGTGCGAGGTACGAGCTCCCACCGAATGACCCGTAGCCTATATTGTAACAATTTACTTCAATCGAGTTGTACCGTCGATAAATGCCGTACAATATCTGTTCTTCCTCCTAGGCCAACACGAACTTGGTGCCCTTGCGATCGTTCAAGGAATTTCCCTTGCCCGCAAGTTGTCCAATGACCATGCAAGACTCAACTCGATCTATTAAGTCCTTCTTTAATCATGACCATGCTTTCCAATTTTCTATCAAGACTCCCAAGTAGCGGGACCGATCTCGTGAACTTCCTTATCGAGACTCCCAAGTTGCGGGAGCGATCTCGTAAACTTCCTTATGGAGACTCCCAAGTAGCGGGACCGATTTCGGCGACAACCAGTCGTATGGACTTCCTTATCGAGACTCCCAATTAGCGGGACCGATCTCGTGTACTTCTATCCTTTGAAATCTAGGAAACGACTTCTAAACTTGAACATAACGTGTTTCTTTGTCCGTGGCACGCTTTTTCCTAAACCAACCGTGGCTCGTGCCTTAGACTGATTTATTCTCTAGGACACTATCGCTCAAGTCACATACTTTATATGACGAGCCCTGAGATCGTGGGACTATGTGACTTGACAACCGCAGACAATAGGGGATAGTGCTTGCTATGACTTTGATAGCCTAGCAAAACTCTTGTCTAACTTGTTCGTGCCATAACTTGATGAGCAAGGGCTGCGTCAAGCCTTGCATCAAGGAAACGTGCTATACACGCGTTCAACTTGAACAACTAAGTTCTTTGGGTGCCTAGACTTACACCACAAGCCGTGCTTTGCAACGTGCACTGTAACTTAACCCGTGGGACGAGCAAGGCAATGCCAAGCCCTGGACGATAGGACCATGCATGCTTTATCAAGCATTTATGCGGGTGACGCCTATGACTTAGGCTAATTCCAGCATTGTGGCAACTTAGCAACTTAGACCAACTTCCTTCTCCTAAGCCACAGGACGAAGGACCGAGTGCCATTTTGAAAGCCCGTTAAGCAAATTTCTAAGCCGATCGTGGGACCTTTTTCCATGTTCTAATATATTCTGACCCGACTTGGGATTATTTCCTTAGCTATGTGGATGCATCTCTTTTATTATCAATCCTACTTGTGTATTTTAAAACATTTGTTTTATTAGTGTGAAGGCCAAGCTGAGGCAAGTTCACCGAAGCCACCCACCTGAGAGAGTCTTCGAGCAAGCCGTTGCGTAGCTAAGTCCGAACGCCATTGACGTTTCGATTCCTCTGATTTACTGAGCGGGACGGGGCACTATATTATGTACCACTCAGAAAAAGTTTCGTCCTCTAACTGAGTACTTACTCATCGACTTATCACTTTATCTAGATTCTATAACTCTCGCACACAATACGCCTATGCATTTCTTCAATCCGATTCACGCTCGCACTACCATCAATCTTTCCTTTAAAACACATTTTCAAAATCCTCGACACTTTTTCGTTCCTCAAGTCTCACTTGAATTCAACGTATCACTTGGTTGGATCGTACATATATTCCAGGCGTTCCTAAAATACATATATTTCAGCCAAGCCGCGTGATAGAGAATTCATCATTCTCACTCGAGTCGCATCGTGCATATATTCAGGCATCCCTGAAAGATATACATGTCAGTCGAGTCTCTTGAGTGGGTATTTCATACTCTTGAATCATTTCATTCAACAATCCCAATATTCTCTCTCAAAACATAGACGTCTCGTCTAACCCGCTAGGCCATCTCGCTAGACTAATGTCAATTATCTGGATTGGAATCATAGTTCCCCAACAATAATGCCAACACTGATCCCAATTTTAGGGTTAAATCAAACTGATTGTACGGGGTTTTCTACCCAAGCTCGTATCACTCATATTTCTAAACATCGAGCATATATATGTCTCCTATTCGTACTTGCAACACTTAGTCCAAGGGGTCTGAGTCATTTAGTAAAGCCATCCTATCGTAAGTTCATTCAACAAATTCCTCTACATATCAATATCGCTCGTCCAATAAGCCATTCGCGTAGTCTATCTTTTTGAACACGTTTGATATAATCCACCAATCCATCATTCTCGAGTCAAACATGCTATGACACGATTTGTCGCTAAACCATAATTCTTATTTCATATTCCTTACGTCATTTATCCTAATTTTGGTAATTAATCACAAGGTCGTCTGACTTTAACAATATGTCACGACCTAATCTCATGCGAGTCTGATTATCTATGGTCGGCATAAAATCACCATGCAATGCTCCCGCAGAATAATCGTTCTCATCGGAGCGTAACACTTTTTTTGAGTCTAGACTGATTCATTCTCGATAAGTAGATTGGATCTACTCAATCCTCAAGTTTACTTAATCGTCAATCACAAGTCCGATCAATCACCGAATCCACCTTCGCCTCAAACCACAAGTCGAAACAATCCAAATTGCCACATCTTGAATTTTTGAGTTTAATTGTTTTCGTGACATGAATTTCCATGTCCGTGCTCACGTAGGATGATCGCCCCCAAATGTGACGTGACGTATGTGTGAGGCTAGAGTTGTGCTCGCACAAGACAAGATTGTCGATATTATGGTTACCGGTGTAACCATCAAGACACGATCATTTTCATCCAACATTCATTTCATCAAAATCCCAAGCATAGCATCCATCGGAATAATAATATTTTGTACGATCGTCATTTCTCGAATCAGAGTACCCCTGAGTTATCGCATATCGATCTTTGATACGCCTCAATACCATCGATGATATACGTAACCTGACAACCTTCATTTGTAACGAATTTCAAGTCATGCGACTAATGCTATCGTACGGACTGGATAATCTCCTCGACATTCAAGATCAAGTTCGATCATTCTCTCCTAAACCCGTTACATATTTAATTCGTCCAAAATCAAAATCACGTATATTCCTCCAACTATCCTAATTCATCCAGCAACATATTTCCTCAATTCACGTTGTCTTATTTCTAACCCAAGTCATCGAGCAACATCGATTCACATCCTGAGAGACATTCTCGAATATTCGAATCAGTTTCATGCACGCTATCATCAAATCATGCTAACTTTTCGTATACGAATCACATATCGATTGCTTCGATCAAGTCATATGTTTGTTACACCATAACTTTTTCTTCGATTCAATTTATCCATTCCTTGTCACTTACATTTTGGGCTCAGTGCAAATTCTAATCTCGTGCGCGTCGATCCTAATTCCGTTGTAATCAACTCGTCAAAATCTTCAAGATTATAACTTACTCAATGATACTCGATCTAAGGTTTTGCATACACGCGACGCTTGCTGATGGACTCATTGGCACCCCATATCCTCAATCGTTCGACATCCCCAATGCTATCTTATACACCACTCAGGGATGAAGTCATTCAACAAATCCTCGAAACAAATTTCGAATCATACTTCAGATTTTTGTTCGAGCCCAAGCACGCTCATCTATATAACATCGACGATAACATCGTCTGATGGCACCCCTATCGATAGTCATCCCGTATACTCAATCGAGTCTAACCTATTGTCCTTCGACACAATTTGAATCCCGTACTTGACTTTGCTAAGGTCGAAACGATTCTTGGTGTATATGCCCAGCACAACTTAGACAACCGTTCTTTAGTTGAACTTTTGTTCAGCCAAATTTCTTTTGTGCGATTTATGTATAATATTTAGACTTATTGCATGGACATACCATGGGACATTTGAGAGAGAGCGCACCAACGACACCGATTTGTGAAAACAATATCAGAGTTTGCGGAACATTAGAGTTAAAGAATTCAATCGAAAGTCCAAGGATGTAAAGTCGTGCTCTGATACCATTATGTCACGTCCCGCTCTCGCAGGAGCAATCATCCTCGTTAAGGCATAATACCACGTGAGGCTAGATTACACTCATGCAAGGCAGGTTCTATAACAACGGATTACAGGCTAAGCACCAGGGTCGTCGCATAGAAGTCCCAAGCAGAAATATTGAATAACAGCAGCGGAAACTTGAAAGCAAAACACAAGTCATTCAAAATGCTCTTTTATTGATATTTAAATAAAGATTACATAGGTGGGTATGAGGCCAATTTACAGGTCTCTCAAGCTCACTTTTCTCTTATATTACAAGTCACTCTGCTCTCTCTCATTTTTAATACAAGCTTCAAGACGACGAGTGACAGATTCTTCGGAATGGCGATTTCCATATATTATGTCCCGTATAAGTTCTGACTCTGTGCGGCCATACATCTCAAAATGCCAAGAAACTCCATACCTCGACGCATCCAAGCGAGCTCTGCGCTATCGGGCTTCTACCTGTGCTTGCACATGAAAATTGTGTAGGTGTCAGTACTCAACTGTACTGGTGGAGTGAGCTTCTCGTCCATCCATATAAAACCGATAGTTCATATACTTTATGCAGCTTAATCCTTTTTTATTGTCTTTCTAGTCTTGCCTTAGGATCAATTTTGGGACAAAAACACCTTGGCCTATACTTGGCAACGCAACGATAGGGTTGTGCTATACTCTATTCATGGCTACAATATATATTGGAGGCAATGCTTCACCAAGTAGAAACTTAGGCAAACTCGGTTGCCAAGATCTTTACTTATTTTTATGTGCCTCTAGGCCATTCTCGTGCCAACGACATCAGAGTGTCGTCTCGTGCTTATCTTTTTGACTCATACCACAATTTGTTTTGTGTCATCGACTTGGTCCGTGCTTCAAATATCGAGGCCGGGCTTTCCAAGGATCAACCATACATAACCAACGTGCCTTACGGCCCTTCCTGACTTAACTCGAGACGACTTGATGATGACACCACATTCATGCCGAAGCACGTGTCCTTGCTATAGCCAAATCTTAGTCTCCAGAATGGTATTGCAACCATGCACCTCTAGCCCACACCGATTCAAGGTTAGTGCTTGCTATAATTATAACTTGTTAACCCAACTCGTAACTCGCTAGTACTCGATGCAATCCAAAAGCATACACGCGGATAGCCGCTCTTATGCTGACATATCTATATTAGTGGTCACTAGCAAAGTCAAGGTGTACTGGATCTTTTTATACGGTGACCATTCACGTGCAAGATACGAGCTCCCATCGAATGACCCGTAACCTATATTGTAACGGTTCACTTCAATCGAGTCGTACCTTCGATGAAGGTCGTACAATATCTGCTCTTCTTCCTAGGCCGACATGAATTCGGTGCCCTGGCGATTGTTCGAGGAATTTCCCTTGTACGCAAGTTGTCCAATGACCATGCAAGACTCAACTCGATCTACCAAGTCCTCTTTAATCATGACCATGCTTTCCAATTTTCTATCGTGACACCCAAGTAGCGGGACTGATCACGTGAACTTCCTTATCGAGACTCCCAAGTAGCGAGGCCGATCTCGTGAACTTCCTTATCGAGACTCCCAAGTAGTAGGAACGATCTGATGAACTTCCTTATCGAGACTCCCAAGTAGCGGGATAGATCTCGACGACAACCAGTCGCGTGGACTTCCTTATCGAGACTCCCAAGTAGCGGGACCGATCTCGTGTACTTCTATCCTTTGAAATCCAGGGAACGACTACTAAGTATGTCTTCCATCTTAACATGAACATAACGTGCTCCTTTTTCCATGGCATGCTTTTTTCTAAACCAACCGTGGCTCGTGCCTTAGACTGACTTGTTCTCTAGGCGACACTATCGCTCAAGTCACAATCCTTATATGATGAGCCTTGAGATTGTGGGACTATGTGACTTGACAACCGCAGACAATAGGGGACAGTACTTGCTATGTCTTCGATAGCCCAACAAAACTTTTGTTTAACTTGTTCGTGCAACAACTTGACGAGCAAGGGCTGCGTCAAACCTTGCATCGAGGGAACGTGCTGTGCACACATTCAACTTGAACAACCAAGTTCTTTGGGTGCCTAGACTTACGCCACAAGCTATGCTCTACAACGTGCACTGTAACTTAACCCATGGGACGAGCAAGGCAATGCCAAGCCCTGGATGATGGGACTGTGCATGCTTTATCAAGCATTTACGCGGACGACGCCTATGACTTAGGCTAAATCTAGCATTGTGGCAACTTAGGAACTTAGACCAACTTCCTTCTCCCAAGCCATGGGACGAAGGATCCAGTATCATTTTGAAAGCACACTGAGCAAACTTCTAAGCTGATTGTGGGACCTTTTTCCATGTTCTAAAATATTTCGACCTGACTTGGGATTATTTTCTTAGCTATGTGGATGCATCGCTTTTATTATGAAGCCTACTTGTGCATTTGAAAACTTTTGTTTTATTAGTGTGATGGCCAGGCTGAGGCAAGTTCACCGAAGCCACCCACCTGAGCGAGTCTTTGAGCAAGTCGTTGCGTGGCTAAGTCTGAACACCGTCGGCATTTTGATTCCTCCGATTTACTGAGCGAGATGGGGCACTACAGCTACACTCTATTCACCTCCCCTCTAGAGGTGCCATCGATCCTACAATTGGTATCGGAGCTATGTTTTTCAAAGTTGGACTAAAACTCCTTGAGAAATTACATCATTATATACTAGCAATGGTGAATGCTAGTCTACAAATAGGCCACTCCTATTTGATGGCACAAACTACAAGTATTGGAAAATACGCATGAACTTTTATCTCAAGTCACTTCATTTCGATTTATGGTCAATTATTATTAACGGTTATAAGAAACAACTTTCTATCGTTGTAGATGAGAACTTGGTTGAAAAATCGCATGACAAGTATACTGATCCTAAAAAAAGCAAGCAAGTCTTGATGCAAAAAGTATCACTGCCTTATTTTGTGCAGTAGACAAAACTGAGTTTAATAGAGTATCAACATGTGTCACATCTCACGAGGTTTGGAAACTTTTTGAGGTAATTCATTAAGGAACTTCACAGGTCAAGGAATCCAAATCTCACGAGTTAAACAAGAGTATGAGGCCTTCAAAATGAAGCCTAATGAGACTATTACCAATATGTTTACTCAATTTATAGATATTGTTAATCCTCTATCTTCCTTTGGAAAATAATACAACAATTACAAAAAGATATGAAAGGTACTTTACGGTTTGACCAAGAACTGGAATCCCAAGGCGACGGTTATTATTGACGAAAACAATCTCACTACAATGACTATTGAAACTCTTATGGTGAAGCACTACAAGAAAATTACCCTGTTATAACGCTTGAAAAGAAGCTATTACAATGCTTCATATATAAACATTATGTAATTTTAGCAATACTACATAATATGACAGTTCTAATTTTTTGGCCTATTATAACAATTTATAGCGCCAAGCGATATATATTGTTGATTTAAAAAAAGCGTTATATATTGTTCACACATGTGACGTTGTTATACGCAATCGTTATAACCCTCTCAGATCCGACTCTTGAATCAAAAGCCTCATTCCCTTTTCCCTTTCTCTCTCAATTTCCTTCTCATCTCCTAGAGCCCTCTTCCTCCTCTCGCTCTCCTAATATACTCTTTCCCTTCTACCACTCCTACCACCATCACCCGTCCTAAAAACTCATCTGCCTCTCCCTCATCTTCTATCACCTCACCAAAACCTTCTCCTCCTTAAATTCTCCACTAAAACCTACTAATCCACACCCTAGCTGAAAACCCTAAACCTTACCCCCAATCTCCTCCACTCAGCCTACCTCCTACCGTACCCTCGGCGCCATAATCGACTCCTACGGTGACGGGACCTTCTCGACTTCGTCTGGTGGCCCCATCGATTTTAGGCATCATCAAGGCAATGGTGAGGTGCTGCTCTCGCCGCTCTTCAAGGATTATGCAGAATAGGTTAGCATTTTGATTAGTTACTCTTGAATAGGTTAGGATTTCGATTGGGTGCTGCCCCTTGCCACTCTTTGTATTATAAGATTTAGGGTAGAATAGAAAAGGCTTCTGTAGAAGCTTAGAAAATATGGGGTTCATGTGGATCACAATTGGCCGCATGAGTACTTTGGGCCGAACTGGTTCGCATAAAGGAGAGCCGTATGACAGATTCAGCACCCCATGCAGCCCGTCTGCAACCAGACTGATTCGAGCCGCAGAAGGAAGATATGCGGCCAAGTTGACCAGTCCTTCTGATAAAGCTGACAAACTCTGTCAAAACTGACAAAAATGATAGCACTGACACTCTGACAAAAAAGATAAGATTTGATCAGACAAAATGTTATGTCACTAAAAATAGGGTTCATGTGCTTAGACATAGTCATACGGCCAGGAGGATTGGTACCCGAGCCGCATGAACCTCATGCGGCTCAACCTATGTGGCCCTAAAGTCTCTAAACTTCATACGGCCAAGGGTGACTGTAACCTGCGCTGCATGAGCTTTATACGGTCCAAAATGCAGAATCTATGCGGCTCAAAAGTCCTTAAGCTACATGCGGACTAAGGGAGACTGCGACCTAAGCTGCATGAGTCTTATGCGGCCCAGCATGGCCGAAAACTGAGAGACTCATGCGGCTCAAAATGACTCCAGCAGATTAATCCTATCCAGCGATAGGACACGTGGTAGGCTGACCAAGTCTCAACCACCCAGATTTGCTACAACAAAATCCTAACAAATCGCCAGCTGGCGGCCAAAGAGCGGGTCTTTATGTGCTGTTGTAGCCACGTGGCAACGAACCATCTATGCGGCTCAAAACATATATTACTATAAATAGCATGGTGCTACACCACTGCAAGAGGCGGGCAACCTACGAAGGGCAATTTCTTCAAGTGCTAAGACTGCGTCGGATAGTCCAAGGAGTAAGACAGAGTTGATACACTTTCCCGAGACTCTACCGTCACCCCACAGAATAGAAAACTAAACAATTGTACTTAGATTGTTTCCTAGGATTTTTTCTAGGCTTTTTTTGTACAAGCGAGTTTGCAATCAATTTCAGTATTTCTGTAATACCTGTCTTTAATATTTTAATGACAAACACGATGGCGACTCTGCTGGGGACATCCTTCTCCTCTGATGAGAAGCTAGGGACGCAATTCGATGTGTCCAAGCTCAGCTCTACGCAGCAAATGTTTGTGGTTCGTTTTGACCAACAAGCCTTCGAAGAAATGCTCTCTGAAGGGAGCGCCAGCCCATCACAGAAGCGAGCCAACCGAAAGAGAATCTGCAGGACGTCGAAGCGCAAAATTGTTACCCCCGACCAGGTTCTCGAAGCTCCTTCTACGCCCCAAGACGGTGATCGAAGCTCTCCTGTGGCATTGCCTCCGACCGCAGAGGACCCCACTGTCCCTAAATCCAGCAAATGAAAATACTATGATGGTGAGTTTTTTGGAGCACAAGGGAAATCCATGCGGACGAAGAGGAGGCCGCATAAGAGAAATAGGTGGTCTGTCTATGCGGCAGCCAACTCTGGCCACAGGCAGACGACCCATGCGGCTGCCAACTATGACCGCAGGAAGATGGCCCATGCGGCAGCCAAGTCTAGTTGTACGAAGACGGCCTATGCGGTAGCCAACTCTGGCCGTAGAAAGATGGCCCTTGCTGCAGCCAACTCTGGCCGCATGAAGATGGCCCATACGGCAGCCAATCCTAACCTCAGACAGGATGTCTCATACGGCCCTGTCAGAAGCCCTGTGTTCGACCGTTTTTCATGCTGGCCCGACTCCATGCGGCCCATTGAGGATGTGGAATATTCCAATCAGGACTCTTCTTACTATGCGCCTTCAGATGCTAAATTGAAAAAGTCCAGGACAGTGCAGGCCCAACAAGCCCAGTCAACTGTCCAAGCTGCTAACCGTCAGCGGGGACCGTTAACTATTATACGGGCTCCTGATGGAAAGTTGTACCGAACCACCCGCGTCCAGTCCTCCAGGGATAACAGACAGGGTGGGTCTTTAAAGTCTCCCTCCAACGATCGAGAGTAAGTGCTTTTAATAGCCTCGGATCATAGAGTAAATATGATACCAATGCACCTGTGTGCTCAGGATACCCGAGTCCACAAGTTTGATACAAATATAGATCAGCCTGCTATAGACTTGTGTGAGGAGATTAGTCACAAACGTAAGGAGGCAACCTTGGTATGCAATGAGTCCCTCTCGGGACGTCGTTTCACCAAAGTCATCGTCAATAGTTGCTGCGACAAGTCGACAGCACCTGAAGATCGGTAATCCATTTTCTAACGACTGCAGTAGCCAGCACCTATCCGACAACGACTTGAGAAATATGTGCAAATTTCGGGAGACGAGGAGTTTTCTTTCGCCTCCTGTAGTTTAACTCGGAAGGTTCCTTCCAGCAATGAGGGAAAGAAGACATACTCTTCCAGCCCGGCAATCTCCGCCAGCAGAGTAAGGAAACTCTTATCTGGAGTACTGCCACTGGCAACCACATGGGGTGTCTATTTAGGCACTCGATCCAAAAAGAAGCTTCCAGCACCTAGGGGTGCACCTTTGGCCTCCTTGGGAGTAGATGAAGCTGGGGGTAGCAATCCCCTCCATATATACGATAGCCCAGAGTACCAAGAGCATACACAGAGGGTAGAGATCCCCCAGAATTACGCAACAGACTTGGACTTCCCTGTAGGCGACCGCCCTCGCAAAGACGATGCGGCTCCCTGCACAGGGCGTAGCATCCCTTTCGAGTCCGAGGAAGATGACATTCCGACATTCCCCAATAATTTCTCTGTATAAGGGTGCGACACAGATAGCACCTCTGCTACGATCCCTTCCACCTCTACCCACATGAGGATAGTCTTTATGGCCGACGATGATCATGAACCGTCTACTGACCGACAACGTCTAGAAGTACTTGAAGCTATGCTCCTGTCCTTGGTCAAGTCTGTAGACGAAATCAAAGCCACCTTGCCAACTCAACTAGCAAGGATGCCCGGACAAACAAGCTTGGGACCCGCAGTTAATGCGGACTCCAACACGACCGCCCCTCCTTTGGGTAATGATCCTTTAAGAGCATCCATTCATTCAGCTGCGGTTGAAGCCAAGGAGGCAAGGAGGGAAGTCCAGGAGCTTCGAGCAATGTTCAATGCACTAGACTCCTTCCGAGACCTCAGAATACGGCAGCCATATCCCGTTGCGTGGAGAGATGTTCCTTTCTCCCATGCTACAAACCGTTCCATATAGATTCGTATGATGGGAAGAGCTCTGCTAGTCGGTACATGACTTATTTTGAGGTCACAACCAACCACTTGCCGCATAGCGATGCCATCCTCACACGATTATTCATCGGAGCATTGGAGGGGATCGCGTTCGACTGGTATCGCAACCTTTTCCGAAACATACCTGAAAACTGGAGTTAACAATTAAGATTCTAGCAATCATGATATATACAATCACATAGCCTTTATAAAAAAATTGGGATTGGCTGTTTGAATCATTTTCCTCCATTCAACTATTTTAAGAACCATCATTTGTAACATTATCAAATAGCATATCCTTCAACATACATGATATGCGTGGATATAGAAACAAAAAAATTATAGGTTACCACAATAAATGAATGTTTCTCTCTTCTCATTAAACTTCACAATAATGCATTTACCTAGTTGATCATTTTAAAATAATGTACATCAATCTTATTACAAACTAACGTTCACACTTCCACCTTCCACATACAAGATTAAAAGGTGAATGTATATAAATTTTTAACATATGTAACTTGCCATATTTTCTTTACAATTAATCGAAATCATATGGATATAGAACCAAGAATCATAAAGTTGCAAGTCCAATTATGTGGTCAAAAGACATTCTGCGGTACAGTGAATCCCAACTCCAATTCCTTTCTAGTGTTTATTTGGCTTGAATGTGGATGCAATCGACTGTACCTGATATCAACTAGTAAAGAAAATTTAATCTGATAGAAAGACATTCTATGGGTTTTATAGACATTCAACAATCCAATGAATCCCAATTCCAATTCCTTTCGTGCATTTATTTAGCTTGAACTATGGATACATCAACTATACAAAATTCTAGTTCCTTTCAAGTGTTTATTTAGCTTGAATTATGGATACACTCAATTATATCCAATATCAATTAGTAACAAAACTTCAACTGGATACACTCGTCAATTTCTTTTAGTGATGAATTTCTCTTGGTCATTAGACAATCATGGTAGTGTCTTCCAATTCCAATATACTATAACCAAATAGATCCTCCTAGTAAGATATAGGGTGCCCTAAGATATAATTTCCTATGTCAGTTCTTCTACATGTAAATTTGGTAGCTCATTCTACATGTTTGGCAAACCAAAACTAATTTCTGTATTGTTACTACTCTGGCCAGAACCAGCTTAAGATGGACAAAAACTACAATTTTCATACCACATATAGGAATATGAAGAGACGTGACGGGCTCGCAATGTAAATGTAGAATATTGGAGATAATGTATGTTACAATTGAGAGAGAGAAAATTTCAGATTTGGGTTTATTAGAGCAACCTAAAGAATAAATTAAAATAGATACATGTCAGACTTCCTTCTTATCATGTTTCCAAAGTAACAATAAATAACGTAAGAACTAAGAAGAATGGTAGTTCTACATACAATTGCCTATAATCTGGAGAAACTCTTCCAACACATAACAACATTGCAATGGAGTAAAACTTTTGTAGTCTCTTTCAAAGTTATTAAATGAAAACATGCCAGTTAAAATACCATTCAAATAATGCTAAAAGCTTGAATTATAAGAAAATACTAGCTAATAATATAACCTCCACTGCATCTCTTTGTGTTTCATCGCTTTCTGCATTCTTCTACTAAATCTCGGTCCCGTTATAAACCTGCATAGTTGATATACTTCAAATAATCAAGCCATCAAATAATAATATAATTTTGTGCTTCTATCAGATTAAAACTGATCTGCTCGGATGATTTTTGATCTTTCTGTACTAGAGCATAATTAGAACATTTAGGAACTATCATTAAACTTATACATACGATCTCTGTTAGGAGTATCAAACAAAGTGTATCTCAGCCTTTACAAGCAAGCTGTTGTCCACATTTGAAAGCCTTACAGCTGTATCCAAGCCATTATCTAACATACTTTTCTTCATAGGGGGATTTATGTTTCTGACAATGAATTTGTGTCGATGACGTTTTGTATTTATTCATCATTTTGAATGTTTGGAGATAAAATTTTGAAAAATAAAGAAGCTTACAGGTTCCTAATAGATACAGGGTGCTAAGTAAGGAATAGCTAATGCTATACTCATCAATTTAAGGCAAAATAAAGTCCAAAATCTATAAAATAAGAGAAAGTACTTTCTTTAAATTTATAATAATACAAACATTTTAGTTAGGACATGACATTAGATAAATGATTTTAGCACCACTGTATTTAAGTATTGTTATGTATTTCACAAGAAGTTCTAACTTTTATCTTTGGTTATGTTGTTCTGTTAAATAAATAGAAGCATCACACAGGAAGTTTCTCCTACAAGTTGAAGAAGCAGTGGAGGCTCAGATAATCGAGGCAGAGACTATAATTGATGCTATCCGTAAGGCAAGTCATCTTATGACCTTTAGCCGCCTTTTTAATGACTGCAGCCAAGTCTGTGATGTGCATTGGCTCAGATCAAATTTATGTTTCAGCTCACCTTTCCTGGAAGAGAACATAACTTGTCATTGTTTTTCTTTGCTCTTTGCAGGAAGCAAGAAAAAAGATGAGTGGCTTAAAATGTGTATTAAGGGAGTGTGTTTACGTTAGGCAGCTGTGTTGTCAAGAGAAGTATGATCTAACGATTGGCAATACTCACATTAATATGATCTAATTTTACTCGACTATAAATGTAAGGTTAGGAAATTGTCACACATACGACCATGTTTTTGTTTTGTTTTTCGACAAAGCTAAGGCCACTAATGATTGATGCCCTTTTTTGTAATGTGACACTCAGCATACGTTGCTTGATTATGCTAGATGGAATTTTCTTCATATTATAAAGAAAAACATCTAGTCATCTTTTGAAAGACCAGGTACTATGATACAAACGACTAGGCCTAGCGCATATTGAGGATCCATCTCATGTTTCACACTTGTCAGCTCTTTTTGTGTTAACTATTCCTATATTTTACACTTATTACAGAAACCATCTATACTTTGAAACTAATTACATGGACCAATCCTATAGTTTGCATTTTCTGTAGAAACTTATAACACTTACCACTCCTATGTTTTAAAAAATTTATAGAGGGGTGGCTAGTGTAATTATTTTCGGAATATGGGTAGTACTGTAATTCTCATGAAACATAGGAGGAATTAGTATATTTATTTATTTTCATAATAGAAGCCCATGGTAGCAAACCCAAAATTAGTTATTATTCATCAAATTCCAAACATTGAAACCTCAAGGTGTCTATCGAACCGAGCTGGGCCAGATTTGATCATATATGACCAGTTCTGAGTTGGGCTTGACCAGAGTAGCAGACAGGAAATAGCTAGCCAGACATGGACCGGTTTAGGACCAGGTATTGGTTGGCTCGAAGTAAACTAAATTAAAAAAAATAAATTAATAGCCTTTAGTCTTAATAAAATCTCAGAACCCTTAAATATTTTAGCAACTTTTAAGATGGTTTTCGACATATCATAGCAAGGGTACACACATCTACCCTGCCACCCTACATTGCATAGACGCAGACTCTAATCCGGATACAAACACGATAAGGAATTCAGTCTACAACATTTTTAAAAATTTTAGGATACGATCATATGAGTATGACATGGATACGATTATATATACACATAAAAACATATTTATAGACATGTATTATAAATTATATCATAATAATATCTGTATTTAAGCATTTTTTTGGTAACTAGGTTCCAGAAAGTATAGATTGTATATAATTAAGTGGAGCAAAAGACCAATATAACAAATCTTCCTCTGAAAAAATATTAAGTACTAAGCTTATACATCAAAAATTTACTGAAATCCTGTCATTGGTGGCAAAGAAATATGAATTGAAGAAATTAGGGATAAGAGAAAATGTAAAGTCAATATAGTTATGTCGAGGCCTGGCCTAAAGTTGCATATAAATAGTATTAAACTAACTCAGTATCCTTGTACCATCCCATTAAGAAAGATTTTCAAACTAATTTAGATAGAAAAAGTTTCAAATTAGAATTGGTCAATTTCTCACCAATTTTATGTCCACTAGCATATGTTCTACTATAAAGGAGAAATGTTGAAAGCTCAACTATAAAAATTAATGCATACAACACGAAAGGAGTTTCTAATGTTACCTGAGGGTGAAGCAACACATTTTTCCGCATCAACGACCAACATATTAGGCTGAAAGGAAATAATTATATTAGAGACTACAGCTTGAGAAAGTCAACAAACCATACTTTGCACAACTGATATCCTCCTAGCTTTTTATATTGTAGTCCTTCAGGAATGTGTAAGGGTGATTGATTATTTTGCCAGTTTCTATCTAATTATCAATGCCCTATATTGTTTTGCTTCAGGGATGTGCAAAGATGATTAGATTGACAGGCTCCACTAACATAATATTTGATTACCAACTTACATGATAGCAGCAACACTGCAAGTATAAGTTATTTCCATTGTCTAAATTTTCTAGGACCTATTGTAGTGTACAGACCACGCTACGATATTAATACTTAATAGAAGAACTAACCTCGACCAATGTCTGCTCAAATGCAACAGCCAACATATTATCCTGACACATAACGGGAGGATTGATCAACAATATTGCTGGTTAAACCAAACCATAATTTGGTCGTCCGTCAGCATATACTACAAAATTCTATATCAAAACCCTAAAAACCCTGGAACCCATATCAAAAATTAAATACATATTTTTGTTCGTCATGAAATTATGAAAGAATACTAAGTAATTAGTACTAATTACAGCCGCTAAGAAGAAATCCATATTGCCATTTCAATAAGAACAACCACAGAGATCAACATTTTATAGAGTTATGAACAAAACCAAGAATCCCATCTTGGGTGATGGAAAGAAGAAATGGCAGAAATGTAGAGAGAGACTTATACTGAGGATCTATAATAAAATTCACACATAAGAAAGCACTAGTAGAGAGAAATAACAGAGAAAAGGTGGTCCATTTGTACCTATAATAAGCTAATGGCTAAAGAAAGGAACTAAGAAAGAGCAGAGAAAAGGTGGTCTCTTTTTAAAATTCCATGGAATTTTTTCTTAGAAAAATAATTCCATGGAATTAATTTCTTGTCCACATACTTTCCACTTTGAAATCAAACACACCTTCGTGTTTTTACTGATATTTGGGGTTTTTTTCACATGTTCTTACAAATTGATGGTACTGATTACTTGCATGCCATTGTAAATGCAATTAGTTCTCTTATACGCATTCCGTCTCAAGAAAAGTCAGCAAGAAGATGGAAGAGATGCAAGCAATGAAAGCTTGAGGAAAGGAAAAAGTGATGAGTGCATGTATATGGACGTCCCTCCCCAAGTAGAGCAGGCTCAACTAAGACACCAAGGAAGAGTGCTGAAAAGAGGAAAAATGACATGCTGAAAGTCATCCAAGAATGCACACCAGCAAAGAAGCCAAAACTAGGAAAAATTAATGTTGATCGGCATACCACGAAGATTTGCCATATGTTATCGCACTCAATCTCAATTATTCACAAGATCGAATGTTGGAAGATCATTTCAGATTGGCAAAGAGTCCAATGACATCTTCTAAGCCTTTTTTGAGAGATAATGTAAGCAAAGAATTGAAGAATTTTGATGATGCTTGAATGGTATCACCAGAGTGCAGACTGATCAAGGCCAAGTTAATCCATAAATACAAAATTTCTTCCCAATTACCAAAAATATTTCCATACCTAAGAGGATGGAATAGTGGGTCTCCTCCACGAAGAGAGGGCGACACTTTTAACTTTACAGGAAAATGGGGTCTTCGGGCAGAGGATCCACCAAAGGTGTAGCAGAAAGGAGAGGAGAGAGAATTTTGGAGAGGATTCGGGATTTTGGAGATAAGTGTGGATGAAAAATAGACGATCGACTTGGTTAGGGTTTTTCTGAAGGGAGGAACAAGAAAAAAAAAAGGAAAGGGAGGTTTCAGAATCGTAGCTACTAGAGAGTTTTGGAACGTATTTGGGTTTCGGCCTGTATGTATGCTAAAATTGGAACACATTTGAAAAGGTATAAAAGTATACCCAAATAAATAAGTATTCTAAAAAATAAAATAAAAGATATTAGAAACGATTTTATGATCCGGAACACATTTTTTTAGTTCCTGAACCCAGGTACAAAAAAAAGTGTTCCGGATTAAAAAATATCTAGTGTTCCTAATTTACTATTTTGGTGTAGTGATCCCGAAAAGCTTGCTCCAACTTCTGGGCATTCTTATGCACCGGCTAGCGGCGACCAATACTGCCATTAGCGGTTTCAACTCGGGTATGAGCTATCCCCTAGGGAAGATCCGCCTGAAATGTCAGATTGGCGACATAAAAATGGAGGTTACCTGCTATGTAATAGATGCAGACACGTCCTACAACATCCTCCTGGGGCGTCCATGGATACATGACTACATGATCGTGCCATCTATACTTCACCAGTGCTTCAAGTATGTCAGTAAGCAAAGCTTCGTGAAGACTGAATTCGCCAACATCGACCCCATCAAAGGGGTTGAATCTTATTACTCTTCGGAGGCTTGTCTATATGACGAGTCCAAGAAACACATAACTGACGAACTGGAGGCCATCACAGGGCTAGAGGAACCATTGAGAATTCATCTCTAGGTCCATAAACCGGGCAAAGCCGCACCCCTTGTCGCAGCTGTGCACAAAGAGGTGCCCGGTTCTCCTGTCTCACCTTCGCAGTTAGAACCGATGATCATCTGGCTCCCAAGATTCAACCAGGAGCCAAAACCCGTCGTAGGGCCGATGATAATCCGACTGCCAAAATCCAATCAAAGGCAACAGGAAGATGCGAGGCCCTCTATGACACCGATGGTGATCCGATTGCCAAAATCTACTCAAAGGCAACTGGAAGACACAAAGTCCCTTGCCGAGCCAATTGTCATACGTTTTTCCAAGACGAGCTGGCAACCGAGTGCCGATTCGACATCCTCAGGCAAGCCGATACCGCAAGCTGAACCTTTGGTGATCAAGTTAGCCAAAACAATATCCCAACCTTCGATCACGTAGGGGGTAGCCGAAGATGATGTAGAACTCGCCAAGTACCTGGTTGCACAGGTGGATAGCCCCTCTCTTGATGATGTAATCCCTGTTGATAAAATTCTTTATTTCATTAATAAGAGACTGCCATTAAACTATCCTGAGTGTAATATACTCAATCTAAGGTGTATTGTGGGACTCGGTCGGGACATTAACCTGTACACACAGGTGACTACTGTCCATATCATGAACCGACTTACTCCTATTAAAGATGCCTACTTCCTAGTCCCAGGCAGAAGTGAAGAGGATCACACGATCATCTTTGGCCGAAAGGAAGGTCCTCAACCCTTCATGCCTCGAGAGTTTGATCTCGAACCCGATATTGCAAGCCTTCTGCTCTACCTGTATAGTCCTTAGGCCAAGTACTTCATACAAAAGCAGGGGTATGACATGAAGGCTACCCCAGGTCTGAATTACGACAGCGGTCAGCGATTGCCTCTGCAGCTCTCAACTCCATCTGGAAAACCTCAGGATTATTACGGCAAATCCAGACACGGCCTCGGGTATGTTACACCAGCAACAACGTCTGAGAGTTCTGATGAAGAATGCGAGTGGCACTCTCATTTGTTCGAGTCACCTAGTTACGACTCCGATGGCAGCATTGGAGATATATTCAGACAGACATTATCAGTCAATATGACATTCACTGATGTCGAAGAAGAAGACAAAGATCTACTCGAACCACTTGAGTTGGAGCCGTGGGTCCAGCAACTAGATGCACAATGGAAGAAATGCTTTGAACTTCGTGATCCTTCCACTGAGGATGAGGTCATACAAGTTAACCTCGGTGATGAATTCTCTCCAAAGCCAATCTTCGTCAGTAAAAGCCTGATAGACGGCGAGCGGGAGTCATTATTGCAACTCGTCAGAGAATACATTGACGTCTTTGCCTAGAGCTATGAAGACATGCCAAGGTTAAATCCCGAGATCGTACTTTATAAGCTCAACATTTACCCAGACGCAAAACCAGTTAAACAACAGCAGCGGCAGTTTCGTCCAGACATCATGAACTCTATTGAAACGGAAGTAAACAAGCTTATAGCTAGTGGTTTAATTCGTGAAGAGCAGCACCCAGACTGGGCAGCTAACATAGTACCAGTAATCAAGAAGAACAGAAAGATTCAGATTTGCATCAATTTTCACAATCTGAATGCGGCATGCCCTAAGGATGAATTCCCTCTTCCGATCACCGATATAATGATCGACGTGTGGCTTCGAGCGTATATCCTTTATGGATGGCTTTTCAGGATACAATTAAATTAAAATGTCTACTGATGACGAGAAGCATACGTCATTCCGAACACCGATCGTCGTGTTCTGTTATACGGTCATGCCCTTCGGCCTGAAGAATGCCGGTGCTATATATCAACGTGCTATGAGCGTCATCTTCAGAGATCATTTGTGCAAGACGGTGGAGTGTTATGTTGATGACATCGCCATCAAAAGCCGCTCCAAAAATGATCATTTACATGATTTGAGAACAGTGTTCGACCTCATGCGAGCGCATAACCTGTAGCTAAATCCCACCATGTCTTTCCTGGGTGTGTACAGCGGGAAGTTCTTAGGCTTTGTCGTTACTTCCTGAAGCATTCAAATAGATCATGATAAAATAAAAGTAATCCTGGAGATGAGTCCACCGAGGAACCTCCGTGAACTCCGTGACCTTCAGGAAAGACTAGACTATATCAGAAGATTTATATCTAACCTCTCAGAGGATGTCAACCCTTCACTCAACTCATGAGGAAAGGTGTCCCTTTCGTATGGAACAAGGAATATCAGCGTTCCTTTGATAACATTAAGGAGTACCTGATGAATCCGCCAGTTCTGGTAGCCCCGGTCGCCAAAAAGCCCTTTATGCTCTATGTACGGGCGATGGAACACTCCTTCGGTGCTTTGCTAGCACAGAATAATGATGCGGGACATGAACAAGCCATTTACTATCTCAGCCGGATGATGGTAGGACCGGAACATAGGTACACCGCCGTGGAAAAGGAGTGCCTTGTCCAAGTGTTCCCCATTCAGAAAATATGACACTATGTGACAGGGCAGACCATCCATGTTGTTTCGCGAGTTAATCCTCTCAGGGTTCTCATGACCAAACCAGGCGCACTCAGTTCTCGGCTAGCCACTTGGACGATAATATTATCCCCCTAAGACATGGTTTTTGTTTCACAAAAGGCTATCAAATGTTAAGCCCTGGTCGACTTCTTAGCAGCCCATCCAGGCTCAGAAATAGCCAGAATTTATGAAAAAAATCCCCGATGAAGTCATCGCCTCAAAAATGACTTCACATGATGCTATTTGGCGAATATTCTTTGACAGTGCTTCAAGAACGGGGCCACAAGGTGATATCGTCACAGGAGTCGGGGTGGTATTAATTTCTCCCTCTAGACTAGTAGTCAATCAGGCATATTCTCTTATAGAACCCTGTTCAAATAACGTAGTCGAATATAACGCTCTAGTCTTCGGAATCCAACTCGCATAAGAAGTGAGGATCAAGGACCTGGAAGCATATGGTGACTCCCAGTTGGTTGTTAACCAGATCCGAGGTTCATACGAGGTTCGCAATAAGGACATGATTCCCTACTATCAGACATTAATTGCCATCATTGCAACATTAGATGGGTTCTTTATAGAGCATGTTCATCGGCTCCAAAATATCGAAGCTGATGCCCTAGTAGGCCTCGCCGCTTCTTTGGCACTTTCAAATGATACTCATCATCTAGTCGACGTAATAGGCCATGAGCTGGACTGTCCCAAGAACAATGTCCATCTAGGTACGAGTTACTCCACCCAGATAACCAATGACATACAAGACTGGAGACGCCCGCTCATCGACTTTGCAATCTATGAAATTCTGCCAAAAAATATAAAGGAAGCAACTTCAATCAGAAGGCGCTCTCTCAGATTCTTCTATGATACGGAGACGAAAATGTTATGTCGATGATCCTACGATGGGCTACTATTAAGATGCCTGTCAAATGTAGAAGCCAAAGAAGCCTTACGCGAGGCTCACGAAGGCACTGGTGGGGCTCACCAACCTGGCCCAAAATTGTAAGATCGTCTCCGCCGGATGTGTTATTAATGGCCCACAATGGTAGCAGATACAGTTGATTATGCAAAGAAGTGTAAGGCTTGCCAGATCCACATAGATTTTATATATCTGCCATCCGAATTCTTGTACCCAACAGTGGCCTCTTGGCCATTTGAAGCATGGGAAATGGACATCATTGGGCCAATCACCCTACCATCGTCTAGGTGGCATCGTTTCATACTTGCTATCACCGAATACTTCTCCAAATGGGCGAAAGCTATTCTGCTTGCAGCGAAGACATCAAATGTGATTAGCTTCATAAAACATCACGTCGTCGAACGTTTTGGACAGCCCCGGAGGATTATTCATGACAACGGTCTGCAGTTCGGAAGCCATGCTTTCTATTAATTTTTTGACAAGAATCAGATTCAGAACATGGCCTCGACAGCATATAACCCATCGGCTAATGGTCTGGCTGAAGCTTTCAACAAAACCATAATCAAGTTCCTCAAAAAGTTTGTGTCTTCAAACAAACACGACTAGAATGAAAAGCATGGCGAGTGCTTATGGGCGTATCGCACTACGATTCCGACGACTACAGAAAATACACCGTTCTTCTAAGTTTACGGTAGCAAGATAGTTCTTCCATTGGAGACTTAGATCCCCTCGCTTCGCGTGGCCCTTACTTACTAATTGACGTCGGATGACAACTACCGTCGACGGCTACAAGAGTTGGATGCGTTAGGCGAGAAGCGTTTACAAGCTCAACAAATCACAGAGCTCTACCAAGCGCGCATCTCTCGGGCTTTCAAAAAGAAAGTCAAACAAAGAATATTCTAAGTCGACGATCTCGTCTTGGCCGTTCGTTGACCAATGGTCATGACTCGCAAGACCCTCGGCAAATTCTAGCCTAAATGGGAGGGTCCGTTCATCATCGACACTGTATTCTCCAACGGAGCGTACCGTCTCACAAAATAGAATGGAGACTTGCTCATGATGCCCATCAACGACAACTTCCTCAAGAAATATTACGCCTAAACGACATCTTCCAAACTACCTATCAGATTGTGAGTTATGTACCCTTTGGTATCGCTGAACTTACATTCTGACCCCAAATTGTCCAGATTGTTGAGTTATGTACCCTCATGTGCTACTGAACTTACTCTCTGTCCGCTCCGAGTGGATTCGTATCCCATCTTCTGGTCATACCTCTGAACTTTCACACTAAATGCTTTTTTCCACCAGAGTTTGCCTCAAAATCTATTACTCGCACCACTAGTGCACAAAAAGGGTAATAGGTCTACAAAATTCCCTAACGGGAAAAACAACCATGTCCATATTACCTTTGAGTTGTTTTTCTGTCCATCACAAACAAATCACCCAATACATAGAACTTCGACGTTGATAGTACCTCTGAGTTGTTCTGTGTGTCCCCATTAGGCCCACTCCTACCACGTCCTCATTACCTCTGAGTAGGGAGGCTCTACTTTAGACCCATATTTATCACGTCCTCATTACCTCTGAGTAAATATGTTGGTTTTCTCTCCACTTATTATCAGTACTCACATCGCTAGTACACAAAAAGGGTAATAAGTCCATAAAAGTTATCATAATCTACTACTCGCACCATCGGTGTACCAAAGAGTAGTAGGTCCACAAAATATCATTCAAATCTATTTGCTCGTATTTCCAGATGCACAAAAGGGCAATAGGTCGACAAAAATCTCCCAGTGGGATGTCCTTTATCAAACACAAATGCTGTATTAGGCCCTCTATCATAAGCACCACAAAATACTACAAATAAAGAATGGAGTGAACGTATTCTGTTTATTCAAAATTATTTACATTCATAGGACTACACCTTCAGTAAAGGATTACACTGGTATCCAAAAGAAGCAAAAATAAACTACAGCTAAAGACAGATAGAAACACAAAGACAAATACGAACGCTTATTTGTCATATTCCTGGAAACAGCAATTACATGGCATCCCATGGATTCCTACAGTCGAGGATCGTAGTTGTGTTGAGGCATATACCATTCTCTCATCTATTTCGCATACGAAAGATCTATTTGATTAAGGTCATCGGCGGGAGCAGGAGGGTCAGATCTTCCAGTGTTGCTACCCTCAAACTTGGGTTCTTCCTTCACAGCAGCCTCAATCTTAGGAGTAATTCCCTCTCCGGTGGACGCCGGCTCTTCTTTTACCTAAACTTTTGTTATCACCTCCTCTTTAACAAACGGTGACTCTAGTTTGATGAAGGGGGCAGCATCTCCTCCTTCACAATGGTCTCAGCCTTCGGTGCGGATGCTACAAAAATCAAAAAAAGAAGATAGTCATATAAAAACAAAGGACCCCTTTTTTTAGCTATGTGGCCAAATATAACTCATGCGGCTCAGTCATGAGACACGTAGGCGGCTCTGTCATGGAGTGCTCATGCGGCTCAGTCATGAGTCACTTATGCAGTTTATGCAACTCATGTGGCTGAGTCATGAGGCACTTATGTGGCACAGTCATAAAGTACTCATGCGGCTCAGTCATAAGACATCTATGCGGTTCATGCGGCCCCATCATGAAGTGCTCATGCGGCTCAGTCATGAGGCACTTATGCGGCTTAGTCATGAAGTTATCATACGGATCAGTTTTGGGGCACTTATGCGGTTCAAGTTCGATTGAGAAACACTTATACGGCTTAGCCCATGCGACCCTATCATACATAACATATGCGGTCCAAATGAGACAGGGCATGCATCGACCAGGCTTAAAGCACAGAGGCAATATATGGCAGGCCCGGGCATAAAATATGTGATATAGCCATTCAAAATTTTAGTCATCGTCTTCCCTCCGTCCTTACTCTTGATAAGTGGTTGTACGTCGGGATGGATAGAAGGAGAGTCTGCCACTCTCGACGGAGAGGCAAGTCCCTTCCCTTTGGCCGCTGCACCAGTCGACTTTGAAGCTTTTTGAGCCATAGTAGAAAGTATGACGAAGTCAAAGAAGAAGAAGGTGAACAAGAAAAATCTCATTCCGAGTGACCCCTATTTATAGAGTTTCTGAAAAGTGCCCCTTCGATTCTCGAGATCATTAAAGATAATGACGACGTTTTGGGACTTTATCCCTAATAACCGTCGGCTTTATCTTGAAGAGTGCCTCTTCGAAGCTCGAGACCATTAAAGATAATGACGATGTTTGGGGACTTTATCCCTAGTGACCGTCGGCTTTATCTCGAAAAGAGATCCACAACCGAATCAAGAAAATTAAATGCAGCAGTGACAGCTGGATGGGGTCTCTCTGCGGCTCAAAATATCTTTGCAGCTAAAAGTCGCTCCTGACTTGAAGATGCCCTGCGGCTCAAGATCCCTCTACGGCTCGAAGTCTCTCTGCGGCTCAAGATTTGCCTGCGACTTGAACACTCCCTGCGGCTTGACGTATCTCTATGCTTCTTATTCAAAGTATTCCAAATTTGTAAATTAAAAACTTTGAAGGAGGTCTTGTAGAAGCATGGAAAATATGAGATTCTTATGGATCACAATTTGTCGCATATATACTTTAGGCCAAACAGGTCAGCATAAAAGAGAGCCGCATGATAGTTTCGACACCCTATGCAGCCCGTCGACAACCAGACTGATTCAAGCCGCAGAAGAATGATATGCGGCCAAGTTGATCAGTTCGTTTGATAAAGCTGACAAGTTCTGTCAAAACTGACAAAAATGACAGCTCTGACACTCTGACAAAAAGATTAGATGTGAGACGTGAGCAGACATACGGCCAGAAGGAGTATTACCCAAGCCGCATAAACCTTACACAGCTCAAACATATGCGGCTCCAAAGTCTCCGAACTTCATACGGCCATGGTGACTATAACCCAAGCCGCATGAGCTTTATGCGGCCCAAAATACAGAATCTGTGCAGCTTAAAAGTCCTTAAGCTATATGCGGGCTAAGGAATATAGCGATTTAAGCCGCATGAGTCTCATGCGGCCCAACATGGTCGAAAACTGAGAGACTCATGCAGCTCAAAATGATTTCTATCCTACGATAGGACACGTGGCAGGGTGACCAAGTCTTAACCACCCAGATTTATCGCAGCAAAATCCTAACAAATCAACAGCTGGCGGCCAAAGAGTGGATCTTCATGTACTGATTAGCCACGTGGCCACAGGCCATCTATGCGGCTGAAAATACATACCACTATAAATAGCAGGGTGCCAAACCCCTGTAAAAGGCAGGCAACCTTCAAGAGGCAATTTCTTCAAGAGCTAAAGACTGCGTTGGATAGTCCAAGGAGTAAGGCAGAGTTGATACACTTTCCCGAGCCTCCACCGTCACCCCCAGAATCAAAAACTAAACAATTGTACTTAGATTGTTTCCTAGAATTTCTTTCTAGGCATTTCCTTGTACAAGCGAGTTTGCAATCAATTTTAGTATTTCTGTAATACCTGTCTTTGATATTTAATGGCAAACAATATGTATGACACATACATATATATAATATACTTTATATATATGTATATATATATATATGTATATATATATATATATATTTATATGTATATATATATATATATTATATATATATGTATGTATAAAAGTATATATATATATATATATATATATATATGTATTTATAAAAGTATATATATATATATATATATATATATATATATATATATATATATATATATGTATGTATGTATAAAAGTATATATATATATATTAAAAAAAATACTTTTATACATACATATATATATATATATATATATATATATATATATATATATATACTTTTATACATACATACATACATATATATATATATATATATATATATATATATATATATATATATATATATATATATGTTATTTTATTTTATTTTATTATTTTTTTGTTTTGAGGGTGTCCACTTCTTACTGGTGCTTGAAGGCATGCCTCCATGGGAACTCGAACCTGTGCCACTGCGCCAGGATGCTCCACCATTCTCAACGGACTACGGTTATGGGGATATATATATATATATTTTATTTTTCTCCACCATTCTCAACGGACTACGGTTATGGGGATATATATATATAAATATATATATATATATATATATATATATATATAAAAATATATATATATATATATATATATATGTGTGTGTGTGTGTGTGTGTGTGTGTGTGTGGACACACACAAGAAAGAAGAAGAAACACTGTCTTTTCTTATTGGCACAAGGCACCACAAATCGAGTACGCCGGAGAGATCCTGCGCTGAGGATCCCCGATAACAAAAAGAATTCTGGGGAACGGGACGATGAAGATCGAGCGGCAGTTGCTCCTTTACTCCGTTGACACTCCGATTACAAAAGTGGGAGAAAATCTAAGAAAATTGCTAACTCTAGGCTCACTGGCAAGAAGGGCAGCAGTTTGGCTCTTGAAATGCTCTCCGTTCTGTCTTTTGAAGAGGTATGAGATGCCTTTTTATAGTCATTTTTGTGCTGGAATGATGTTATGCGCCTATATGAGAAAATACACTAATTTTTATGTGGGCGCATAGTCCTGCTTTGGGCGTATAGAGTGTAGACGGATGCAGACTACGTGATCATGGGTTGATCGTGGGGTTGACGTGGCCGCAAGTTTCGGTACACGACTGCTCGTGGAGACTGACGTGGCCGTATGATTCGGTGCACAATTGATCATGGGTGTTGACCGAGTCGGGGGCTGTCCTGACTTGGGCCTATAGCCTGAAATAGGGCTATGTGCCCCCTTCTAGAGGAGTCTAGAGTGGGCGTATAGGGGGTGTATGCCATCAACATGGGTGCATAGTTTGCTCTAGTGACATGGGCACATGTGGGCTGTCCTGGCTTGGGCGCATATGTCTCCCTGGCTTTGGCACATATGACTCCCTGGCTTGGGCGCATGGTTGTCAAAAATGCTAAAATTTTCATGCTTCTACAAGACCCCCTTCAAACTTTTTGATACTTGAACGAGTTCAAAATACTATGAAAGAAGCATGGACCGTCTTCTCGTGATGCAGTGGACGCATAGCATAGCTCTTCCTTTGGGTGCATAGAGTTTGGCCAGACTGTCAGAGAGATGGCTATTGAGATCTTCCTCAAAAATCTGATAAATTCATCATAGTAGAATTTGAAGAGGTCTATCCTTCATGCGTTGTCCACGTAAGCAAGTGATAGTCACATAATATACAAGAGACTGGGTCATCATGTGAGCGCATAAGCCGTAGTGGGCGCACATTATGCAGTGGACGCATAGGCGCATAGTAGTAGTGGGCGCATAGTGTTTGACCCATGCCTATAAATAGGCCTTGAAGAGAGAGAATATTCATTACCCTCTTTCCTTCAAAACTTTCAAAAGTCTTTTCATCTCTTCTCTGCACGAACCATGTCTCCCAAGGCCGCCAAGAGATCTGCGAAGGGCAAAGGGGCTGCACCGAGTGGCTCTCCTCCTGCGACAGCGTCCTCGCTAGTTCAAGACCCGATCCTGGGTGAGGCTATGCCTTAAAACAAAGTCTTAAGCGTTAATTTACGACGCTCAGATTTTTTCTCTGCCTGGGTGCATGTGCCCAAGGCAACATGTTTCTGTGATCATTCATGTGCACTCATAGAAGCATACGCCCGTACTGTGGTGTGTTATGCGCCTACATGCTGCTGTATGTTATGCGCCCATATGCTGTTTGTATGTTTATGCGCCCATATGCTGTTTGGGTGTATAACCCTTTGGGCACATAACCCTTTGGGCATATAGGATTGCTCCAGCACTTAGTTTTTTTTTGCAGATTCTGAGTCTGACTTTCTCTTCTGTTCTTGCAGTTGACATGTTTGTCCCAGAACTTGATGGAATCCCTTTCGGCTCTGCTTGTCAAGTCCTCGACACAAGCCTCATAACCAACATGGTCAGAAAGGTTCAGGCTAAGATCAGTCATAACCATCCTACGGAACGGACGATCGCCTTACTTGAACAGGACAAGACCTTTCTGATGCAGATGATTAACGATAAGAAGCTCTTGCTCGGAGGGGCATGTCGTATCAAGAAGCCGTACTTCCTGTTCGGTGACAGTGTGGGGTTCGAAGATGGCGAGACGATATGCTTGAGAAGCCCACTGGTGGTTCGGCTGAACAATCAGAGGATATGGCTATCGTTAATGGAGAGTCAGTATCATTTGTATGTGTTCACTATCTTAGCCGTGCGGCGATAGATGAAATGGGAGCTAACCCCTGAGCTCCATGGGGTCGTCTCCGAAAGAATATAGTTTGACTTGGTAGATCGGAAGAAGGACACTTTCAAGTGTGTCAGGGACATCTTACTCCACGAGGGGGTTGCAACCTGGTGCCGTAATCAATGACATCCCGACTGACCTCCACCCTTATGCTGCCGATACGCTTTGCAATCTGATGATGTCGGGCGACGTGTCGTATCCCGTGGACAAGATGCGGATGGAAGGATGGAGGTATCCAGTTTCATTCTGGAGCAACCTTACTGACTGGGTGCTTTCCACGTATGAAGCCACCTTGAAGACTTCTGGCATTTTTTATGCTATTAGGGCCACCCAATATGGCGTATAGGTCAACTGGCCAATGTTTGTGTCCTTGGCAAAGTTATACAACCTTCATACTTGTACTTTCTTTACTCCGGGAGGGTAGATGGGATTGGCTCTCTACGAGATGCAGGAAGTGTCGAAGCATCGTTGGGGCACAGAGCCGTATGAAGAGTACGTGCCTTGTGATGAGGAGTTCTGAGACCTGGAGAATGAGAACTCCGAGATGATGGATGTATACACGGAGTTATTCTGCCACCTCCATATCTGCCATAGGATCAATAAGAAAGGAAGGACCGAGGGGGCCAATCTCCTCACAACGGGCTACGTCTTCGTTCAAGGAGAAGGAGAGGATCCGACCTCTTTTTCGATTTTAAAACCTATGACCAAGTCCGAGATAGAAGTCCAGATGGCAGAATATGATACAGCGGATGTTGACGACAGTGATGATCATGAGGGGAAATTTTCGATCGGCCACTTCTTCTGTCAAGCTGAATATCCGTTGTCGGAGAAAGCCGTGCTGGCAGCTTTCTTGATGATCTGGCTTCATGACTGTATAGTCCCTAGGGGTTCAGGGACAATTGAGAGGATGAGCCAAAAAATAATACTTTCGGTTGTGAAGCTGGGATTCGGAAACCGGCTTGCCTTGCTTCCAGCGATGGTCTATGGCACTAAACGGGGTCTACGAGATTTTGTTAGAAATGCGGTGACTCTTGACGGCAGAACCAACTTCGCCCGGACCGAACTTCTGTATCATTTCTTGATGGGGTGGCTACTACTAAATGCCAGGTGGTAGCCCTTGAGAGCATCGTCGGCTATGAAGAGCGGGCTAATGCTCTAAGGAGGGTTCTGAATGATCTGGAGGGTCAGGTGGCCAAATTTTGGGATGCCAAACAATGGAGCCCGACGTCACTATTCCGTACAGAAGACGAGGCCTTAGTCGCGGCTCTCACGGAAGTGGAGGCTACTTTCCAAGCAAGGAAGGATGCCTTCGCTCATGAGATCAGTGAATTGGCTGATCAGTTTGAGCAGTTCAAAACTACGTGTGAGGCACGTGCTGTTTCGACGAATAAGCTGGCTGTGCAGATTACTGAGAAATATAATCACATTACACGGATCCAAAGTGAGATTGCTCAACTAGAGGCCAGCTTGAGGACATCGACGTCTGAACAGGAGGAATATTTGGTTCAGGCTACTATGATCGTCATAACTTTCGACCACTTAAAAAAATAGCTGGTGAAGTTGGAGGGAGAGAACGTGAATCTGATCCCCTTCCAGGATGAGGCTACTCATCAAGAAGAGGCGTGCCGCCGTGCTACCGCGAAGTCGGAAGCCGAAATTGCGGCTCTTAGAGATAATATCAATGGATTGTGTATCCTTTAGATTTTCTCTTCTAATAGGCTCAACTAGCCGTCAAGACTCCTGTATCTTTTTCTTTTCTCTGTCTTTTGATAGACATTTTTAATAAAGAATCTTTTTGGCTTTCAAAATTCATGAATGAAGTTTGTGAAATATCAGAACTAGAGGTAATGTGGACATAGTAAGGATATTTCTGGTGGGTATTCCGCTGGAGAATTTGATGTGGACTTATTATTCGTTTTATATTCAAGGTTCTTTGAATATAGATAATAAGTTGAAAGAAACTGCTAATAGAGGTAATATGGACGTAATAGCAGAGGATGTTCTATACCTGACCAGAGGTAATATGGACGTGGAAGGATATATAACATTAGGTAGGAGTGGATAATTCAGAGGTAATATGGACGTGATTATCCTTGATGAATGCTTTGCTCAGAGGTTATATGGATGTGGTAAAACATTTCTTAATTATCACACTAGGAAATAATTATCGAAAAACAGTTCAGAGGTAATATGGACGTGACTTGTTTTCGTTAGACCGAGTTTGGGCAAAGTCCAAAATAGAAATAATTCTACTAGGGAATCTTTTTAGAGGGCCTATTATCCATGGCGTATTCAAGTCTCCTGAAATACGGATAGTAGTTAAATAATTTTTTATAAATCACATAAATATTGTACTGTATATTTATATGACTAAAACAGGGTATATGTGAATGCTGTTCATGAAGGTTACACATAATATTTCTTCAGAAACTTGTCGTTGATCGGCATCATGAGCAAGTCACCATCAGGTTTGGTTAGTCGATACGCACCGTTGGAATACACTGTTTCTATAACGAAATGACCTTCCCATTTAGGCTAGAATTTTCTTTTTGTCTTGTGCGTCATGACCATTGGTCTCTCACTGCTAAGACCAGATCACCAACTTATAAGATTCTTTCCTTCACCTTTTTATTAAAGGCTATGGAAAGGCATGCTCGGTATAGCTCAATACACTGCTGAGCTAATAAGCGTTTTTCGTCTAGCGCTTCAAGTTCTAGTAGTCATAAACAGTAACTTTCTTTGGCAGTCAACTCACTGGCTAAGGCTACTCGAAGAGAGAGAATCTGGATTTCTAGGGAAAGAACTGCTTCGCTCCTATAAACCAGAAAGAATGGCGTACTGCCTGTTGGAGTGCAGACCATTGTTTGATAGGCCCAGAGACATTCGCCTAGCTTCTCATTCCAATCGTGCTTGTTTGAAAACACGAACTTCTTGAGAATTTTAATGATGGTCTTATTGAAGGCTTCTGCTAACCCATTAGCCGCTGGATTGTAGGTAGTAGAGGCTACATTATGTATTCGATTCTTATCGCAGAACCGATAGAATGCATGGCTCGTGAATTGTGGAACATTATCATGGATGATCCTTCGAAGTAGGCCGAAGCGATAGATAACGTGATGTTTGATGAAACTGATCACGTTCGACGTCTTCACTTCGTTGAGCAGTATAGCTTTCGGCTATTTGGAGAAGTAATCGGTTATAGTTAGAATGAACCGATGTCCTCTGGAAGATGGCGGGCTGATTGGGCCTATGACGTCCATACCCCCGGCTTTAAAAGGCTAAGATGCTACCGTCAGGTATAAAAACTCTGAAGGTTGATGAATAAAGTCGGCGTGAAACTGACAAGCCCTACACTTCTTTGCATATTCAACAACATCTGCTGTCATTGTGGGCCAATAATAACCCATTCGTCTGAGGCGATCTTATAATTTGGGGCCTGGTTGATGTGTACCACAAACTCCATCGTGAGCCTCACAGAGTGCATGTGGCTTCTATGTCTGATAAACATCGTAACAGTATTCCATCGTAAAAGCGTCGGTACAGCATTTTGGTAGCTACATCATAGTAACATCCGAGGGATCACCTTTAGACAGACACTGCTTCCTTTGGGTCCTCAGGGAGGATTCCATAGATGGCGTAGTCTATGAAAGAAAATCTCTAGTCTTTAACGTTAATGTTTGTTTCTGTTTCGTAACTGTGATGAATATGCAAGACATCTTTCACACATAATAGTTCTCGACCAGACACTGTGATCAACTGCTGAGTATTGGTAGGGACAGTTAAGGAAGCAACAAGACCGGCTAAAGCATCTGCTTCTATATTCTGTAATCGAGGTGCGTGCTCGATAAAGAATCCAGCGAAAGTAAAAGCCAATTCGATTGTTGCTTTGTGATATGGGATAAGGTCTTCATGACGAACTTCAAAATCCCCTCAGACCTGACTAACTATTAGCTTAAAATTGCCATAAGCTTCTAGATAGTCAACTTCCAGTTGTTTTGCCAGTTGAAGGTCGATTAGTAGGGCATTATATTCAGCCACGTTGTTAGAACATGGTTCTACGAGAGAATATGCACGGTGTATAACCAGATGGTCGGGTGACACAAGCACGATGCCTACTCCGGCTACGATATTTTTTTTAGGTCCTATTCTTGATGCACCATCAAAGAACATTCGCGAAATGGGGATTTGCTCAGTTGCGGTGTTAGATTCTACTACTTTATCAAGAATTTCATCAGAGAGTTTGGAAGATTCTGGCACTGGATGAGCTGCTAGGAAATCAGCTACACTTGGCCTTTTACTGTCTTCTAAGGGACGAACAAAATATCGTATGGAGTCAACAACATTACCCATGTAGCTAAATGGGAATTAAGAGAACTCGGTTTAGTCATGAGTATTCTGAGAGGATTGACTTTAGGTATGATGTGGATAGTTTGCCCAGACACATAGTGCTGTGTCTTTTGGATAGCAAATACTAGTACGAGACATTTCTTTTCTACTGGTGTGTATCTGTGCTCGGTACCCGCAATCGTGCAGCTGAGGTAGTAGATTGCCTGTTCATGGCCGCCTTCATTCTTCTGAGCTAATAGGGCACCAAGGGAATGGTCCATAGCGCATACATATAGTAAAAAGGGCGTCCCCATTATTGGAGCCACTAATACTGGAGGGGCTTGTGAGATACTTCTTGATGTCGTCAAATACACGTTAACATTGTTCAGTCCAGACGAAAGATACTCCTTTCTTCATGAGCTGAGTAAATGGTTGACACCTTCCAGAAAAGTTTGAAATGAATCGTTTGATGTAGGCTAGCCTTCCTTGAAGTCCGCATAGCTCTTTGAATTTCTTGGAGGATGCATATTGAGGATAGCTTTCACTTTCTCCGGGTCAAGATGTATACCCTTTGAGGTGATAACAAAACCAGGGAACATTCTGCTGGAGACTTCCAGAAAAGACTTGGTTGGATTTATCTTGAGTTGGTATGCACGCATTAGTTCGAACACCGTTCTCAAATCTTGGAGGTGGTTTCCCTTGAGACGGCTTTTAACTACGATATCATCTACGTAGCATTCCACTATTTTGCATAAATGATCGCAAAAAATTATGTTTATAGCTCGCTGGTATGTCGCCCCTGTATTTTTCAATCCGAAGGGCATCACCTTATAGCAGTATACCCCCAACAGTGTTCGAAAAGATGTGTGTTTCTTATTGCCGGGGAATATCTTGATCTGGTTGTAGCCTAAGAACCTATCTATAAAGGCATCCGCTCGAAGCCATAAGTTTTGTCGATCATTAGAGGGAATATCTTGATCGGTAGAGGGAACTCATCTTTCGGGCATGCAGAGTTCAAATTATGATAATCGATACAGACTCAAACTTTACCATTCTTTTTCATAACTGGCACAATATTAGCGGCACAATTAGGATGTTGTTCTTTGCAAATGAACTCGCTTGAAATAAGCTTCTTGACTTCACTCTCGATGGCCTCCATGATATCTGGTCGGAATCGTCGTTGCCGCTGCTTCACTGGCTTAGGTTTTGGACGAGATATTTAGGCGGTGCATAGCAACTTTAGGGTCCAAGCCTGCCATGTCTTTATAGCTCCATGCAAAGACGTCAATGTATTCTCTTATAAGCTGTATAAGATATTATCGTTCTTTACGAGACAGACTTTTGCTGATGAATATTTGTTTAAGAGGTGATTCATCTTTTAAATTAACATGGACGACTTCATCTTCAGTAGGTGGTTCACGTTGTTCGAAACGTAACTCCCACCTAGTATCCATCTTTTGATCCCATTGTTTAAGCTCGATCGATTGGACATTATCTGCAATTTAGTCAATTGACACCATGTTGACGGACAAAGTTGCTTTGATCATGTCTCCAATGCTGGAGTCTGAATCCCAGAGGCAGGAATTAGAAGAATGAGAACAACGATCTGCTTCGACGTCTGATACTTCATGAGTTGTTGGAGGAGTGGCGTAACCTAAACCAACACCATTTTGTTGATAATAGTTCTCGGGTTTGTCGGGAGGAGCAAAGTAACGTATTGGCAATCGTCGTCCCTGACCGTAAATTGCCCCTGGTCTCTTTTTATATCATATCCCATGTTCTAGATGATATTCTTGGCCTGCCAACTATATCGGTAAAGTTGAATTTTCCCAAAATCATAGTCCTCTTCAGTGTTGTGATTGGGAGAAGTAGAGTCCATAACGAACTTTTTTCCCCAATTATTCGACCGAAGATGATCAATTCTTCACCCTTCTTTCTAGCTGGAATGATAAAGTAGTAGATATCTTCTGGCCAATCTTTTTTCCGCAGACGAGGCGTCGTGACCGGCATGCAGAGATGTGGTCCTATGCCGTGCTCTAGAGCGTATATCGTATATATGTACCGATTTCCAGATTGGTAGACATCGCAGTAATTCAAAGATAAACCTTTACTTAGAAAATATGCAAGTTCTTCATCAGGGATTACATCATCCACTGAAGGTACATTATTTTGAGTATTGATATACTCATTGAGGGGGTCATTGTCTGGAACAGGAGCCACAGACTTGGCCAAGTTTTCTACATAGGGTAACTCTTCAGGATTGGGAGGACGGACTTCAGCAGGTTCTACTCGAGGAGTTTTGCGGAGAGTGATGGTCAATGGTTTGACCTTATCAGGATTCTTTAATTTAACCCAGATTGTGAGGGGCTTTGGAGTACTTTTTGGAGTAGTACATCCTTTGACTCGAATAATCAAGGGACCGTTACTGGTGGATGAATTAACTTCAGCTTCATCGTCACCTTCGTTGCCGTCGTCTGTGGGAGGCTGCGATTAATAAAGTACCAAATCTCCGTAGTAGGCTTCAGTACCCTTAAAAGGATCGACATCGGAAAACTCCGTCTTCACGATGCCATCACCGTTGACATACTTAAAGTACTGGTTAAGTGTAGAAAGAAACGATCATGTTCTCGTGTATCCACGGACTTCCCAACAAGACGTTGTAGGATACATTGACGTCGATTACATAGCAAGAAACCTCTGTTCGGAGATCGCCAATCTGGCACTTGAGACAGATCTTGCCCAGCGGGTGGCTTCTTCCAGCATTGAAAGCCATGATAGTTGTATTGGTTGTAGATAGCTTGTACAGAAGGATCCCTAGAATTTGGAGTAAACTTCTAAGACTGATGCTGATGGAGGAACCTGGATCGATATGCATCCGATCCACCTTAATCGCCCCGATATAACCTGTATAGTATAGAGGTCTATCATGATGATTGTTTTTTAGTAGCATGTCCTCTTGTGAAAAGGTGATGTTGGGCACCACTTCCATAGTGCTTTGACAGTGAGGACAGGAGACGGGGTCTTCTGCTGGGGCTTTGACTTCAGCGAGATAAGATTCGACATGTAGTAATGCCTCACTTAAGGCTTTCCACGTCTCTTTAGAGAATCGCAATAGATCGAACAAAGACAACCTGGCAGGTGTATTGGCCAGCAGTGCCAGTATGTCAAAGTTGTAAGGCTGATCCATGCCTTCTGGAGTTGGTGCCTTCAGAGACTTATCAAATCGCATCTCCTTCTTCTTAGCTTTGTTGGTAGTTGAGGACGTAGATGGATCAGATTCTGAACTTATAGAGGCAGCAGGAGCTTAAGAAGGTACTGCATCTTCTTTTGTGTGGTCATAAGTCCGTAGGTAGGTCTTTCCAGATCACGTCTCGCCGGATAGAACTTCATAAATAGAAGAAGACACCATATGGCAAGATTTGTATTTCTTGCCCCTCTTTAGTTTGGAAGACACCACCTCCTGCATCATTTCTTGCACAAGGTCTGGATAGACCCACATGATCTCACCACGTTCTGTCGTGAGTGGCACCAACGTTGTGTTGCGAGCTGGCGGCAGGTTGACGACTTCCATTATTGCCTTGGGGATTGGGACTACACCGTCTGGGATTTCTATGGGAGAAAAGTCACCAAATTTAAGAGAGATCATGTTAGAAGATACGACCTTGCCTTCAGAGACTTGTTAAATTGCATCTCCTTCTGCTTAGCTTTTTCGGAAGTTGAGGGCTTAGATGGACCGGCTTCTGAACTTGCGGGGGCAGCAGGAGCTTGAAACGGTACTGCTTCTTCTTGTGTGGGGTCATAAGTCCATAGGTAAGCCTTCCCAGATCGCGTCTCTCCAGATAGAACTTCGTCAATAGGAGAAGACACCATATGACATGATTTGTATTTCTTGCCCCTCTATACTTTGTAAGATACCACCCCCAGCGTCATTTCTTGCACAAGGTCCGGATGGACCCACATAATCTCACCACGTTCTGTCGTGAGTGGCACCAAGGTTGAGTTGCGAGCTGGCGGCAGGTTGACGACTTCCATTATTGCCCAAGGATTGGAACTATGCCGTCTGGGACTTCTGTGGGAGGAAAGTCACCAAATTGAAGAGAGATCATGTTAGAAGATACGACGTTGTCTTCAGCTTCGAGGTTGATTACTTGGCTGTCGATAAGTTGTTGTATCTTCTTCTTCAGGACGATGCAATCCTTGGTAGAGTGGTGCACATACTGATGATAAAGACAATACTTAGAATAGTTGAGTTGGTTCGCCTCCGTAGGACGTCGTGGTGGAGGCAATATCAGTTTACCCTTCATCAATGTTTAAAAAATGGTAATAACATCATCCTTGTCAAAGGAGAAAGTCTCCTTAGGTTTGTCAGGAGCGCCCTGAGAATTGGAAGCTTCCTTGGAAGTGTCGACCTTCAAGACTTCTTAACCTTTACCCCCACGGACAGGGATAGTTTGAGGGTGCTTGCCTTTGTCTTTAGATTTTGGTGTCTTCAACCCCAGTAATTCCAGATTAGGGACGTCATTTTCAGCAGCATTAGCGGCCCCAATGAAAGCAGGCCATGTATCATACTTATGTATACCCAGACAGAACTTCACTGTAGGAAGGTAGTTATGTCGATAAGTATCCATAAGTTCTGAGTCTGGTATACTGAAGTACATCTTCAATGCTAGTCGCCTAAAGCGTTTGATGAAAGCAATAACATACTTAGTCCTCCTTTGCCGGAACTGCGAAAACACCGAAACGCGTTTGTCTTTCAGACAGCTGACACTCAAACAGTTTTACAGAAAGTTCTAGAATATATTTTACATATTAATATATATATATATATATATATATATATGGAAAGATAACTTCGATACGGTTCTTTTAAAAAAATGGAAGATTAATCGCAGTTCTAAGTTAAAAGTTATGACATTTCTAAGTTGCTATGGCTACTAAAAACGTGGATGAATATTATGACGAATTTGGGTTGTTTGGACAAAAGAAACACATCTCACTCTCCACACCACCCAAGATACACATCAAACCACACTCCCCTCTCCTCTAACATAAGCACACCACTAACAACATATCCACACATATCTAAATATATAAAATATATCTAACATACATATTATATATATACAAAACAGTCCATTATATAAAGAGACACTAAAATGACAAGTTGAGGCTAACAATATGACATATAGACTAAATCACTTAGATCTAACCATGGGTATCTAAATGAAACTCATTCTAACCATTGTAACTAATATAAATCCATCCTCTAACATGTCTAAAACTGAAATTAAAACACAATTAAACCTATTAGACATTAAACCAAACACACGAGGTGTCCTAATTTGAGATATAATAAGTAGGACACAAGACACAATTCTAACATGCTCTAGAGAGCTCCAAATGGCCTCAAACATGAATCTAAAGGGGGTACATGCATGGGGGTGCATCCTATGGATTCAAAACTAACTAATATGCATAGGAAAACAATTTAGAGGGTTGGTTTTACCTATTGGGAGTATGATCCCATTGAAACTCTCAAGGACGCAGCTCCGATACGAAGATCCTTCCAAAATGGACACTCCTACTTGCACTTTGATCCAAATCATTGCTAGCACCCTCCCTTGATAGTATGAGAAGGTTGGATGGAAGTTTTGGTGGAGGAATGAAGAGATTTGGAGATCAAATCAAAGAGGGAAGCTCTCTAATTTGGGGAAGAATACTTTATGAAGGAAAAGAGGCAAGATGGAACGAAATAAAAGAAAATGAGGCTAACCTACCTATAGTGGCTGCCACTAAACCCTATTTGGGCCTTGGAGGAAAGCCCAATAAGGTCTCAACTAGTCCTCTTGGTTAATTTTAAGTTAGGATCAAGTTTGGGATCAAAAGGGTTAAATTTAAGCCTCTAACTTAACCAATCTAAGAAGTGGGATTAGTCTAAACTTACTAATTTAATTAGTGGGGTTTGTGGGCCATGATTAACTAATCATGGGGTCTTGTCTAGAGTCTAAGCTACCCGGGTCACTAACACGTCGGAACGAAACAAAACTCAAATACGACTAAACAAATCACGTAAAGTCAATATTAAAATATAAAAAATCCCAAAATATTAAAATATAAAAAATGACCAAAATCACAATACACAATTTAAATATTATTAAAATAATCTAAAATTCACCAATTAATCAAAATCCTAAATAATTCAAAAGTCACAAAATGACCAAAATACCCTTAGCCTAAAAGTGGTAGTTAGCTAATCTAATCACGTGGGTTAGGCCTCTATGATCATGGTTAGTCTCTAGGCTAAGCAGCTCTAAGGTTACACTAGCCAATGAACAAAATCACAAAACATTAATTTAATGATATTAAAATAATCAAAATTTACTAATAAATCAATAACATGATTTAAACCTATTATTAAATAATCAATTTTACAAAACTTCAAAATTACCCTCATTTTAGAAAAGTAGTGGTTACAGCACATGACCCTGGGCGCATATTCTGTCGAAGAGAGAAGTCTTCTGGCCAGAGTTATGCGCCCACACACCCTCTTGGGCGCATAGCTTTGGTCAGCAGCGCTGTTTTCTTCCAGTTTTGCCTTCTTCATTTGTGAGCCTCGCTGAGTTTGCCCAGAGTGTCGAATACTTCGATTCTTGGCATTGTAGTGTTTTTTTTTGCCAAGTCTCGAGCATTGAATACTCTGTTGTTGATTGCACAAGAGAGATATTGTTGGGCTAGTAGAGCCCGGAATGATATGTGCCTTCTTCAGTTATGGAGCTTCTGTGGCAGAGCTATGCGCCTACAAGGGAGCTCCATGCAACAACGTGGAAGACCTATGCGCCCACGTGACAGAGTTCTTTGGCTGCATATCTTCTACGATACTGGCAGGATATGCACCACGAGCCTTCGGAAGCCAAGTCTTCTGAGACTTGTTCAGCTTCACTAATTTTGAGGGAGTAGCACCGTCCCTCGAGAGCATCTCTTCAAACGCCTGCTGATCGAACTTCACGATCAACATCTTCTGAGTGTTCCCCACTTTATTGGTATCGGATTACGTCACCACCTTCTCGTCAGAGGAAAAGGTTGTCCCCAGCTGAGTCGCCATTTTTGCGGACACACAAAAAAATGAAGAAGAAATGTTGTCTCTTCTTATTGGAGCAAGGCACCACAAATCGAGTACTTCTGAGAGATCCTGCGGTGAGGATCCCCGAGTACAAAAAGAATTCAGGGTAATGGGACGATGAAGATCGAGCGGCAGTTGCTCCTTTACTCCGTTGTCACTCGATTACAAAAGTAGGAGAAAACCTAAGAAAAATGCTAACTCTCGGCTCACTGGCAAGAAAGGCAGTAATTTGGCTCTTGAAATGCTCTCCGTTATGTCTTTTGAAGAGGTAGGAGACCCCTTTTTATAGTCATTTTCGTGCTGGAATGATTTTATTTGCCCATATGAGAAAATACACTAATTTTCAAGTGGGTGCATAGTCCTGCTTTGGGCTCATTGAGTGTAGACGTATGCAGACTGCGTGATCATGGGTTGATGGTGGGGTGGACGTGGCCGCATGCTTCGGTGCACGACTACTCGTGGAGATTGACGTGGCCGTAAGCTTCGGTACACGATTGATCGTGGGTGTTGATCGAGTCGGGGGGTAGTCCTGACTTACGTGCATAGCCTGAAACATGGCTATGCGCTCCCTTCTGGAGGAGTCCACAGTGGGCGTATAGGGGGTTTATGCCACCAACATGGGTGCATAGCTTGCTCCGGTGACTTGGGTGCATGTGGGCTGTCCTGGCTTAGGCGCATATGACTCCCTGGCTTGGGCGCATGGTTGTCAAGAATGCTAAAATTTTCATGCTTCTATAATATAAGTTTCCCTTCTCCTATGGCTCAGCCGCCTACACGATTGAGCCATCTACCCTCCCCTCGGTGAGGCGGTGGCTGGCGCCGGGTGCGCCTCAATGCCCAACCCCTTATCATTAGATCTCCTCTCTTGTGTTGACCCTCCTCCATCTCCTTCTCTAACAAACCCACCCATGTTGATTCACCACCCACCAAAATAACCACCGCCTCCCTACACCTCGCCACCACATCCCTATACCTCGCCCCACCTCCTCCTCCTCATCCTCCGCTACCACGACCCCTCCTCCTCGAAATCTTTCAGACTCAACCGCTATTAGATTAGACCCACATCCCTGTCCGCCCAGCGCGGTGCAGTGGCAGCAGGAAGAGCGGTGGACAACCATACCATATCTCATCCAGTTCTTTCCAGCGGTTCGACGAGCGTAGACCACCGATCTTTTGTCGATGTGGTCTCTAACCCCCAACCGCCTCTTATTGCTCCACCAGAACCCAGCTGCTTGAGCGCTCGACAAAGAATCGAATGCACAACCTCGATTTTTGAGGGATCGACGGCCGTCTCATTCTCGCAGGAAACAGTAGAGGCCCTGCTGAAGCCCTTTTCCTTCGCCCTCAACGGTAAATTCACACACAACTGAGCTCTTGTTGACAAGGTCCGAAGTGCCATGTCAAGCCTTAAACTCGAAGCCCAGATCTCAGTGGGGCTCATCAACACAAAACATATGCTTCTCCGGCCACAAATAGATGCCGACTTCCTCCGCACTTACGCAGGAGACTCCTGGTTCATCGCCGACTCAAGTATGGGGATCTTTCGTTGGTCCCCTGAGTTTTCCCCTGCAAGAGAATCCCTAGTGGCCCCGATATGGATCTCCTTTCCGGGCCTACCCCAACACCTCTTCAATGTGCAAGCTTTGTTCGCATTGGCTAGCTGTATCGGCACCGCGCTGATGACTAACCAAACCATATTTGCTTACTCTCGACCCTGTCTTGTGCACATCCTAGTAGAGATCGATGTCCGAAAGCCTACTCCACAGAAACTTCACATCTTTCTCCCGAAGAACAACATCATATGGCATCCCATCAAATACGAGAGAATCCCAGACTTCTGTTCTCATTGCCACCATCAAGGCCACTCGATCCACTTGAACAAGAGCATCATCAGAGTTTAGGCGAGCAACAACGCAAAAAAGATCAATCCGACCAAAAATGCTTCAAACTCCACCGCTCCCGCAGAAGAAGCAAGAAAACTCCCATACAAAGAGCTGTAGAAACGAATACGGGAGAATTCATTCCACAGCAGATTATCATTCTTCCGTGACGAATGACCTCCATCGAACCCACAAATCCAGCCCCTCCTTCTATCCTTCAGTCAGAGGAACGCATGATGGTCCTCTTCGACGCCCCAGACCCTTCAATCAAAGGAAATAGCTGGAGCAAGAACCCAACCATTCCAGTGGACAAAGACACAGACGAGAGTAGGCCAGGGAACCAGATAGAACCTTCCTTATCCCCAGTATAGACACCCCTTCCATCATCAATCTTATGATAACCTCCAAAAAGACAAAACCAATGGACATGGCACCTTCTCTACCCTTACCTCCCTGCCTGACCCTATTGCAACATCTGAACCTAGCCCCATAACATTCGTAACCACATCCACCACAACCACGCCCCCACCAGAACCACCTCTTCGTTCCAAAAATCTACCACATCCTATACCAAACCCAAGACATCTCATATGCTCGTTCGATCGGCCACCAAACTCGGCCACCCACACAAGAAATTAGGTTAAGGTTCTTATCTTGGAATGCACACAGGCTGGGAGGGAAGTAAATGTTTAGGCACCTCAAATCCCTCAAGAGGCAACATAATATCTCACTATTAGCCACGATCGAAGCAAAAGTGGACAGAGCCAAGCTTGACAAATTTTGTGTCAAGCTGGGTAACGCTTATGCCTATGCCTACAATAATGACATTTGGATAATCTGGAACAACGAAATATCAGCCTTCGTCATCGATGTCCACCTTCAAGCCATCATGCTCTCCGTATCCTCGTCTCTAGGAAAAGGTATTGATCTCTATTGTTCACGGCGGCAGAACCAAACAGATAAGACATCTCCTTTGGGAGAATTTGTGACACCTACACAACCGATGCCCCGACCCCCCGTGGCTTTGTAGAGGCAATTTTAACACTATCTCGAGTGGCTAAGAGAAGACAGGGTGCATTTCCCCTCGGCTGGTTCCATGCTTGTGTTCGACACTTTGCATTTGAAGCTCATATCGTGCCCATTCCATATCATGGGAATGCTTTCACTTGGACCAACTCCCAAGAGGGCCATCGCAAGCAATCATCGTGGCTGGACAGATTCCTCGCTAATCGTAGATGGCACAACTTGATTCACTCATCTACGATCTCGTACCTCAATCGCTTAGAATTTGAATACTCGCCTCTTCTCTTGGAAATTATCATCGAGAAGCCAGCTTACGTCAAGTACTTCAAATTCCTTCACTGTTGCAGCGATTATCTCAAATTTCAAAGTGTAGTAAAGGAGGCTCGGTCATCCGTACATCACTCTAATCCTCTCCTCCGCATCTCTCTTCAGCTTAAGGCGACCAAACGGGTACTGTCTTTTTGGAGCCGCTCCTCATTTGGCGGCATCTTTCAGTCCCTTCGAGCCGCGGAGGATAAGGTCTCCTAAAAAGAGCAAGCCTTCGACAATCATGTTTTTACTGCCAACCGGGCTGCTCTAAAGGAGGCGAAGGCGCATCTGAAGCAATACATTGAACATAAGACATCCTTCTGAAGATAGAAGGCCAGGCAACGCTGGGATATTGAGGGGGATCACAACTTCTAATACTTCTACGCCTACATGCGTCAGAAAGGAACCAAATGCACATATAAAAGATTCAAAAAGAAGACGTTATGTAACGCCCCAGTCCCAAAATACCTAGGAACGGGTACGTAGACATGCCAGCTGCACATATACGAAGAATACTCTAATATATGGAATCCTCGTATACGTACATAAACTGTAAATATAAAATAATCACAGGCCAGAATATAATCATCTAATCTTATTACAGCTCAACACAGAAGATAATAAAGTCCAAATAATAAATGAGTGTAGCAAAGAGATAGCCGTGTGTACATACCCACTCCTAACAACCATTTTAAATAGTCTCAATGATCGGAGTCCAACCTCCACATCATAGAAAGAAATAGAGGGTTTAATGTGACTATTGTCACTTCGGCCAAAACAAAAGATGAGACTTTACCATGATGGAGTTGCTTTTTGCTAAAAGATGAGGGTGAAACTAAGTAAGATAGATGTCGGATTATCCACTAAAATGTCTCAAAGAATCAATAAGCTAGAAATCAGTGGGAGATGCCTCGTCAACAATGTAGGATGGATCTAGTGCCGCTCCGTACTCCTGTGGTAATTTGTCTAATCCTGGAGAGTTAACCAGGTCCTCAGAGGGACGTAACAAGATACAAGAAAACACCATGCCATATAAACTATGATATATAATAGAGAGTAAAAGGGAAATGCATGCAAAGGGTTCCTAACCATTCTACTGTGAATATGCAGTTGAGATACAATCCTTCGATGCATGAGACCTGGCTGGTAATAGGATCCGGTATAATCCCCTCTCGGGCACCAGTGACCAAGTGCATAATGTTCAAGAACGTCAGTGGCCAACCTGAGTGGATAATTATACCCATATCTCTAGGGAGCTTCCGGATTGTAGAAGAAAGTGTAATAGAAGCCCATACGTCATGTATTGTTCTCCCACCCAATGCCTAGTATCGTCATCTCTATGACTAATATGAACCTCTAGTAATCGCCAAGTCCACTAGTATGCAATTCTACGTCAGGTATTATTACTCCTATCCGTCGCACGCCTCAAACGTATCGGTGGCCAGCCGACTACACGAGTACGTGCCCGACATGTGACCCACCACACGTGATAAAGCATGTGTCAAAGCCATATGAGATATACCAATACCTCATCATTAATGGGTGGTCACTAGGCTAAGTCAATACAAGAGAATAAAAGAAAATACGCAAAATGACCGATATAGTCATTTGCACCCAAGTGTGACTTGGACGCACAGTGATATAATACTAACAATAAATAAGTAATGCTGAACATAAATAAATAAAAATAAGAATAAGTAAATCACAGAGTAAGGTGGCAAGGTATCTTACATGGCAGTGCGGAAGTAGCAACTCCAAGCAATCAATCACGTGAGCAAGAAATCTCAAAATCTACGAACGGCTCCGGGTGCTGAAACAAATATCAAGAATGTTTCCAGTATAAAAGATATATCTAGGAAATGCCTGTCCAAAAGTCCAATTCTGGAACAGAGGAAAAATCATAATTTTTGGTCAAAATGATGTCCGCCGTTGGACCCGTTTTGCACCAAAACGCGTGCCAGTATCTATGGTCTCTAAAGTCGTCAAACTACATGTCTTCGGGTCCAATTTGTGGAGACAAACCCAACCGTATATCCAAAGTTGGATTCTGACGTGCTGTGTACAATTTTGCCCGTTGGATCGGGTCGCGGGCCTGCCAAATAGGCATTCCGGTCGGCCTTCTCAAAATCAGACCAAACTTGGCACATAGGACCGAAATTTTGATACGGTCCTATTGGCACAAGTTTCGTCTCGAACCGACGACTGTACACGAAGTTATAGCCTAGTTTGGAAAAGCTCAATACAGGGGTATCTTGATGGATACATACTGATTTCTTCGCGCACAGGCAGCAAAATCAAGTTCCATAAGTTCTCATATGTCGGCATCATACATACACGCCTTTTGAATCGTATAATGCATGGCCACATTGCCCGGTTTGTCGGGGCACACGCCGTATCGGGAAAAGTTTTCTAATTTTTAATGTTTTAAAGGCTATTTTTCTCGTAAGTTTATAATCAATTAACTTTCTGTACAAAGCATAAAAATTACTTCTAACAACAGAGTTTTACTCTTGTATATATTGTCTACAGAGGTGTCAAATTGGTTTTCCAAAATTGATATTAGGTCGGCCGTAGTTGGCCTTCCAAGTCGAGTGTTCGGGCGCTCATAAATCAGTTTTCGAACTGATTTTCGCTCAACTTCTTGTCGATTCTCTAGACTGATGTGTCCTCAATATTGAAATCTAGATCCTAGGCTTCCTAGATGGTCATATAGGCTATCCATAGAAGTTTATATGATCGAAATTGATCGAATAACGAAGAAGAAAATATCACGCGAAGGTGGTTACCTGCGGGCGGCTGTGTTAGGGGGGTGCTCTGTTCGCGAGGTATTCCTAGCCGCGTGGGCAGTCAACGGCGGCTGGAGGCTGCGCGCAGATGGTATAGGAGGTTTGGTGGATGCGTACGGGGTCAGGGTCGCCTAGATCGTCATCCAATTTGCATATGAAGAGAATCTCATCAGGATTAGGACAATCAAATTTCTTCCCTATAGAGTATATAAATAGTTCACAACCTAGATGGACTTGGACAATCTATTGGAAAGGTTATAGTGTAATCCGGTATTAGTCTTTCTTGACTATAGGGTTATACTAGTACACTTTGTGTGTATTGAACATGACCACTTGAGGTTGTTCTCTTTGTACTGACTACATAAATGAACAAACACCTTGTTATTATGGATACTTGTGCTCTTAATCCGGATATAATAACAGACATGTACATGCAGTATGCATTACTTTGACTCATAAAAGAGTGAGATTCATTATGGGTCAACAACCTCTCTAATATGTGTAATAACATTGTTTGTATGATGGATTGTTGATTATAAATGGAATCCATGTTCCGATACATCGGGTTGATAATGTCCCCTTAAGGAGCTCATATGGATTGTCATGTAAACCCTGCACGTTGATTATATCCAACGTGACAAATAAAGTTTAGCGGTACTACTTAAGGATAAAAGATGTCAAATCAATATAGTTGTCAGTAACTTAATTTGATCGACGGACATTCGATATCTTAACATGGGGAGCCAAACGAGCATATAATAAAAGGAGCCCACAAACATAATTTAGAATTAGGGAGGTAGTGCAACAATAGCTCATTAGTGGACTGAGCTATTGTTAATGGGCATGGGTTGTGTCTTCGGACTGAACACGGGGTATCCCGATCCGTTAGGAGGCCTAACCCTATTTTTTTCTCATGGTCCCTGCCGTAGCCTATATATATCCTCTATTCTCTGGCTGCCATATGACTGATCAGAAATCAGAAGCTTTCTCTAAATTTGTGATTCACGTAAGGAGAGAAAGAGAGGGCTGCCAAGGAGAAGAAAATGTTGGGAGATCGTTGCCTATACGACGTCCAACTCGAAGAAGGAATACGTGCAGAAGATCTTGGGGTCGTCCGCTCGAGATTGCCAGAAACTACTTGTCTTCTTCCCACCGCAGGTATAATTCGTAAATACTAGTTTCCGCCTATGAAGGGTTAGAGCACGTATTAAATCTGTTTAACTTTCTATCGATCAATATGTACACCGAAGTAAGGGTCCTGGGAATCCCTAGTTCCATCACTATCCAACTTAAAGAAATTTTATCCTCAAAATTAAACAAATGGTAGGGGTATGCAATACAATGAGAACAAAATGAAACTAACACGTAAAAGTCATACCTTGGTTTTTGAACAATTACGGGTAGCGATTTCGAATGTCGTCATCACGCTCCCAAGTAAACTCTCCTAGCGAGTGATGCTTCTATGCCATACGAACCAACGGTATAGATTGATTCTGCAATACCTTCACTCGGCGATCTAGGATACCTACTGGTTGCTCTTGGTATGACAAACTCGGTGCAACGGTGATCTCGGAGTGATCGCGCACATGACTACTATCTTCCACGTATTGCCTCATATGCGACACATAAAATATGTTATGCACTTCCTCGAGTGACAGTGGCAATGCCAATCTGTAGGCAACCTCTCCAACACGTTCCAAGACATCAAAAGGGCCGATGTACTTTGGACTCAACTTGCTACGTCCTCAAAATCGAATCGTGCCTCTCGTGGGGGATATCTTCAAGAAAACATGGTCGCCTTCATTGAACTCCAAAGGTCGATAACGATTATCGGTCCACTGCTTATGTTGATCTTGCACTGCTCGTAGTTGAACTTGTATCTTCTTCACCTTCTCCATTGTGATCAAAACCAACTCGGGACCCAATATCTATCGCTCTCCAATGTTGCTCCAACAAACAAGAGATCACACTTCTTTCCATACATTGCTTCAAACGGAGCCATCTGAGTGCTCGCTTGATAGCTATTATTGTAGAAAAACTCTACAAGATGAAGATGGTCCTCCCATGATCCGGCAAAGTCAAGCATACACGCTCTCAATATATCCTCTGGCATCTGAATAGTACACTCTAACTGGATGTCTATTTGTGGATGGTACGCTATGCTAAACTTTAAATGCGTACCCAAACTGTGTTGCATACTTCTCCCAAAGTACGAGGTGAACCTTGAGTCACAGTCCGACACGATGCTAACTGGTACACCGTGTAGCTTCATTATTTGCATCATATACATATTCGCTAAAACTTCTGTGGATTGTCCTACTCTAAAAGGTAAGAAATGGGCAGACTTGGTAAGCCTATCAACAATCACCCATAATGTATCTCGTCCACTAGGACTCCGAGAAAATCTCGTGACTAAGTCCATAGTAATGTTCTCCCACTTCCACTCGGGAATGGGTAGCGGCTGCAATAATCTGGCCGTCCTCTAGTGCTCTGCCTTCACTTATTGGCATATCAAACACTTGGCCACAAAATGAGCTGTCTCTCGCTTCATTCTGTGCCACCAATAATACTTCCTTAAGTCCTAGTACATCTTAGTTCCTCCAGGATGAATAGTATAAGTCGAACTGTGTGCTTCCGCCATCAACTCATGCCGTAGCTCTCTATTAGGAACATAAATATGATCACCACAACGTAATGTTCCATCGGGATGAATCCTCAATCTCGTCTGCTCTCTTGCTTCAGTCCTCTCTCTAAGCCATCGAAATCTTGCATCCGTGGGCAATGCCACCTTGATCCTCTCTACTAGCGACGATTGCACTTGGAGATTGGCTAATACATTATTCGTTCCAAGCAATACTACCTCATTGCCAAGCTACTGCAAGTCTGCAATCAACTCTCTCTGTGTGGTCATGAAATAAGCCATGGGCCTACGGCTTAATGCGTCGGCCACAACGTTAGCCTTGCCCGGATGATAATGTAGCTCGATCTCGTAATCTTTCATCAACTCCAATCAACGTCGTTGTCATATATTCAACTCTTTTTGTGTGAATACGTACTTGAGGCTCTTATGATCAGTGTAGATATCTACCTTCTCGTCGTACATGTAGTGTCTCTATAGCTTCAAAGCAAAGATAAGCGCTACGAGCTTTAGATCATGGGTTGAGTAGTTCTTCTCGTGTACCCTCAACTGTCTTGATGCATATGCTACTACATGACCATGCTGTATCAATACGCATCCTAATCCCTTCCCAGATGCATCACTGTAAATCACAAATCCTTCCGGGCCCGATGGTAGTGTCAAGATAGGTACTGTGGTCAAGTGCTTCTGTAACTCGTCAAAAGCGGCTTGACACTCATCTGTCCGTACAAACTCTTGGTTCTTGTAAGTTAGTCGAGTCATAGGCCCTGCTATTCGAGAGAAATCTTCTTCGAGCTTTCGGTAATAACCCGTAAGTCCAAGAAAACTTCTCACCTCGGAAGCTGATGTGGGAGCGGGCCATGCCTTGACTGCTGTGATCTTCTCAAGATCTACCGATATGCCATCTCCAGGAATAATATGTCCAAGAAATGATACCTCCTTGAGAAAGAAATTGTACTTGCTAAGCTTTGCAAAAAGTCGCTTATTCCTCAAGGTCCCCAAAATAATCCGTAGATGTTGCTCATGCTCCTCTTGACTCTTAGAGTAAATCAAGATATCATCTATAAAGATGACTATAAATTTATCCAAATACTGGTGAAAGATCTTGTTCATTAAGTTCATAAAAATTATGGAAGCTTTGGTCAAACCGAAAGATATAACTAAGAACTTACAGTGTCCATACCTCGATCGAAATACCGTCTTCGGAATATCTTCCTTTCGAACCTTCAGTTGATGATAGCCCGATTGTAAATTAATCTCGGAGAATACTTTTGCTCCACTCAGTTAATCGAACAGATCGTATATACGGGACAAGGGGTACTTATTCTTCACCGTCACTATATTCAAGGTTCTGTAGTCGATGCATATGTGCACTGTCCCATCTTTCTTAGGCACAAAAGAACGAGTGCTTCCTATGGTGATGTACTGGCACGAATAAATACTTTCTCCAATAAGTCGTCAATCTATCTTCATCTCTACAACTCCCTCGGTACTAGTCGATATACTCGAGATGAAATAGGCTCGACTTCCGGAATAAGGTCAATAGAAATCTCGATGTCTCTGTTAGGCGGCAGTCCCGGTAAATCCTCGGGGAATATATCTTCGAACTCAGAGATGAAAAGGTGTTGAGGGGATCCAGCATCATCATGTGAGTCCCTAATATGGGTGCATCAATACTCTCTCCTTCTTCCTTTTTGAACTTGAACTCCGTCACATTCAGTCGACTAAAGACGATACTGCCCCTATGACAGTCTATAAGGGCAAAATGCTGGCTTAACCAGTCCATTCCGAGAACCACGTCGAATGTCGGCATCGGGAATACAAGAAGTCGTGCTTTCATCTCCCTACCACATATCACTATAGGACAAAGTCTACAAACACCACTAATAGGTACAACTCCTCCTCTAGTGAGGATTTTAATATTCTTAGATAAAGGTATGATGGGAATGTTGTGTCTAGTGGCAAAACTAGTAGCTATAAATGAATGAGTGGCTCTAGTGTCAAACAATGTAATGGCAGGAAATGAAGCAACTAAAACCATACATGCTATGACCTCTTCCTCTGTCTCTATCTCTGTATCCTCAACAGCTAGAGAGAATACCTGTCCATAATTCTGTCAAGGGCCCTGAGCTCTGGCCCTCTCGAACTGTGCTGACTGGGGTGGTAATGGTGGGCGAGGTGCTCCTGCTGTTGGCCTTCGGTGCTGGAAGTGCTGGGGTTGTCGGTCTCGGGTTCTGCTATGCATAAACTAAGGACTTCTGCTCCAAACAATCCTTTACCTTGTGTTGTCCTAACCCGTATATCTAGCATGCTCCAAGTCGAGTTCGACAGTCCTTCAGGTGGTGTCCCTATTTTCCTTAATAGTTGAAGGTGTACTTCTGATAAGGTGTGGGCCTCTGCTGGAGCGGTCCTGTGCGCCTTCTGATAGGTCCACCCTGAGTAGCTCTAGCCGGTGCAACTGCTAGTGTATGGCATCTCGATGTCTGCTGTTGCTCCTTACGAAGAATCTCCTGAGCACGAGCTTCTTCCAAGATAGCTGAATAGGAGACACGAGATTGTGTAATCATGTAAGACTTGAGCTTCGGTACAAGCCCTGATGGAATCTCCTCTTTTTTTCTAACTCAGTCGGGATCAATCCAGCACCAAATCTACTTAGGCGAATGAACTCTGGGTCATACTCATCAACTGTCATATTCCTTTGCTTCAGGTGATGGAACTGATCGTATAGACCGTCTCGAATATGAATAGGGAAGAATCTCTTATAAAATGCATCATAGAACTGCTTCCAGGTGATCTCAGCGCCTTATCGTCTCTCTTCCGTTTTCCACCAGTGGTGAGCATTATCTTCTAATAGTAGGTCTACTACTGTCATCCAATCTCGAGCTGGCAACTGGAATGCCTTCAGTGGCTTCTCTGTACTAATAAGCCATTATGACACCTCTAGTGGCTTCTCCGTTCCTTTGAAGGCCTTGGCGTTTATGTCTATGAAGTTCATAATAGATCCTTCATAAGGATGCAGAGCCGGTGTTGGTGCTGGTACCGATGTCGGAGGTGGAGGTAAAAGTCTAGCCAATGCTGCCACTATAGTCTGTCTCATCAACTCAGTCTGCTGCCACTAAGCCTGCATCATGGCATACATAACTGGAAAGTAGGGCTCCTAACAGTCGGTGGTGGAGGCATCTGAGGTCTTGACTGTGGTAGAAACTGCTGAGGGAATGGTGGTGATGGAGGTAGTGGTACATTCCCTCATGGTGGCACTATAGTAGTCTGTCCAGCCTGGCTGACTAGTGGTGCTGCGATCTCTGGGTGCACCATCGTCAGAGTCATAGTAGGCTGCGACTGTCCTGGCTGGTATGGTATTACCGGAGTCATCGAAGGATTCTGTCCCTCCAGGATAGCCTCTTCACCAGATGTGAGAGCCAAGGCAGAAGTACGTCCGTTTCTTAGATTCTTACTGTTGGCACGTGGAAGAATAGTACGATATTAGGAGAGGTTAGATATGAAGTAATTCAAGTAATCAAAGGAATTTGAAAAGATTAGAAGTCAAGGGAAGTAGTAATTCTGGATGAGATACTATTCTTGTTCCTATATGCAGGCTTATTGGGCACAGTCGTGTAACCCAACAATATTTTTGACCTGCATGGGCCACCACAAAAACATGTAACGCCCAGTTCAAAAATACTTAGGACTAAGTACGTAGACATGCCAGCTGCACATATACGAATAATACTCCAAGATATGAATCCTCGTATTCGTACATAAGTTGTAAATATAAAATAATCACATGCCAGAATATAATCATCTCATCTCATCATAGCTCAACACAGAAGATAATAGAGTCCAAATAATAAATAAGTGTAGCAAAGAGATAGCCGGGTAGACATACCCACTCCTAACAACTATGATGAATAGTCTCAATGATTGAAGTCCAACCTCCACAAAATAGAAAGAAATATAAAAATGTCCACTAAAATGTCTCAAAGAATCAATAAGTTAGAAATCAGTAGGAGATGCCTTGTCATCAATTTATGATGGATCCAGTGCCACTCCATACTCCTGTGGGAATTTGTCTAATCCTGGAAAGATAACTACGTCCTCAGAGGGACGTAACAAGATATAAGAAAACACCATGCTATATAAACTGTGATATATAATAGAGAGTAAAAGGGAAATGCATGCAAACGATTCCTGACCATTCTACTGTGAATGCAGTTGAGATACAATCCTTCAACACATGAGCCCTGGCTGGTAATAAGATTCGGTATAGTCCCCTCTCGGGCACCAGTGACCAAGCGCATAACGTTCAAGAACGTAAGTGTCCAACCTGGGTAGATAATCATACCCGTATCTCCAGGGAGCTTCCGATTTACAGGGGAAAATGTAATAGAAGCCCATACGTCAGGTATTCTTCTCCCAGCCCAATGCCTAGTATCGTCATCTCCATGACTAATATGAACGTCTAGTAACCGCCAAGTCCACTAGCATGTAATTCTATTGGCAGTTACTCCTATCCGTTGCACGCCTCAATCGTATCGGTGGTCATCCAACTATGCGAGTACATGTCCTACATGTGACTCACCACACGTGATAAAGCATGTGTCAAGGCCGGATGAGATATACCAATACCTCATCATCAATGGGTGGTCACTAGGCTAAGTCAATGCAAGAGAATAAAATAAAACAAGTAAAACGACCGATATAGTCGTTTGTACCCAAGCATGACTTGGACGCACAGTGATATAATACTAACAACAAAATAAGTAATGTTGAACATAAATAACTAAAAATAAGAATAAGTAAATTATAGAGTAAGGTGGCAAGGTATCTTGCCTGACAGTGCGGAAGTAGCAACTCCAAGCAATCAATCACGTGAGCAAGAAATCTCAAAATCCACGAACGGCTCCAGGTGCTGAAACAAACATCAAGAACATTCCCAGTATAAAAGTTATATCTAGGAAATGCCTGTCCAAAAGTCCAATTCTAGAACAGGGGCAAAATTGTAACTTTGGGTCAAAACGATATCCCCCGTTGGACCCATTTTGCACCGAAATGCGTGCCAGTATCTATGGTCTCTAAAGTTGTGAAACTAGATGTCTACGAGTCCAGTTTGAGGAGACCAACCCATTCGTACATCCAAAGTTGGATTTAGGTAGGCCGTGTACAATTTTGCCCGTTAGATCGGGTCGCAGCCCCGCCAAATAGGCGTTCCGGTCGACCTTTTTAGAAGTGGGCCAAACTTGGCACACAAGACAAAAATTTTGATACAGTTCTGTTGGCATAAGTTTTGTATCGAACCGATGACTGTACACGAAGTTATAGCCCAGTTTGCAAAAGGTCGATACGGGGGTATCTTGACGGATACGCACTGATTTCATCGCGCACAGGCAACGAAATCGTGTTCCGTCAGTTCCCACACGTCGACAACATCTATACGCGCCTTTTGATGCATATAGTGTGCGACGACGTTGCCCGGTTTGTCGAGGCGCACGTCGTATCGAGAAAAGTTCTCTAATTTTTAATGTTTTAGAGGTAGTTTTTCTCGTAAGTTTTTAATCAATTAACTTGGTGTACAATGCATAAAAATTACTTCTAACAGCCGCATTTTACTCTTGTATATATTGTCTATAGAGGTGTCAAATTGGCTTTCGAAAACTGATATCAGGTCAACCGTAGTTGGCCTTCGAAGTCGAGTGTTCGGGCGGTCTCCTAACTCTTTTTTCCATCAGATTTTTGCTCGACTTCTTGTTGATTCTCTAGACTGATGGTTTCTCATATCAAAATCTAGATCCTAGTCTTCCTAGATGGTCATATAGGCTGTCCATAGAACTATGTATGATCGATAACGATCGAATAATGAAGAAGAAAATATCACGCGAAGGTGGTTACCTGCAGGCGGCTGTGTTACGGGGGTGCTCTATTCGCGGGGTGTTCCTGGCCGCGTGGGCGGTCGACGGCGGCTGGAGGATGCGCGCAGACGGTATAGGTGGTCGGGTGGATTTGTACGTGGTCATGGTCGCCTGGATCGTCGTCCAATTCGCAGATGATGTTCTATCTAAGGGTTTCAAAATCCTTTCGCGGATGGGTATAGTTTTATATAAGCCGAGATTAAACTCTAAATTTGATTCGGTTTCAGGCAAAAATTTGATTTGGTTAGGGTTAGGATTTGAAGAGAATCTTAATAGGATTAGGTAACCAAAATTTGAAGCAATTTTATCCAGAGATTTGAAAGATTTAGATTTCAAATCTTTGAGTTTTCTCGGTTTTGTTCGTGTACACGGGAGGGTCGGAAAACGCTGGGTACTGTTTAGATTGTGAACAGTACTCGAGTGGATTAAATTTTTTCTTCTCATTTATATATATTTTTTCTTCTCATTTATATATATATATATATATATATATATATATATATATATATACACACACACTCCTAGATATATGTAACCATATATACATATGTATAATTATGTATATGATACATAATATACATATACAATTTATGTATACTTATTTATATGATTCATATACAATTTAATAGGCTAAAATTATTATCTATTTATATATACACACACATACGTATTCGCACTAAATTCTTAAGTAAATTCATAAAAATTTTCTAAATTCAAAAATATTATACAAATATCATTTTTAACCATTAATTTTAAACATTAATTGTAAAAGTTCATAAACCAACTAATTTTAATGTAGTCTTTATCTGCTACCATTATCAAATCCTAGTATAATTAGCTTATTTAAATAAGTATAAAAAATATTATAAAGATATTAATAATAAAAACTCAAAAATTTTAGGGGATTTTACACGTTATTTGGGCAAGTAGCCGAGAGGAGATCACAATTGAGGCAGTAAAGTCTTTTGAAAGACTGTACACTAAATAGATGATCTAAAAGGACGTCGAGTTTTTAGATCACATCCCTTCCCTCAGCACTCAAGAAGAAAACAACATGCTATCCCGTCGGATCGTGCCAAAGGAAGTCCATGCTGCAGTAAAAGTATTGATTACTCAGACAATTCTTCCGGCCCCAATGGCTTCTCCAGCCATTTCTTCTTCTTTTGTTTGGAGTTTATTGGAACTGACATCATCGAAGCAACATTGGCTTTTATTGGCGGATTGGAGCTTCCTGCAGCTATCTCTAGCACGAATCTGACCCTCATTCCTAAAAAGAAAAACCTAGTGTCATTCACAAATTACAGACTAATCAGCATCTGTAAATTCACCAACAAAATATTCTCCAAAATCATTGCTATGGGAACGTCTCATCTGCTTCCAAAAATCATCTCTAACGAACGAAGTGGCTTCGTCAAGGACAGAAGCATTATTGACAACATTTTCCTAACCCACCTTGTTCACAAGTTGGAATAAAGAACTAGGAGCGATCAAGCTCCACATGGAGAAGGCATATGAACGCCACGACTAGCAATATCTCATATGGGTGCTAAGAAGATTTGGCTTTGCCGAGAGCTGGATCAATATCATTTGGAGAGCGATTGGCAAATAATGGTCCTCTATCATGATCAATGGAGCACCGTCGGGCTTCTTCCATTCTCTACGTGGGGTGTGACAAGGCGAGCCACTCTCGGCATCCCTCTTCATTATCACTGCTGAAGGTCTTAGCAGAACCCTCATCGAGCTTGGTTCTAACGGTAACTACTTTCGGTATTCATTCTCCAATGGTTGTCTCCTAATCTCGCACCTCGCCTTTGCTGACGACTATATCATATTCTCCTCGAGAGACAAAAAAACCATTTACCTAATCGCTCAGGTCTTGCATCACTTTGAAAGAGTATCAGGTCAGAAAATTAACCCTTCAAAAAGCTCCATTTACATTCACCAAAACACTACCCAGCGTGCTATACAGGATATGCCCGATATCATAGGATTTCTTGCTTCAATGCCACCGTTCACATACCAGCTAAGCCCTGTGAACTGTGGGAAGAGGAACAGTGCCATGTTCGAACCTCTCATCTCCAATATATAGAGGAAGATCAGTGGATGGCAGTCGAACCTCTTGTCTATTGGAGGCCGAATAATTCTGATCAAACATATTCTTTCTTCCATGGCCATCTTCATCATTCGGTGAGTAATCTACCAAAAAAAGTGCTTGATACAATTGAACACTCTTTCAGTAGCTTCCTGTGGGGCGATCAGCCGGGTCGTCCTCGTCGGCGATGGTCCAAATGAGAGGTCACCGCCTGCCAATCATTGAAGGTGGGCTTGGAGTCCTTTGACTGCAGGAGATTACAGCGGCACAGACAGTCAAGCATTGTTATTGGTTGCGGTCGTTCGATCCTCTCTGGGGTCGCTATTTACAGGCTTCCTATTTCCCCCACGTCCATCCGTCCGCCACCGTAGCCAACAGCTGCGCTTCACCGGTTTGGCGGAGGCTATTGATGGGAAGAGACTTGGGTGAGAGTTGGATGTGTCTCACCGTCCGCCACCGTAGCCAACAGCTGTGCTTCACCCTCATTTTCGTCCCTTCCTCCTCCACTATCGACGTCAACTTCCAACACACCCTCCAGATCAAACTCCTTTGGAACGAAGCAGCGCAGGACTGGGACATGGCCGTGATTGCTCAGTTATTGGGGATTATTGTAGCCAATAGCATTAGAGACATATGCGTTCACATCAACGGTCATTCGGACGTCCTGACTTGGTCACCCTCTGTAGGAATAAAATCGTAAAGCAGAATACTCTAGAGGGGGGATGAATAGAGTAGGCAGGAGAATATTGCTAATTAAAAACTTGTTAGTAGTTAGATCACAGAAATAATAATAATCACAAAGTAATAACTATAAAGAAAAGAGTTTAGAAGGCAAATGGAAACACAGAGATTTATACTGGTTTTCCTCTTGTGAGGACTAGTCCAGTCAAAATAACTGTAGCTTCCAGTTGAATCCACTATTGGAAAATCCCGTAAGTTTTCAAATGAAGTCCTTGCAACTTCTACAGACGCGAGCTTTGATAGGAAGAACTCGACCAACTTCAGTTTTAAAGAGTCTTTCTTCAATCAAGCCTTTGATTACAATTTCTCTGAAATCTTCTAGACCGCACTGTACAAGCAAATTGACTAGAGAATTGTAACTGGCTTGGGATTTGAAAATGAAAGCTTTTATAAAACTCTTTGGAAGAAACGTAAGATTTAGAAGAGAAGAGACGAAAGTGAATGAGTGATTTAAAATGATCAGAATTCCTCTATATTTATAGTTTTTCCAAAGACATAACTCTGGCAGAATTCGGACAGAATTCAGACAGAATTCTATGTAACAAACACAACTGCAGGGAGACCAAATTCAAAAACCAACGTTTATATAACGTTCACCTTGGCCGAACTCGGGCCGAGTTCTGTCAGGGTTGGTCAGGGTTATTTTATGAAAAATATTTTAGGGCTTTTTGAAATCCTTCAGAAGCTTTTGTAAATAATAGATGTTTTTCAAAACATAGGTCAATTTTAAAAACGATTTTGGATAGCAATTTTGAAAATTATTTTGGATAGCCTATTTGCCAGTACGACTCGGTGTACAATATATTCCTAGACTCAATAAAAATAAAAATAATATTGCATAAGAAAATACAGTCTCGAGTGGCAAACAAAGCTTCGGTCTTGAACAGAGTAGATAACTAATCTTGATCAGTGTCCAAAACGTCTTGAGTAAACATCTGAGTTGTTTCGTATATCGAGAGAAAGTTTGATTAATTATTAAAATTAGGTTTGACCATGACCAATGGGCCAACAATCTCTCCCATTTTGATAATTGATAAATCTTGACCGATATAACATCCTTGGTCTTTATCAAATCAAAATTGTACCGATATAATGTACCAAAAAAATGTTCCTGTAGAGATTGTTCATAACCTGTATTCATGAAGATGTTAGATCTTATTTCACCCTTATTGTCACTTAGAAAAATAATTACAAAAGAGAAAGCTCCCATGCAATATATGCATAAGTAACAATCAGTAAAGAAACACAAAAATTTGGATATATAAAAACATTTATCACAGGCATGGTATAAATGTCATAGACAGGAAAAATGTGATAAGCATAGAATATTTCACAGGCATTATAAATGGAAGCATAAATAAAAGATAATGGTATGAGAAATGCTAAACTGTCTAAACTGAATAAAATGCTAAAGACAGCATATAACATGTCCATCAAACACAAAAGTCACAAATCATAACAAAATAAGAGTACTGATACTAGCTTGGAATGTCAGAGCATTTCCAAGTAAATAAAAAGACAAAATTATCAGTCCCAAAAGTATGACAAATCAAAAATCATCCTCATCGTCATCATCATCATCTGCAGTGCCAGCATATCCACCATGTCCGGATGAACCAGCTCCAGATGTGCCAGCTCCAGAGGTGTATGGAGTATCACCAGAAGTACGATACTAATTGTAAGCATTCCCTGCTGGAACATAGAGTGGACTGCCTCATCATCAATTTCGTAACTAGATACAGAAGGGTCTCTAGGAAGAGAGCTAGCAGAGTGACCCATCTGAGCAAATCTGAGATCGGTAAAAGAGTTGGTAATAGCCTGGAATCGAGTCACGTCACGGAACTCATGTTCGCTGGAAGTGTCAACAAAAAAAGTTTGTAGATCCAAGAGGTGCCGATGAATACCCTCAAAAGTCATAGGATAAGTCTAAGGTAGAATAGGTGCAGTAGGAGCAGGTACAGGAGGTGAAGGAGCAGTGGAAATGCTACGACGAGAAAGCTTAAAAAACTAGGGCTCAGGGTCCAGAGCGCAAGTGGATAAGTCTATGACAAAATGCTGAAAGATGCGTGGGATAAGTATCGCATAAGAGAGGTTGTGTTCTCTTCCACGACATCTACCCATCATCTAGATAATAGTCTTAGGGGCAAAAAAAGGAATTCCCTCAAGAATGTGATAGAGGGCAGAGAGTTCTAGTGCAGTGACATCATCTTTTGAAGGGGATTTGGGAAGAATAGTGGAATAGATGATGCGATGTAACTCGTAGTAAAACAAGTTCAAGTTATTGGCCTTGAACTTTCCAGGACGAGAACATACGGGCGCATAAAGCTCATTCTTGAAACTAACAAGAGTCGTGCCCTCGAGAAAATAGAAGTCGGTGATGTCAACAAACGGGGCACCTTCGTTTGGAATACCAAGGATTTCCGCTAGCAATACATCATCGAACTCGATATCGATCCTGCCAACACGAGTTCATGTGGTAAAAGTGTCTAACACGAAGTTACAACAGAACAATCTAAGGGCATTAGTAGATATAGGGAATTGTAGGGTAGCAAGATGGTGTAACCCTAATGCCTCAAAGAAGGGACGGTGATTAGGAAATATAGTCCATTTAATCGGAGCGTCGGTGCATATAGTACGCATAGCAAAATCGGTATACCAAAGCAATGCTTGATCATGAGTTTTGAAGTAAAACTCATCCGATACGCCGTCACCCGATTGGATCGGGGAAAAGAGAGAATCCGTCTTTGGATCAGAAGAGGATGCCTCTTCACTGGCATGGGTCTTCTTCCTTTTAAAAGGATTGAATCCCTTAGGCAATCTTTCCTAAAACTAAGACACCCTAAAAATTTGAAAGTGGAGGAGAGAAGGAGTTATACCTTCCGAGAATCAAGTATGTTGTAGAGGATACGATTCTCCGCACGAATCCAAATTTTGGATGGAAATCTCCACGTAGATTGGAAGAGAAGTAGTGGAGAATAGCTAGGGTTTGGGGTATTCTTCGGCTGCTGCTGCTGTGATGACGAATTGGTTTGGAGGAGATGAATAAGAGATGGCCTTGGGTTCTGACTTAAAAACATACAGCACCAACAGAACTGTGGCCGAATTTGCCTAGGGTTCTCCTGGGTTTTTTTAAATAAAATTTTGTGGCCCATACCATTTTTATCAACTCATTTCAAATATTTAATTCAAAGTTTAGTAATTTTAAACTTCAAATAATATAATTAATATTATTTTATAAATTAATTTTCTTTACTCAGCATATGTTTCAGATTAGATGTAGGAGTACTGTCCCAGATAACGAAAGTTCACCGGGGAACAATTAAGTACCGCTTCGCTTCGACGTAGTCGTGGTGACAGACAAGACTCTTTCTAGGCTTGTCTCGAAAACAGTTATTAATTATTGAATAAATTAATTAATAAAAAAATTAATTAATATTATTGACATCTATAATTCCTAATTCTTGACGTAAATAGTTAAAACGATCTTCTGCTAGAAGTTTTGTGAATATGTCAGCCAATTAATTCTGTGTCTATGTAGACAAGGTCTATATCTCCATTTTGTTGATGATCTCTAAGAAAATGATGTCGAATCTCGATATGCATAGTACGAGAGTGATATACTGGATTCTTAGTGAAAATAATAGAACTAGTATTATCATAGAAAATGGGTATGTGTGTATAATGCAATCTAAAGTCTTCTAAAGTTTGCTTCATCCACAAAATTTGTGCACAACAACGACCTGCGGCAAAATACTCAACCTCAGTTGTCGATAATGCGACAAAATTTTACTTTTTGCTAAACCAATAGAATAGTACTTTTCCTAGGAAATGACATGTGCCGCTGGTACTTTTTTTGTCTATTTTGCATCCGGTAAAATCAGCATCAGAATAACCGGTTAGGTCAAATGATATTGTTTTAGGATACCATAAGCCGATAGAAGAAGTGCCTTCAAGGTATCGGAAGATACGCTTAACTGCACACAGATGTAATTCCTTAGGATTGGCTTGAAAACGTACACACAAGAAAATACTAAATATAATGTCTGGTCGACTAGTAGTTAAGTACAGTAAGCTAACGATCATACCTTGATACTTACATATGTCGACGGGTTTATCTTGTTCATCAATATCAAGCTTGGTTGAAGTCACCATTGGAGTGCTAAGTGGTTTGACTGCTTCCAGGTCGAACTTCATTAATAGATCTTTTGTGTACTTTGCTTGATTTATGAACGTCTCATTGTTGGTTTGTTTGATTTGCAATCTGAAAAAAAAATTCATCTCTTCCATCATGCTCATCTCAAACTCATTCTGCATATACTTTGAAAATTCTTGACAAAAAGATTCCTCAGTAGATCCAAAAATAGTATCATCTACAAAGATTTGAATCAAAAGAGGATTGTTATTCAAAGATTTTATAAACAATGTAGTGTCAACCTTTTCTTTTAAAAAATCGTTGGCAAGTAGAAAAGTGCTTAGACGATCGTACCAAGCACGAGGGGCTTGTTTCAAACCGTATAAGGCTTTCTTCAACTTGAAAACATAATCAGGATTTTTGAAATCAGTAAAACCTAGAGGTTGAGCTACATAAACTTTTTCTTTTGTAAAACCATTCAAAAATGTGCTTTTAACATCCATTTGAAATAACTTAAAATTATGAAAACATGCAAATGCACATAACATGCGAATGGATTCTAATCTCGCAACTGGGGCATAAGTCTCATCGTAGTCGATACCTTCTTCTTGATTGTATCCTTGAGCTACGAGTCGAGCCTTATTATGAGTCACTAGACCATTCTCGTTCAGTTTGTTTTGGAATACCCAACGGGTGCCAATGACCAGATGATCAATGGGCTTGGGAACAATTTCCCAAACTTGATTTTTTTTGAATTGGTTTAATTCCTCGTGTATAGCATCTAACCAAAAATTATACTACATGCTTCTTCAATGTTTTTGGGTTCAAACTGTGAAACAAAAGCAACACAAGTTATATCTTTGTTAGAGGAACGAGTACTTACACCCTTGGTAATCTTACCAATTACCAAGTCCTTTGGATGATCTGCTAAGAATCTCATCTCTTTAGCGTATCATCAGGATTTTTGGTTCCGGCTTCTTTGATTGAAGGTTCTACATCTTTATGTGAAAGTTTTGCATTAGTTGTACTTGGTGTAATCACGTCTTCATTATTGTCATCGACTGAATGTTGATTTAGTTCATCAAACTTGATATTAATTGATTCTTCGATGATCATGGTTCTCTTGTTGAAGCCTCTGTACCCTTTGCACTTTGCTGCATAACCTAAAAAGATACCTTCATCGGCCTTTTCATCAAATTTACTCAGATTGTCTTTAGTATTAAGAATAAAGCATTTACAACCAAATATCTTAAAATATGAAATGGTGGGTGTTCTATCAAACCATAACTCATAGGGTGTCTTCTTCGATATAGGTCAAATTAGAACCCTATTGAGAATATAGCACGCTGTATTGACAGCTTTAGCCCATAAGTATCTAGGTAGACTAAACTGGTTTAATATTACTCTAGCCATTTCAGATAGAGTCCTGTTCTTACGTTCCATAACTCCATTTTGTTGTGGAGTCCTAGGACAGGAAAACTTATGTAAATAATCGTGTGTGTCACAGAATTACTGGTACTCTGCATTCTCAAATTTTCTTCCATGATCACTACGAATACGAGAAATCATGAAACCTTTTTTTTTTAATACTTTCTTGCAAAAGGTGACGAATTCCGACAAAACATGGTTCTTGTGTACAAGAAAATATACCCATGTGTATCTAGAAAAATCATCTACAATGACAAATGCATATAACTTACCACCTAGACTAGGAATTCTACTGGGTCCAAATAAGTCCAAATGCAACAATTATAGAGGTCTAGTGGTACTTACAGTATTCTTATATTTAAAGACAGATCAGGTAGCTTTGTTCTTTTCACATTCGCTACATAGCATATCCTTCTTGAAAGATATGTCTGGTAAGCCGCGTACCAACTTCCTTGCGAATAGTTTCGAAATTGTGTCCATATTTGCATGACCGAGTCTCATATGCCATAGTTGACTATCAATGCTCTTGGCCATCAAGCATCTACCTACTTTGTTAGCATCTTCTAACAGATAGAAAACATATATGTTGTCTTCCCTGATACCTTCAAAGATAGTACTACCAGTTGAGCAATCAACTATAGTACATTTATCTTTGACGAAGTTAATGCCATAACCGTGATCAGCTAAATGGCTTATGCTGAGCAGATTATGTTTTAACTCGATAACTAGACAGACATCTTTAATCACAGGATATGGAGCCTTACCAATGTCACTGATACCGATTATGTACCCTATGAAATTATTATCGAAGGAGATGTATCCTTCTTTATTCTTCTTCGATAGTGTTGCGAATAATGAAGCACCATCGGTCATGTGCCGTGAGCAACCACTGTCGAGGATCCATTTGCTTCTAGCATGTGGAGGGCGTTCCACCTATAAAATAGTTTGCTGATGAAACTCTTGGTACCCATTTCTTGTAGGGTCCTGATAGGTTAGTTTTTGGTATCCATGCATAAACATTTAAATTTACTAACTTTCTAATTCTACATGCAGAGGATATATGACCAATGAGGCCACAATAATGACATTTTGCATGTAGAGTATTAAAAGTTGTGTGAGGTGCTTGATTGGTAGGTTTTGGTTTTCTATTATAGAAAAATGCATGCCTATTAGTCTTCTTGGTCATAGGTTTGGTATGGTTTGGTCTGACAATGTTTGGTTTGGGTGTGTTCCGATGATTCGGTAATTGACACGTGTTAGAATAGAAAGCAGCAACTTCAGGCCGTTTTCCTAAAGTAGTTTTCAAATTTTTGGAGGTGTCATATAATCTAGTATAGTCAGATGTAAGTGTTTCAATTCTGACTTGTGCACACTAGAGATTCTTTCTCTCCTTAAATAGGTCTTCCTTTAGCTGGATGATAGTTTATTCTTTTTCTTCGGATAACTTGGTAGTCTCGTGTAACAACAGCTTAATAGAAGAAAGCTCACCAGACTCAATAGAAGAATTATTATTTCTAACATCAGCTAGTTGGTCGGTAATTCTTCCTATCTCACCTTTGTACTCTTTGAGTACCTTCTTAGAGGTTTCATATTTACTACCCAGTTTCCTGTAGTAATTTAACAGGTCACTGAAAGCCTCTCCTAATTGCTCAAAGGTGAAATCATCATAAGGATCAAACAGAGGATTAGTGATTACCTTATCGCAAGCCATCAAGCAAACATTTGCAGCATCATCCGATTGTTCATCTTCTGAATCGTTGGCTTCGCTTTCATGCTATATGCTTGTATTGGTGTACTTCCTTAATGTAGATCTCTTCATGTAGCCTTTGTAATATTTGCTACCTTTTCTTGTTGATGATGATGTTGTTGGACAATCTTTCTTCATATGTCCTTTATTCTTACATCTGTAGCAAATATGATCTTCTTCGTTGTTGTTGCTGTTGTTGTCATTTTTCTTCAGTTGAATCTTATGAATTTCTTGAATTTTCTTACCAGAAGAACTTGATCTTCAGAGTCAAAGTCGCTGTCGTCGGAATCATCTTCGACAGTTCTTTTATGTTGAGCCTTCAAAGCGATTGACTTCTCTGACTTATCCTTTGGTGTAGCATCTTTAAAGTCTTGAAGTTCCAACTCATGAGTGAGTAGCTTACCCATGATTGTTTCCAGAGACATTGTTGAGAGGTCGTTTAATGATTGATGTAGCCTTTGGAATCCAGTTCTTTGTGAGACCTCGTAGAAGTTTGCGAATCTTCTCATGGTTATTGTATTCCTTGTCTAATGAAGACAAAGAATTTAAAATATCTAGGAATCTCATAAACATCTGAGTGATGGATTCATTTGGCTTCATCTTGAACGCCTCGTACTCTTGAGTACGTCTACTGATCTTTGACTTCTTGACTTGTGTTGTTCCTTCGTGGGTTACTTTGAGAAGTTTCCACACTTCTTTTGATGTTGTACAAGTCGACACCCTGTTAAATTTAGTTCTATCTAAAGCAGAATATAAAATGTTAATAGCACGTGCGTCAAGACTAGCCTTTTTCTTTTCATCCTCAGTATATTTATCATGGGTTTTTCAACTAAAAGTCCCTCAACAGTAATACGAGGAGGCTTTTTGTAGCCATCAATAACTATAGACCATAAGTCAAAATCAAGAGATTTTAAGAAGAAACTCATCTGTGTTTTCCAATAAGTGTAGTTTGTGCCGTCAAACAGCGGAGGTCTATTTATGGCTTGGCCTTCACTTGGGAATTTTACAGTTGCCATGTGTAGTGCTGTGATCTATATAACAATTAAATATAACTGCAGTTTCACCTTGCTTTACCTGTATAACCTACTCTGATACCAATTGTAGGAACGAAATCGTAAAGCAGAATACTCTAGAGGGGGGGTGAATAGAGTAGGTAGCAGAATATTGCTAATTAAAAACTTGTTAGCAGTTAGATCACAAAAATAATAATAATCAGAAAGTAATAACTGTAAAGAAAAAAGTTCAGAAGGCAAACTCAAACATAGAGATTTATACTGGTTTTCCTCTTGTAAGGACTAGTCTAGTCGGAAGAACTGTAGTTTCCAGTTGAGTCAACAATTGGAAGATCCCGCAAGTTTTCATACGAAGTCCTTACAACTTCTACAAACGCGAGCTTTGATACAAAGAACTCGACCACCTTCAGTTTTGAAAAGTCTTTCTTCAATCAAGCCTCTGATTATAATTTCTCTAAAATCTTCTAGACCGTACCGTACCGACAAATTGACTAGAGAATTATAACTGGCTTGGGATATGAAAATGAAATCTTTTAGAAAACTCTTTGGAAGAAATATAAGCTTTAGAAGAGAAGAGATGAAAGTGATTGAGTGATTTGAGATGATCAGAAGTCCTCTCTATTTATAGTTTTTCTAAAGACAGAACTCTGGAAGAATTCGGGCAGAATCCGGACAGAATTCTATGTAACAAACCGCAACTGAAGGGAGACAAAGTTCAAAAACCAACGTTCATATAACGTTCACCTTGGCCGAACTCTGGCCGAGTTCTGTCAGGGTTGGTCAGTGTTATTTTATGAATAATATTTTGGGGCTTTTTGAAATCCTTCAAAAGATTTTGTAAATAATAGATATTTTTCAAAACATAGGTCAATTTTGAAAACGATTTTGGATATCAATTTTGAAAATAATTTTGGATAGCCTATTTGCCAGTACGACTAGGTGTACAATGTATTCCTAGACTCAATAAAAATAAAAATTATATTGCATAAGAAAATACAGTCTTGAGTGGCAAACAAAACTTCGGTCTTGAACAGATTAGATATCCATCTTGATTAGTGTCCAAAACGTCTTGAGTAAACATCTGAGTTTTTCCGTATATCGAGATAGAGTTTGATCAATTATTAAAATCAGGTTTGACCATAACCAATGGGCCAACACCCTCCCCCTCAAGCAGCTTCTCATTAGCGTTGGCGTGGACGATCACACACACAGCCAGGGGCCGCAATTACCATTCCCATCGTAGCAGAAATGGATCCCCTTCAAGTGGTCCATCCTTCTTTGGCGGTTGATGCATTATAAGTTACCTTCGGACGATGTCCTCCGTTCCATATGATTCGCTATCACGTCCAGATGCCATTGTTGCCAAAAACCAGATGTCGAAACGATCGATCACATCTTCTCTACTAGGGAGAAGGCTACAGGAGTTTGGAACTACTATGAGTCGGCCTGCAACATCGTCGGCTATGATGGAGATCTTCTCCCCAGGCTATTTCATTGGGGAAGCAACACAAATTCGCCCTCACTCATCGGGATCGTGTTAGCAATCATTTGGGTTATTTGCAAGAATCGTAACGAAGTAAGATACAAGGACCATTTCCATCATGGCAGAGATGGATCCCCATCAAGTGGTCCATCCTTTTTTGTTGGTTGATGCATCATAAGTTACCGTTGGCCGATGTCCTCCATTCCACAGGATTCGCTATCACGTCCATATGCCACTACTGCCAAGAACTGGATGTCGAAATAATCGATCACATCTTCTCTACCGGGAAGAAGGCTACTTGAGTTTAGAACCACTGTGAGTCAGCCTGCAACATCATCAACGATGACAGAGATCTTCTCTCCATGCTATTCCATTGGGGGAGCAACACAAATTTGCCATCACTCATCTGGACCGCGTTAGCAATCATTTGGGTTCTTTAGAAGAACCATAACAAAGTGCGATACGAAGGGACGTGTGGCCTCTCCTTTTGCTGATTCGTGAAGTAGCTCGACAGTTTAGCAAAGCTTGGAGTAGTAAACACGGAGGGAAGGGTCCCTCACCGGCTTTTATCAACCAGATACTCTACAATTAGGATCTTTTCATAGAGATACTTTTTTGCTTCTTTTTCAGATACAAGTTGTGGTCTTCTCTATTTTGTGATCCGCCATTTTATAACCCTTTTCGATCTTTTAATTAATACATTCTCCTTTCTTTAAAAAAAATATATATATATTATATTATTTTATTTTATTTTATATATATATATATATATATACATATATATATAAAATAAAATAATAATAATATATATGTATATATTATATTATCTTATTATATATATATATATACATATACGTATACATATAAAAATTAATAATGTGTGGATGTAATTTACCTATATATATGTACAGTGTTGTGACAGTGGATTGAAATAAGAGAGATCCTATCAGTGATGAGCAATGGTGATATACCCATTCCTGATAACAGGAAGGGTGAATAAAAAAACAATTGTGAGGGTCTTGTCTCAGTGCATGTGAGTTTTATGTTCAGGTTCAAGGAAAGAGGGATTTGGGTACAGTCTAATGTAAGTACAGGCAGCCAGTTGGGGGCATAGATCCTGGACATTTGGGTGTGTGCAAAGGATTTAAGATATATGTGTGCAGGTCAAGAGGGGGGAACACAATACATGTAATAGGCTATAAGGGGAAACATGGGACTGTTTGGCCTTACAAAATGCAGGCAATATAAATAATGGAGTGCAAGAGTATGGCAGGGCATATAGGTTAGTATTTTTTGTATTAGATAGGAATGGGCAGGCAGTAAGGAAAGAAGATCCATGTTCTATTGGGTGGTCAGTCGGGCATGGTTGTAGGCATGCTAGTGCCTGGCCTTTGGCCTTGCAGCATGGTCAGTAGCTTAGATTCATATATAGGTTGTGAGAGAGGAACCCTGTACAGGCATTTAGTGGTCGGGTAAAGGACTTCACAGGATTTGGAAACCAAAAAAGAGATCAATAAGCAGTAGAATATGAACTATTACAGTGGCTAGGGGAGCCACTACAGACAATTCATCGGCTTTAATGGTCAGCCAATGACCAATGCAGGTTAGAGGAGGAGGAATTTCAGTACAAGGTAGGACATGTTCGTGGGTTCTAGGTTTAAAAAGAATGCCAAGGCATTGACAATACAGCTAAGATTGGAGGAAATTTGGGTAGCAAGGGCTAATGCCCTGTAAGTGATGGTAACTAGAGAAAGAAAATTTAGGGGTGGAGAAAGAGGCTTTGCTTGTGTAAAATATGATATAAGAAGAAAGGGGAGCGACTGACCCCTCCCTTGTGAATGTGTTCAAGTGTAGAGTGTGTATTGTGTGTTAATGTAGAGTAAAGTGGGGTGGGACTAAAATATTAGTAATGGACTGCAGCAGTAGCAAAAGAGGAAGACCACCTGTCCATATTTGTTTGTGTGTGTATTGTGTAGCACACACTTGTGTGTCGTACTAGGGTGTAGGAGTATAGGATAGATATGTTGTGTTTAATACCAGTTAGGTCATAGGATAGGTAAGTTTATACAAATAGATTTGATATTAGATACATTAGCGTATATGGATTTAGTGTGAAGCTGTATCACAGACACATGTGTGTGTACGTATTAGATAGGTAAAGGTGATGTAATGCTAGTAGGTATTAGGCATTATCCATTGATAAGAAATGCTAGGGTATAGGTCATGGGGGTTTACCTTGGTAAGGATAGGTAATTGAGACTAATGTTAGGGTATTGAAGTATTCCTACATTAAGGAAATATTTAGGTAAAACTATGACATATAATAGAAATTACTTAGGTAATATTGGTTTGAGGTAAATAGGTTGAGATACCATCTTGAAAGCTTCGGTACATTGTTTTCCATGAACAAAAGTTTTACAAACTTTTTGTATTTCCAAACAAGAAAAGTATAAGAGATTCCTAAACATGATATCTAAGTACAGTTTTGATTCTAAAAAAGTGTGATGAGGGAGATTGAGCACTGTAGTAGTACCTTTACTCCGTTGATGATCTGATGATCAGAAGAACTTGTTCTAACTCTCTGAATTCCTGTGAGTGGTGATCTGGTTTGGCAATCAAGTAGCAGTCAAAGGATCCTGAATGAAGGAGGACTTCTTCTATTTATAGGCGGACACATATACGATTTGTGCAGGGGTTGTTGGAGCGTATGGACACTATGCACATGAAAAAATAGCTGAATCTGTTGTAACTACACCATTTGAGCTGCTGCTGAGCCGATATGTGGCAGTTGTTGATATTTGCCTGTTAGTGATATCTTGGGTGGTTAGCACCCACTCATAAACATGACTGAGTTAACACCACATGTCGTGTATACATTACTCGAAGATCTCGTTCAGTTTAAAGAAATTTGATTTGATAGTATCTAAAGAGATACAGTTGCCATACTGCCACGTGGTCTTCTTCTGCCATGCTGTGAAGATGCATGCGCCACTGGGGTTGCACTTTTGGATATCAGCAAGGCTATGCTTCTAAACATCTATATGGCTGCGCTTATGGACGTTTCTGAGTCTGTGTTTCTTGGAGTCACGTTCGGAGACTATTTGACAACTGACAACTTAATAGCTGTCAATAATTGTCTTATGATACTTTGTTTGGTGTGTCATAAATGTTGAAGTTATGACACAGTATACGTGCCTCATTTTGAGCGCTGCACTTCCAGGTCCCGAGGGTACTTCACTTTTAGGGCGACGAGTCACTGCGCTTTTGGGGCGACGAGTCACTGCACTTTTGCGGCATTGAGTCACTCCTCTTTTAGATCCTTAAGTCAATGCCTCCTTAATTGCTGCCACTTTTGAGGGGCTTGAAAAGTGGTGACTAAAAGACTTAGTCAGAGGCTTGAATAAATGAGATTCATTGTGATGAATTCTAGGTTCATCCATTTAATTTGGTGCCTTTTACTTGCTGCCATGTGGCGTGCGGGTTTGACCACACACATCCTATAAAGGGGAGCTTTTGAGGGCACCATTGTTCATTACTTCATGGCACTCCTCTGTCATTCTCGATCATGACTTAGCTTTAAATGGCCGTAGGCCTCACATAAGTCAACCTTTGGTTGTATATATCTTCTTCCAAAGAAGTTGTAGTCTTGGTGTAGGATAACTTCAGAGTTTAGAGATATACTTGAGCATTTAACATGATGGGTTCGAACCTGAACAACATCTTGGCCGTATTTTGCTTTGAAACATCGAGACGTTTGCTACAGGGTTTGGGTTGATTGCATACCCTTCGTTTTGCTGGAAGGGCCATAGTTTGGCTGATGAGGAGGACACTCGCTCGTTGACAAGGAAGTGATTCGCTCTGACGAGGAAGTGATTTGCTCTGGTAGATAGTCTTTATATGTAATCATGAAGAATTTGTAATAAACCTTTGTAATCATGATTTAAAAAATCATCTTTCTTCATATACTGTGCTTTTCTGTTCTTTGATGTGCGCAACAACTTTGTGCCTCCTAAGCTTTTGTAGATACTATATTTTTTTCTACGTTTCTATAATATGTTATAGTATAAATACCCTAGAATCCTATATAGCTAGTGTAGCCAAGATACTTATTGTATGGACACAGTAGCTTGGATATAGATACATACAACTCGGAAATAGCTAGTTTGACGAGGTTTGACTAGTTTAACCTAGAGTTGACCTAATTTGACCAATTGACCTATAAATGACTTCATGATCTAGAATTGGACTAGTTTGACTTGCATGTCATTCCAAAATATGATATTGATACAATATTCCATATTTAGGTCTTCGAGGAATCGTATCAGACGTCGTAGACATATCATACCAGATTGCAGACAAGTACATTCTCTGATAATTTTCTATCAATGTTATTTTCTATTTTTCTTGTATTTAGTGTAGATATCCCTGATTTCTCGACACATTGGTCACACGAATTTGGTATCGTCTAGATCCCATCATGAGATATTATTCCTGTATATCTGGTATACACCGTACAAGCCTCGTTATTGTTCTTGTGCATTGTATAGACACCGATTCCTAAAAGGATTAGCTATCTTCTCAGAGTATCCTGTGTCATAATATGTCATGGTTGGATCAAATATAATAGTAGGGGGCGAGGAGTATTAGTGTAGATATGTGGTGAATACCCTCATTGTGTATGTACTATTTCTTGTGAGTGTTAATCATACCCTCACGTATGATTGACCAGGCCATAAAATCTTGTGCAAGTTCCCAAGCCGGCCACATGTCGAAGCTAGTACTCACTCACATTGTTAGTATAGATTTCCCGACTTATATAAATGATATAACCTGTTTTACCTACTCTTGCTCTTGTTTACAGTTTTACCTTTCCATGCTACTTTTATGTACATTTTACTCATTCTCGTATATTCTCTCTATTTACTGTTACATAGTCTATATCATTTACTGGAACTGTTGTTAGAAGTGTACTTCGCTCCAATTTTGACTAGATATATCTTTAAGACGAGGATGAGTGCACTATCTATTATGGTCCGCATGACGTAGTAGGCATAGATCAAGAGACCTTGGCACATGAGGGCCTAGTTCCCGCTGAGGAGACTGTAGTGGCAACCCAGTAGACTAGGTATTGTACTGGATTTTGTCTCCAGCACTATCTGATTAGCCTATTTATTCTTTCAGACTTGTTTTGCTATATTTGACTCTAGACTCTGGATATTTATTGTGATACTTTGCACTTCTGGATATTTCTCTTTATGTTAGTATCATCTATCGTGCTATTTCATTCTTTCTTATAGACATGTGATTGAGTATGCTATATCATGATTATCCACCAATCGAAGATGTGATATATTGATAGGTTATCATATTCACTCTTAGTATAGTATACCTAGACGGAGTACTACAGTCGAATCTGCGACGTAGGCTGGGCACTATTATGCACTTGTGCCCTACACCGGGTGTCGGCTGTGATACGTTTTTAGTAGTGGCCCATGCAAGTCAGGCTTCACTATTAGAGCGATGTCTAGTAGTACAATGACTTAGTTGTACCAATACAAGCCTGCGATATGATATAAGAAATAGGATAATAGGATGAGAGTATACTCAATCATAATTAGGATTCCTTGAGAGATTCCTGGGACGGTCCCTGAGAATCTCACTATAAACTCTAACTCGGAGTCTGTTTCCACTTGTCTTAGTCTACTTTTCCATATTTGTCGTTGAATTTCATTCTTGGTGATCGTTGTTGAGATTCATTCTTGGAGTTTGTTATTAATTTTGATATCAGGTGAATTTTATGGACTAAGTGAAGGTAAATTCTGATGACATATTCGATGAGGATAGATGAAAGGTAAATGTCTATCTTGGTTATGAAGTCTAGAGTTTATCATAGCTATACTAGCTGGCATGGCGAAGACCTAAAACTAGATTTTGGATATACTTATATTAATTATGGAACATAAAGATTCTCACAGCCATATCGGTTTACATGGTAAAAATTCTAGATAACATAATTATAGAAGTATATACCGTAGACATGGACTCTATCACTTATCGTAGCTACGTTTACTGGCGTGGCAAAGATTCTGGGTGACATGATTACAGATGGACATATGCGATTATCAAATTGTATCTTAATTTGGTTCTTCATATATCATCTTTATTTATCCACTCTTATTATTATAGAAATTATTTCAGTCACCTTCCTCAGCTCCAGGAAAAAGGGATATCCTTAGTTTCCTCTAAGCCAATTCCTTATAGGGTTTCATTCTATTATTTCTTAGGTTCCTTCGATGGTGTAGTATCTTGGTAGCTTACAGATAGGTTGTGTCTTTGAGTATCAGTGTTGGTTATTAGAAGTATAGCTTGTGGGTTATGAATAGTTTCTGGTTGGGCATGTGAGCTATAGGCATCAATCTAGAAATGACTCATAGTGCAACACCTTTCTAGAAATAGTTCTCTGGAAAGTGTCAGCATAGTTAGTATAGGTACAAATAGTAGATGGAGAGTATAATATTATTTGTTATTCCAGGATTTGGTATCGATGTCATCATGCATATTTTTTTATGGATGTTGAGTGAGCTAAGTAGCTAGGGAGTATCATAATTCGAGCCTTACTATTCTATTGGTGCTTGACACTTAGTTGTTTCATGAAGAGAAGAATGTATATTTATGAATGGATCAGTGAGCATGCCATAGTAGAGTGGTGCCCATAAATATATTGGAAAATATGGCAGTATTAGAATGTATGGTGCTAATGTAGTAGGACTTATGACGGGTATATCGCTTGATATTGAGGCATGAAATATTAAGTGCATGAGTCGAGGACAGTCGTGCACAGTCGTGGGTTACCTAATAAGAAAACTAGTGTCCAGAAATAGTAGTTTTGTGGTGAGCTGTTGTGAGTATTAAAAAGTTAGTTCCCTAGAGCAGTAAGTACATATGTTGTGTATAGTTAGAAAGCTAGTATGTCTTGTGCCTAGAGAGTAATAGTATCCAGGGTATGTCAGTGATTAGTTGAGTAATGTGCTAATATCAATAATTATCTTATGTGATAATCTTAGATGGGTGTATCAGTTAAGATAGATGAAGGAGTACTTAGAAGAGTACAAGTGATCCAAATAGTAAAGAAGAGGGGCAATGTATATAGAGGTAAGTTTAGTAGGTAGAGCACCTTGCTAGCTTGGGTATAGAAGTTGTATGTATCAGGGAGTAGTATGATGGGTATAAGGGTACTAGGGGATGTCATGGTGTCATAATGGTTTGGAATTAATTGTGTATGTATTTTGATAACTAATCATAGATAACGACCCTAAAGTGATTAGTAAGTGTCAAAGTATGAGTTTGCACCAGGTATTAGGATAGAAGGGGTACCCTAGTAGCAAGAGCCAGCGTATCTCAAGTATTATAGAGGTTTAGGCACAGACATTTTTGTGGCTAGTATAGAGAAGAGACATGAGTAACCTAGAACGAGAGTACTATCCAAGTACCATATATAGAAGTTAGTGCCTTACGTAGACAGTGTCGGGACTTGGGTTGGACACCCTATAGAGAGTATTCTAAATAGATAAGGATGTATTAATAGAGGGCATGATTGTAGGTGTATACAAGTGTTCATTACAAGAAGAAGAGTTAAGCAATTTTTTGGTACAAAGACAGATAATAGGAGATAGTATCCTATAAGGTGTAGTATAGTATCCTGGATAGTGTGTGCCAGTGCGTTGAGTATGTCCATGGCCTAGAACCATAGTGTTCCGGTAGTATTAGAAGTGGTTACCCATGATGTTAAATAATACAACAATTGTATAGTTAGTAAGTGACCCTAATTGAGAGTGCATTCTATGACAGCTAGAGATTATATCCTTGTATGGTTGTTCCTTCAGAAGAAATGCAGGATTGTATATTGTATAAAAGGACTACCTCGGACTATGATTGGGGGGAGGGGGGAGGGAATTGACCGTAGAAAAATTTGATTAATAGGTTATGACTGGCCTAAGACAGAGGGGCGAGGTGTCTCAATTTCAATGGCAAATATTTTCTGGGGGGTGTAGAATTGTAACTACCTAAATCAAGAAGGGTTTTTTTGGTCATTTCATGATTACATTATATTGTGAATATTTATTTATAAAATATTGTGTATATTTATTTATTTATTTTGTGTTAGTTAATACAGTTAGTGGCTAGCCTAATTGTTAGACTTGTGTTAGTGGACCGGTTAGCCTAGACACTAAACTAAAGCCCGATAATTAGCATGACATGACTCATAGACAAACTTGTTGGACTAGGCCCATTAGGCTCGTTATTCATGAGCAATTAGTCATAATAGAGAGTATACTATTGACCAAAATATGTCCAAACCCTTCCATCCATTTAACTTTAGTGTTCACGATGACTTGAGGGGTAGAATGGACATTTCAAAGTAGATTAGGGTAGCCCACTCTTGGCTGGTCATATAAAAGGTGTCTACTCATTCCTTTTCATTTATTATAGCCTCCAAGAAACCCTATTTGAGCTTCCTACTACTCCACTCCATTTCCCACTCTTCCCTCCACCAAAACTCTTCTAAAATCCTTCAAAACTTCCCCTAATCTTCATCCTAGAAAGCTTGGAGCTTGGAGACCAAGGAGCAAGAGAAGAGGAGTCCAAAATCTTTGGAGATAGTGTCATACTTGACACTTGAACCATCTCTAAGAGTTTCATTGGAAATCCATCTTCCAATAGGTAAACCTCTTATCATTTATCTTAGTTAAGACACTATTTTCATGCATGACATGATTAGAAACTCACCAACGAGGTACCCATAGGGAGAAGTGCAAGGCTCTGACCATCATTTGGTATAAGTTACATAGAGCTTTTGTGTTATTTTTGGAGAAATCCGAGGATGGTATAGCAAGTGTTTGTCATATTTTCTCAGAGGTAAATGGACATGTGAATAATATATATGGCTAGTATAGTGTCCACAAGTGGATACTAATAGGTTGTGTCGTGTTATATTAGGACATATGATCAATTTGGGGGTCTTTGGACCCCGACACATATGATGCACATACTCTATTCTCATGATAGTTTTGACACTAACCTAGTAGCTCACTAATTTTGTGTCTATCTATATATATGTATAGGTGTCATATATATTGTATATATATATTTGTGTATGTTTCATAGATATAAAGTGTGTGTGTGTGTGTATATATATATGTATATTTGAAAAACCCCTTCGATTTATTAATGAAGGCTCGAAATGCCGAAGCCTGAACACGTATACAAGGCGCAAAATGCCGAAGCCTATACAAGTATACGACCAAAAAGAAGGGAGAGGGGGAGAGACGAGTCAACCGCCAAGAGCTAGGGTTGTAGCTCAGACAAGAATGCTCTCGGACTGTGGGAGCACAGAGTGCTCCGTTTACGGCATTGGCGGAAGACTTTTCGAATGAGCTGATCGATTGAGTATTGGTGACCTTCGTATCTCGGCTAGTTGCGATTCTTCCAAATTGCCCACGTTACGACGGCTGCGACGATCTGGTTGCCATGGGAGGCTGAATCCCAGGAAGCCGCTAGATCGTGGAAGCGTCCACCACCCGGATCGATACTGAATTGCTGGTTAAAGGTTCTCCATATACTGCCTAGCAGGCTCCCCTGACAGAAGATGTGGTCGATAGTCTCCATCTGACGCTCAGAGCAGCAAATGCATGCTGATGCTAAGCTGATCCTAATGGTGTTGAGGATATCGTATGTAGGCAATTTCTTTCTAATGACTCTCCACATAAGGAAAGACCACTTCTTAGGGATGCAGGTATGCCAATAGTGCTTAATGGAATAGTACGACTGCCCGGTTCCCTGGACAACAATTCTCGTCGACCTCACCGAGAATGCCCCCGATGCCTCGAGCGTCCATCTCAGTGTATCGGTCTCACCACCGATACATAATCCGCTCACTCGGATGCTGTCCGCCATTTCGTTACCGGACCATTCCCGAATCTGATCCCAGTTCTAGTCGTCAGTAATGGGGTTCCACAAGTCTCTAATTCTACTGTCTCTCGGGGTCTCCGTGAGACTCGGGATCATGTTATCCCCTACCCATCTCTCCGTGAATGGGTCCGAATCGCCCGCACCCAAGTAGAGTCTAATAGCAGGCTCGACAAGGTCTCGCCCAATAAGGATACGATGCCAAGCCACTGAGGATCTGCTGTTGGATATGGCCATTGAAGGGTGGATGTGTTTGAAGTACTTGGCCTTCAAAAACCTGCTCAATAGGTTGTTGCTCGTGCAGAGTTTCTACCACAATTTCATCGAAAAAGCTTTAACGATGTGATTGAGTTTGGTGAATCCCAGACCCGTATCGCCAGTAGGATGAGACATGGATTCCCAGCTAGCCTAGTAATATTTATCTTGGCCGTTGCAATGCCCCTAGAAGAAATTACAAAAGATCTGTTTGATCAAAAAAAGAACCTTCTTCGGCGGGGAGCACGCTGCCAGAGTATGGATGGGGATGAAAGTGAGCACGTGATTGATGAGGGTCATCTTGCCACCTGGGGATAAGGTGGCATTATGCCAACCTTCAAGTTTCTTCCTGATTCTAGTGATCAAGTTCTCAAAGATGCCAACGTTGGATCTTCCGTACACAAGAGGATAGCCGAGATAGTTGAACGGAGGATGAGCAACAGAAAAAGATGTTAAGTTGGAGAGATTAATTCCGTGCTCTCTATTATTGTTGTGGTGTGTATAGATAATGCTCTTTGAATGATTGATCTTCTGGCCGCAGCATCTCGAGTACCTCTGCAGGGTGTTGTGAACCACTGCCACCGCTCCTTCATCTCCAGAGGAGAAGATGAGTAAATCGTCAGCGAACGCCAGATGGGTGATGATAGGGCATCCGCTGGATGTGTGATAGTGCTGGAAGTTAGGGGTGTTGACCATGTTATTAAGGTTCCTGCTCAGGACGTCCGCTGATATGATTGTTTGCCATTGATTATAAAAGAATAGAACAATTTTATGGGAGGACTGAACTTTTAATTCATAATACAAACTCGCTCGTACAAAGAGAGCCTAGGAACAAAACCTAGGAAAAGCAATCTAAGTACAATTGTTTAGTTTTTTGGGGGGTGACGGTAGAGGCTCGGGAGAGTGCTATCAACTCTGCCTTACTCCTTGGACGATCGGACGAAGCTTCTGCTCTGGCGAAGAAATGCTCTTTATGTATGCGGGGGTTGCTAGTCTCTATGTTTGGGCTCTGTGCGTATTTCTCTGTGTGTGTCCGGGCTTTGCAAGGGAATAGCACCTTGCTATTTATAAGAATTTGTGATGAGTAGGGTGTACAGTAATTGTGCCTTGAAAAGTGAGCGGTTGGGGATTGGTTAAGATCAGCCTTGATCTTCTTTGTTAGAAATCAATCTGGGCTGTTTATGTTGATTGCAACAAATCTACATTGTTTGTTGGAAATCGATCTGGACAGTTATGATGATTGCAATAAATCTGCATTGTTATGATTTTTTGGTTGCTAAATCTGAGTGGATTAGTCTTAGTCAATCTTCTGTCACGTGTCCCAACTGTCATTTATGCTGCGAGCCGTATGAACGGGGCATCCTGGCAGAGCCGCATGAGTGTTGTCTGCTAATTGAGCCGCATGAGGGTGGCCTCACAACCGAGCCACATGAGGATGGCCTCACAACTGAGACGCATGAGGATGGCCTCCAACTGAGCCACATAAAGGTGGCCTTCAACTGAACCGCATAAGGATGGCCTCCAACTGAACCATATAAGGATGGCCTCCAACTGAGCCGCATAAGGGTGGCCTCCAATTGAACCGCATAAGGATGACTTCTAACTGAGCCGCATGAGGATGGCCTCCAACTGAGCCGCATAAGGGTGGCCTCCAACTGAACTTCATAAGGATGGCCTCCAACTGAGCCGCATGAGGGTGGCCCCCAACTGAACTGCATGAGGGTGGCCCCACAACCGAGCCGCATAGGGTGGCCCCCATAACTGAGCCGCATGAAAGTCTTTGTAGCGATCCGCATAATGAGCTTTGGAAATGGTGGATTGTGCCTGCCATAAAGATTTTTCTCGTCTCTCTAGGGACACGTCATTATGTCAGAGTCATCATTTTACCTTTATGTCAGAGCTGTCAATCTTTTCTGTCAGAGCTGCCGCATTGCGTTAGGGCATTTAATGAGCCTGCTGCACAGAGCAATTATGGCCAGCTGTAGAGGCCTATTTTTGAACCGCACAGGGCCACGTGGCTTTTTCTAAGCCGCATGGAGCTATCGGGGCCTTTCGAGCTACATGAAGCTCTAAAGGTCTTTTGAGCCGCATGAGGCTCCAAGGGACTTTTGAGCCACATGAAGCTCTAAAGGATGTTTGAGCCGCATGAAGCTCTAAGGGACTTTTGAGCCGTATGAGACTCCCTCTATTTTGAGCCGCATGGACTTTTCTGTTCTTTTTCATGCTTCTTCAAGACCCCCTTCAAAGTTTTTAATTTGTAAAATTGAAATACTTTGAATTAGAAGCATGGCTATATCCGCATAAGCTCTTCTTACCGCAAAGACTCCTCTGGCCGCATAGGATGTTCTGGCCGCATGGACTGTTCTGGCCGCATAGACTGCTCTGGCCGTATAGTGGTCCCGTGCCACGTAGGCATCTCATTTAATTGCCTTTTATTTGCTTTGATTTAAAGCCGTCTTTTGGGATAGGATCTAAAGAGTCAGCTTTAAATATTTAGATTTGTCTTAATGATTACGAGTAATCTTTTGCATGCAGGGGATAGAAATCCAAGAGTCAGCCTTATCTTCTAGGCGGCGCGTAATGCAAAGCGTCTATCGATTCGCACGTCCCTTGTCAGCCTATAAATACGAGTACTTTTGGAAGAGAGAAACTATTTACTTTCTTTTCTCTTCAACTTTTCTTGCCTTTAGTCGCCGTCTTCTCTTCCTTCTCCAATCAGCAATGGCTGCCAAAGCTTCCTCTAGCGCCGCAGCGAAGGGTAAAGGAGCAGCTTCCTTGTCGACTAAGGTGCCCACAGTTCATTCCGACGTCCACCCCGCCATTGAGGGTAAGGATATTAGGAGAAGTTGTATGAACTAAAAGCCCTAACCAGCATGGCTATGTCGCATATTTTATGCGTGGGCCTTCTTCGTCTTCATTGAACTGTTCAAGTTCTTTGTGATGAATCCACATACTGTGCTGCATGTGCTGCATGTACATCTCATGTCCAAGCCACATGGGGTATGCGCCATGTCCGTACCGTATGAGAGTCGTCTTGTGGCTGCATAAGCACTTTCCAAACTGGGCCGCATAAGCTCCTTTTGAACAGTGTCGCATAAGCTTTCTTTGAACAGGAGCGCATAAGCTTCCTCGAACTGTGCCGTATAAGACCCCATCAAATCATAGCCGCATAAGCACTTTTAAACTGGGCCGCATAAGCTCCCTCGAAGTAGAGCCGCATAAGCTCACTAGAACTGGGCCGCAAGAGACCCCGCTAAACAGAGCCGCATAAATTCATCTGAACTCGGCCGCATGAGATCCCGCTAAATAGAGCCGCATAAGCTCATCTGAACTTGGCCGCATGAGACCCCGCTAAACAGAGCCGCATAAGCTCATAGGAACTCGTCCGCATGAGACCCCGCCAAATCAGAATCGCATAAGCTCTTTTAAACTGGGCCGCATGAGCACCCGCTAAACAGAGCCACATAAGCTTACCTGAACTGGGCCGCATGAGGCCTCGCTAAACAGAGCCGCATAATCTCACTTTAATTGGGCCGCATGAGGCACCATCAAACCAGAGCCGTATAAGCTCTTCTAAAATGTGTCTTATAAGCACCCGCGTAATAGAGCCGCATAAGCTCACTTTAACTGGACCGCATAAGCACCACCAAAACGGAGCCGCATAAGCTCCTTTAAGTTATGCCGCATAAGGACCCGCCTAAATAGAGCCACATAAGCTCGAAAACACTAAGCAGTTTTCCCTGGCCATCTTCTAACATGTTTCTTCTGTCCTTTTTTCAGTGAATCTGCTAGTCAATCCTACGGAAGAGCCTTTGGTAGGCCGAGCCCAGTCTGCTGTGGGCGTTAGGTACGACTACATAGTCGAGTATGTGGTGAACCAACTTCCCACAGACGAACCTGTGGAGAGGCTGAGAGACATAAAAACCAGTCCTTCTTCTTTATCTCGGGGATGATGAACTCAGGGCTGCTGTGGGCAAACACCTGAAGCCTGCGTTCCTCTTCGGGGGCTCCCTGACTATGAAGAACTCCCAAGTTCTGGATATATCCGAGAGTTCAAGTTTTACTACTGACGGGATAGCAATCCATATTCCTCTGATGGAGTGTCACTTCCCACTGTCGTGGTTCAACATGTTGCCCATGGACAGGAAGATGGAGGATTCCTTGACTCTGACCTAGAACGAGATATTTGTGGGTGAAATTTACTTTAACAATAACTTGCGCTCAGTGTACGCGGGCAGGGTACCGGTCAGCCGCTATGTGATGGGGTTGGCCCCGGGCAACTTCTTAAATAGCAGGGTCCCAATTTCAGGTTCTCTCAAGCTGATACTTTTCTGAACCAGCTTGCTCGGAAGGAATCCTATCCCGTTGGTCAGTTGTCGCTGCTAAATTGGATACACCCTCTTCCTTCGTGGACCAACCTATCTACGTGGATCGCACAGAAATACGAGACTCTCCTGCACGAGATCGGACTCTACCATGCTATTCGGGGCACCTCTTACGGCTTGCCCATAAACAAGAAATTATTCATGACTCTGTTGGAGATGTACAACTGTCGTATGGGGACCTTCTTTACACTAGTAGGGGAGATGGGGCTTGCTCTCCATGAGATGCATGACGTCTCAAAGCTGCCTTTGGAAAATGAAGTCTTTAAAGTATATACCCCGACGAACGAAGAGTTCTAGGATTTGGAGCAACGGTTCCCGGGTTTTGTATCTGTCTAACGGGAATTGTTGTGTCATCACAGCACATGCCAGCAGATGTCGAAAAAGAAGAATAATAGCTCGGAAGGGAACCTTCCGTATACAAAGGCCTGGCTCACTTATCTTTTTAAGCTCGGCGTCTCAGGCCGGGTTTCTCCTCGAAGTCCTCGAACTCGGGAGGAGGTGCAGGACCAAGTGTCGACCGCCAAGAGGGTAAGAACCACCGACGATAGATTCGGGAGTCAGTCTAACTCTTTTGCTTATTTTTATCAAGACACTCAGCCGTTGTCCGAGAAGGCTCTTTTGGCAGGCTTTCTGATGGTATGGCTACGGAACTGCGTGGTCTCAGGAGGGGTTGGTTCTATTAAGAGGATCAGCCGTAACTTTATCCTCCCTGCTGTGAAGCTGGTCTTTGGGGTCAGACAAGCTGTTCTTCCGGCCATGGTGTGCAGCATACATCATGGCCTTCATGTCTTCTCGTCCAAGGTCATCGCCCGTGACACGACGAAGGACTTTGAACGCATTGAGCTACCATATCATTATCTAATGGGGTGGCTGTTGATGCATTGCCGGTCTTTGATGAGGCCTGGCCCTGAAGATGGTGTAACTGCCGAGGATGCTTTCATCTTCCAGTATTGCCGCATGCCTTGGGATTGCGAGACTATGCGTGCCTGTCGGATAGCACTGGCGATAGTTGACAGATATACTTTTTTCGTGTCTGTTCCTCAATTTACTGCTGAGGAAGTGAGGGCCGTACATCTTGATGGTATTGGGCCTCTCCACTTCTTATCTGACAAGATACTCTTTTGGCTGCTCAACATTCGTCCCTCCTACCTGGTATACCGCAACCATAATACTATCCACTTGGAGCCTTACTTGTCCAGTAGGTTCTTCCGACAGTTTGGGTATAGTCAGCTATTCTTGGACAGTCCCATCTCTTGCCTGAGCTTTGATGGTAACATCCTTGACGGCATCAGGGCCTGGCACTATTATAATATGGTTCACACATGTACCAGCTTCTCAGTTTCTGATGCTGGAGAGTCAGGAGAGATCTTGTATTTGGCGGCTCTATATCATGTCATGGCGAATAAGCCTCATGTTGATTTTGACTCGAGTACCAGCTTTATTGTTGGTATCGGCTTAGAGGAGAAGCCCAAGGGGTCCAAGGCAAGAAAGAATAGGGAGAACACGGTTGCTGTGTCGGACTCGGAATCTGCCAACGCGGACGAAGAGGATGACGAGCATGATCCCGATAACTCTCTCCCTCCCGCAGAAGATGTGGTGACGGATCAGCCGCCTGTCGTGCCTGGTCCTTCACGCAAGCGAAGCAGGCGTGAGTCCGCTGATCACGGTTGTTTGCCGTTGATTATACAAGAAGAGAACAGTTTTATAGGAGGACTGGACATTTACTTCACAACACAAACTCGTTTGTACAAAGAAAGCCCAGGGACGAAAACCTTGGTACATTAATCTAAGTACAATTGTTTAGTTTTTCTTGGAGGTGAAGGTAGAGGCTGGGAAGAGTGATATCAACTCTACCTTACTCCTTGGACGATCGGACGTAGCCTTGGCTCTGAAGAAATGCTTTCGGGATGCATAGGGAGATTCTTCTGTGCGCCGTCGCTCTCTTTGTGCCTTTTTCTCTCTCTGCGTCTCTCCTCTATATGTCTCTATGCTCCTCTTTTAGCAAGGGAGTGGCACCTTGCTATTTATAAGAGTAGGGTGTGGTAAGTAGGGTTTGTATTGAATGCTCCTTGAAAAGTGGACGGTTGGAGATTGGTTACGATTTGCCTTAATCCTATTTTGTTGGCAATTAATCTGGGCCGTTGATCTTGACTGTAACAAATCTGGGCAGTTAATATTGATTACACCAAATTTGCATGAGCAATTAATGTTGATTGCCACAAATCTATATGGGCAGTTAATATTGATTGCAACAAATCTGCCTCAAGATGATTTGTTGATATCAGCAAATCCGAGTGAATAAATTATGGTTAATCTTTTGCTACGTGTCCCAACTGCCTATTATGTTGATCGCCACAAATATGAATTATTAGGATTTAATTAATTCCTGCCACGTGTCCTAACTGTTGCAAGCCGCATGAGCATGGCCTTTAACCGAACCGCATGGAAGTCCTTTGATCTGAGCCGCATGGAAGTCCTTCACTCTGAACCTCATAGATGTCCTTTAATTTGAGCCGCATGGACGTCTTCTAATTCGAGCCGTATGGACTTCCTTTAGTTTGATCCGCATGGACGTCCTTTAATTTGAGCCGCATGGACGTCCTTTAATTTGAGCCGCATGGACGTCCTTTAGTTTGGGCCGCATAGAGGCCCTTGCGACTGAGACACATAAAGGCCCTTGCAACTGAGCCGTATAGAGACCCTTGCAACTGAGCTGCATAGACGTCCTTGAAACTGAACCGCATAAAGGGTTTTCGAAATGGATCGTACCAGCTGTAAAGAGTTTCCTCGTCTCTCTAGGAGCACGTCGAGGGTCATCATTTCTACTTTATGTCAGAGCTGTCAATCCGTCATTATCAGGGCTGCCACTGTGCTAGGGCAATTAATAAGCCAACTACTCAGAGCATTTATGGCCCGCTGTATGAGGCCACGTGGCTTCCTTTATTTTTGTGAGTCGCATGAAGCTCTCGAGCCTTTTGAGCCGCATGAAGGCTCCTTCAGCTATGAGCCGCATGGGACTGATTTCCTGGCCGCATAGGAGTTTATTTATATTTTTCCACGCTTCTACAAGACCCCCTTCAAAGTTTTCAATTTACAAAATTGAAATACTTTGAATAAGAAGCGTGAATATGTCTGCATAAAATCTTTCTGCCGTATAGACTTCTCTGGCCGCATGGGATATTCTGGCCGCATGGATCGCTCGGACCGCCTGGATCGCTCTGGCCGCATGGACCGCTCTGGCCGCATTGGATGTTCTGGCCGCATGGATCGCTCGGACCGCATGGATCGATCTGGCCGCATGGACTGCTCTGGGCTCATGGATCACTCGACCACATAATGGTCCTGTGCCACGTGGGTGTCTTATTATTGCTCTTGATTCATTTTGATTTGAAGCCGTCTTATGGGATTAGATCCCAAGAGTCAGCTTTAAATATTTAGATTTTGCCTTAATGATTCGGATTAACCTTTTTTGCATGCAGGGGTTTGAAACCCAAGAGTCGGTCTTGTTTTCTAGGCGGCGCGTCATGCGAAGCATCCCTTGATCCTCACGCCCCCTTTCAGCCTATAAATATGGGGTTTTTGGGAGTAAGAGACTCTTTACTCTTTTTTCTTGCTCAAGCTTTTCCTGCCATCGTCTTCTCTCTCGATCACCGATCAACGATGGCCCCCAAAGCTCCCAAGGCTTCCTCTGCCGCTTAGGGTGAGGGAGCGGCTTCTTCGTTGACTGCGACGCCTGAAGTTCATCCTCACGTCCACCCTTCCATTGCTGGTAAGAATTATATGGGGGATCGTATGTTTCAAAAACCCTTAACAAAGAAGGCTCTGTTGCATGTTTTATGCACAAGCCTTTAATGCATCCTTTATCTTCGTTGAACTGGCCAAATTTAGTATAAGGAAGCCGCATATGTTTGTATGGGCCGCATGAACTTCTCATATCCGAGCCGCATGGGGTATACTCCATGTTTGAACCGCATGAGAATGATTGGGCCGCATAAGCACCTTTAAAACTAAACCGCATGAAGCCTCACTGAAATAGAACCGCATGAACTCTTGATGTACTGGGCCGCATAAGCTCCAACGGATTAGAGCCGCATAAGCTTATCTTAACTGTGCCGCATAAGCCCCACTAAACAGATCTGCATAAGCTCATCTGAACTTAGCCGCGTGAGACTCCATTAAACAGATCCGTATGAGACTCCGCTGCACAAAGCCGCATAAGCTCATTTGAATGCGGCCGCATGAGACCCCACTAAACATAACCGCATGATGCTCCGCTAAACAAAGCCGTATAAGCTCTTCTGAATTCGGCCGCATGAACTCCTGATGAACTGGGCTGCATTAAGTCTCTTGAACATAACCCATCTAAGTAGAGCTGTATGAACTCTGTTAAAACCGAACCGCATAAGGATCCATCCGAATAGAGCCGCATAGACTCTATTGAAACTGAGCCGCATAAGGTCACATCAGAACAGAGCCGCGTGAGCTTATGTGGACTAGGTCGCATAAGCCTAAAAACACTAAGTAGCATTGTTTAACTTTGTTTCCTTCATCCTTTTTCAGTGAATCTGCCAGTCAATCCAGCGGGAGAACCCCTGGTGGGTTCGGCCCAATCTGCTGTGGGTGTTCGATTCGACCACTTAGTCCAATATGTGGCGAATCAGCTCCCCACAGACGAGCCTATGGAGAGGCTGAATGCTATCAGGAACCAGCCCTTCTATTTTCTTTGTGCTATGATAAACTTGGGGCAATTGGAGGGAAAATACCTGAAGCCGGCGTTCCTCTTTGGGGATGCCCTTACTGTGAAGAACCCCCGAGTGCTGGATATATCCGAGAGCTGGGACTTTACTCTTGACAGGGTGGCAATCCATATCCCTCCGATGGAGCGTCATTTTTTTTTGTCACGGTTCAACATGTTACCGCTGGACAGAAAGATGGTGGACACCTTGACCCCGAGCAAGTCGGGGATGATTGTGGGTAACATCCATTACAACAGGAATTTGGGGTCAGCGTATGCGGAAAGGGTACCGGTTAGTCGGTACGTGATGGGACTGGCCCCGGGTACCTTCATAAATGTATCGGGTCCCAACTTCACATTTTTTCAAGATGACACCTTCTTGAGCCAGCTTGCTCGGAAGGGGTCCTATCTCGTCGGCCGGTTGGCACTGCTGAATTGGATAAACCCCATCCCTGTATGGGCCAACTTGACCACATGGGTTCTTCGGAAGAATGAGACTCCCCGGCGTGAGATCGGCCTCTACCACACTATTCGGGGCACCTGTCATGGTCTACCCATAAATAAGCCGTTGTTCATGGCTCTCCTAGAGATGTACAATCGGCAGACGGGAACCTTCTTCACACCTGGAGGGGAGCTGGGACTCGCCCTCCATGAGATGTACGTCTTTTCCAAGCTGTCCTGGGGGGACGAAGTCTTTGAAGTGTACACCCCTACGAAGGAAGAGTTCGAGGATTTGGATCGTCAGTTCCCGAGCTTTGTTGCTGTATACCAGGAATTGTTATGTCACCGCAGTACCTGTCACCAGGCGTAAATTAAGAAATATAGTAGCTCGGAAGGGAGCATTCCTCATACCAGGTCCTGGGTCTCATACCTTTTTACATTAGGCACCTCAGGCCTGGTTTCTTCCCAAGATCCTCAAACCCAGGAGGAGGTACAAAAACTAGCGTCGACTGCCAAGAGATCGAGGTCCACGGGCGACACTTTTGGGAGTCAAACTGACTCCTTTAGTTATTTTTATCATGGTACTCAGTGGCTGTCAGAGAAGGCACTCCTGGAAGGATTCCTGATGGTGTGGCTACGGAATTACGTGGTCTCATGAAGGACAGGTTCCATTGAGAGGATCAGCCACCACTTTATCCTCCCTGCCGTAAAGCTGGTCTTTGGGGCCAGACTGGCCCTTCTTTCGGCCATGGTGTGCAGCATACACCATGGCCTTCGTGCCTTCTCGTCCATGGTCATCGTTCGTGACACGGCGATGGATTTTGAGCGCATAGAGCTGCCCTATCATTATTTGATGGGGTGGTTGTTGATGCACTGCCGGTCTTTGATGTGGTCTGGAGCAGAAGACGGCGTTACGGCTGATGATGCTTTCATTTTCCAATACCACCATCAGCCCTGGGAGTGCAGCACTATGCCAGCTTGTCGAAGGGCGTTGGCGAGAGTGGACGGATATGACTTTTTTGTGTCTGTTCCTCATTTTACCGCTGAAGAAGTGAGGGGCATACATATTGATGGTACCGGACCTCCTCACCTCTTGCCTGAGAAGATGCTCCTTTGGTTGCGTAATATCCGTCTAGCGCACCTAGTATGCCGTAACTGCAACAATGTCTACCTGGAGCCCTACTTGCCCAGCAGGTTCTCCCATCAGTTTGGTTATAGCCAGCTATTCTTTGATAGTCTCAGCTCTTGCCTGGGCTTTGAAGGTAGCATCCTTGACGGTATCAGGGCATGGCATTATTATGACGCGGTTCATACCCGAACCAGCTTTTCGGTTCCTGAGGCTGAGGCGCCAGGGGAGATTTTGTATATGGCGATCCTATACCATGTTACGGCGAGCAAGCCTCCCGTTAATTTTGACCCGAGTACCAGCTTCATTGTAGGTACTGGCTTGGCGGAGAAGCCCAAGGGATCTAAGACGAGGAAGAAGAGGGCGAATACGGTTCCTGTGCCTGACTCGGAGTCCACAAATGTGGACGAAGAGGATGACGAGCACGATGCCGATAACTCTCTCCCTCCTGTGGAAGAGGTGGTGGTGGATCAGCCGCCTGTTGTGTCAGATGAGGTGGTGGCAGATCAGCCTCCTGTTATGCCAGATGAGGTGGTGGCAGATCAACTGCCTGTTGTGCCCGGCCTTTCACGCAAGCGAGGTAGGCGTGAGTCTATTGGCGGCATAACCTTCTCCGTGAAGCGGGCTGCGGTAAGACGCCGCGGGCAGCTCATTAAGGAGAGAGACGAAGGTGATGACGCCATTTCGGAGGTAAATTGAATTATGACCATCTCCTTCTTTAGCCCTTTCTCTTTCTGAACTACGATCTAATTATTTTTCTCTTCTCTGTAGGCGTCAGAAGAGTCGGACTCTCGAGAATCGGCCGCTATTTTTGAAGTCAATCCGACCCTGACCACTTTGATTAGTGACATGTGTGACGAGATTATTTCTGTCGGGGTTCTTTCTGCGACGGCTGAGGGATCTCACGTTGCTGAGGTCTCGACCCAGGGCGACGGTGGCTCCGCTGATCCAGTAGTATCTTCTTTCGGGGTGGCTGGGGCAGAGGAACCAGCTGAATTCGGCTTGGAGGTCGCTGGTGAGGGACGACGATGGCTGTGAGCGAACCTCAGCCTCCACAACCCTCCCCTGGTAAGATAAGCCAAATCTTAACTAGTAAGGAGGCTCATTTGCTCTATCATCACATCCTTCGGGTTAGGCTGATTGATGGTTGCTCTGGACATACAGGTCCTGCCTCTTCACTGCCAATGGCGGATATTGTCAGGGTAGGCTCTGCCAGCGTGGATCTGGTGGAAGGGAGTGTGCCCCCTCCCCTTCTGACTTATATTGAAGGGCCTCTCGCTGGATCGAGTTTGGGAGGTCAGATGGCGGCACAGTCAGGGCAGGAAGAAATGGTCCCTGCGTCTTCCTCTGCTCATGTGGCTTCGGGGGTCGACCTTTTTGCCTTGTCGAGTATCCAGATTCTTCGGTCTGCGGAGAAGGAGTTAGCTGCTATCCAAGCGTCTTTTCGCTCAGAATTTATTTCCCTGGTGGCAGGGGTAGCAAGTTCTGGTGCGTCTCCTTCGACACTACTAGCTACACTTCCTTTGGCGCCGTCCTCTACGGATGTTCTGGATGAGGCGTCACAGGATGTGGTTGACAGTTTCTACCGCCACTTGAAGAAAGGGGTCGAAGCTGCTATGGAGCGGAGGACCCCCTTTGCCTTGGCCCGACAATGCGCTCATGGCCAAATTGATATCCTTAAAACCCTCCCTGGTGGGACAGAGATAGTTGCGCTTCTGGAGCCCAAATTGCTAGAGACTGACTAGCTCGTGGCCCAGTTTTAAGTGCTGCGGTAAGCTGATCTGTCTGCAACCATAGATCAAGAGCGTGACTTCCTCACCATTGCCCTAGAAAAGGTAAGGGCTGCCCGAGATAAGTCTAAGCCTGTTATAATAAAGGACCTCGGCGACTTATCTCTCCAGTATGACCAGCTGAGCCGCTGGAGCGAGGATTGCATGGCTCGGGAAGCGGCCGCCTCCCGCAGAATAATTGATACAAGGGAGCAGATCCTCGAGCTCCAGAGAAAGCTGGCTTTCTTGGAATCTGAGCTCGAAGCTTCCCGTACGGATAAAGAGCTGATCGTTCAGGAGGCCGAAAAGGTCACCCGAGCTTCTGCTAGCCTGGAACGTGCTCTGAAGAAGCTTGAGGATGGCTGGCGGGCTCATGCGCATCTGGAGGATGCAGAGCGGCTGACTTAGGAAGTCGAGTGTCGGGCCAAGCAGAAGTTTGAGCGGTCGACTGTCTTGCTGAGGGATCGTCTCATGGAATTATGTATCGCCGAACCATAGTCGGCCTTTTCCTTCTTTTGTTTGTGTTCTTTTCCTTCCTTTTTTTAAGAGGGACGTGGTCCCAGAACATGTAGTACTTTTGACTTTCAAATAAACGAGTATATTTTATTTTACCTTTTATTTGTATTGCTTATTACGTTTGTGGTGTTGTAGTATTTGCCTCACTGGGGGACTGTTTGTGGACTTGTTACCCTTGGTATACCTTGGTTTTAGGTACGGATAACAAGTTTAATGGGGATACTTAGAATAATTCCACAGTAAGATGGCCATGGACGTTCCTGGTATCGGGAGAAAGAATGCCATGGAGCAGCTGGGCTCCCCGGGCATGATGAGAAATGAGGGGCATGTACTTAGTACAGCATTTGTGGTCAACAGAGGACATTTGTGGGCCTATTATCCTTGGCGTACTCCGGTCTTGGGTACGGATAATAAGTCGAGAGGAAAACTAACATACTTACTCATAGGTAATGAGGACGTGGTAAATATGAGGGTTTCTTCGATGGAGCCTTCCAACTAAGAGGTAATGAGGACGTGGCAGGAGTGGGCTCCATAAAGGGTACATAGAATAACTCAGAGGTAACGAGGACGTAGAAGTTCTACGTGAGAGGTAGTTTGTTTTTGATGGAAGTGAAAACAACTCAGATGTAACATCGACGTGGTTGTTTTAGAAAATTTGTGGATCTGTTACCCTTTTTATGCACTGAAAGTACGGGCATTGGATCCTGAGGAGGGAGCTCTTTTAGGATGAAAGTTCAGAGGTATGCTCATACATGACTTACTACCTAAAAGTTGTAATATAGATTCATCTGGAGTGACCAGAGTGTAAGTTCAGCGGTACCTGTAGGTACATAACTCAACAATCTGGGAGATTTAGAGTCGTAATCCGAGTTCAGTGGTACCAGAGGGTACATAACTCAATAATCTGGGATTTGGAGGATGTCATTTTAGACATAATGCTTCTTCAGGAACTTGCCATTGATGGATAACATGAGCAAGTCTCCGTTTTGTTTTGCGATGTGGTAAGCACTATTGGAGAATACAGCCTCGATGATAAATGGGCCTTCCCACTTTGGCTAGAATTTGTCGTCGGTTTTGTGAGTCATAACCATCGGCCTCCGAACTGCCAGAACGAGATCGCCCACTTGGAATGTTCTGATTTTAACCTTCTTGTTGAAAGCTCCGAAGATTCAGGCTTGATACAACTCAATTCGTTATTGAGCTAACAGGCGCTTCTCATCTAGGGCCTCCAACTCTTGTAGTCGACGATGGTGATTATCATCTGTCGTCAGTCGGTAGGTGAGAGCAACGCGGAGTGAGGGGATTTGAGTCTCTAATAGGAGAACTGCCTTACTTCCATATACCAGAGAGAACGGTGTGTTCCCAGTGGCCGTTCGTACTGTAGTACGGTATGCCCATAAGCATTCGCCAAGCTTCTCATTCCAGTCGTGTTTGTTGGAAGACATGAACTTCTTGAGCAGCTTGATTATAGTTTTATTGAATGCTTCCGCCAAACCATTCGCCGCCGGATTGTACGGCGTTGAAGCAACATTCTGGATTCGATGTTTGTCGCAGAATCGATAGAAGGCGTGGCTTGCGAACTGCGGACCGTTGTCGTGGATGATCCTTCGGGGCAGTCCAAAGTGATAGATGACGTGATACTTGAGGAAGCTGATTATGTTTGAAGTCTTGACATATACCAGCGGAATAGCCTCCGCCTATTTAGAGAAGTAATCTGTGATTACGATTATGAAGCATTGTCCTCGGGATAAAGGCGGAGTAATCGGACCGATGATGTCCATTCCCCATACTTCGAATGGCCAGGATGCCACCGTCGAATATAGAAACTCGGATGGCTGGTGGATGAAATCTGCGTGGACTTGACAGGCTTTGCACTTTCGTGCATAGTCTATTGCATCAGCAACCATCGTGGGCTAGTAATAGCCCATTCGGCGAAGGCGGTCTTGCAATTTTGGGCCAGGCTGATGGGCACCGCAGACGTCGTCGTGAGCTTCGCGTACAGCTTCCTTGGCTTCTGTATTTGACAGGCACTGAAGCAGTAATCCATCGTATTATCACCGATATAACATTTTTGTCTCTGTATCGTAGAAGAATCTGAGGGAACGTCTTCTGATAGAAGTAGCTTCCTTTGGATTCTCTGGCAGAATGTCGTAGACTACGAAGTCGATGAATGGTTGTCTCCAATCTGGTGCTTCGTTGACTCTCAGAGCGGAGTAACTCTCAACACATTGAACATTATTCTTGGGACAGACCAATTCACGGCCTATTATGTCAACTAGATGATAAACATAATTCGGCACTGATAGGGAGGCGGCCAGGCCTGCTAGGGCATCGGCCTCAATATTCTGGAGTCTGGGAACATATTCTATGAAGAATCCTTCCAAGGACGAGATGATGTCGATCTCTATTTGGTGATAAGGGATCATATCTTCATGGCGAACTTTGTATGAACCCCGGATCTGATTGTCGATTAACTACGAATTGCCGTATACTTCAAGATACTCTACCCCCAGCTCCTTTGCAAGTCAGAGGCCAATGACGAAAGCGTTGTACTTGGCCACATTATTTGAACAGGGCTACGTGAGGGAGTAAGCCCGATTGATCACCAGCCCAGAGGAAGAAATCAGCACCACTCTGACTCCAGCGACGATGTTGCCCTTGGGCCCAGTTCTGGAAGCGCCGTCGAAGAACATTCGCCATACGTCATCATGAGAGGCCACATTTGAATTGGCGACCTCATCTGGAATCTCTTCATCTATTCTGGTTGACTCCGAACCTGGATGAGCTGCTAAAAAGTCTGCCAGAGCTTGACCTTTAACAGCCTTCTGTGGGACAAAGATCATGTGGTAGGGGGACAGTAATATCGCCCAGGTAGCGAGGCGAGAGCTGAGTGCACCTGGCTTAGTCATGAGGACCCTGAGGGGGTTGACTCTTGATACGACATGGATGGTTTGTCCCGTGACGTAGTGTCGCGTCTTCTGAATGGCGAAAACCAGAGCAAGATACACTTTTTCTACGGCAGTGGATCGATGCTCCGGCCCCATCATCATTCGGCTGTGGCAATATATAGCTTGCTCATAGACTGCATCGTTGTTTTGTGCTAGTAGAGCACCGATAGAATGCTCCATTGCTCGCACATAGAGTAGAAATAGTTTTCCAGCGATCGGGGCCACTAGGACTAGAGGGTTCGTCACATATTCTTTGATGTTGTCGAAGGCGTGCTGGCATTCCTCTTCCTATTTGAATGAAACGCCCTTCTTCATGAGGTGGATGAATGGCTGGCATCATCCGGAGCGATTAGAGATAAACCTCCTGATATAGGCCAGTCTCCCTTGAAGGCCTCAGAGTTTACGGAGATTTCTCGGGAGACCCATCTCCATGATTGCCTTTGTCTTCTCAGGGTCTATGTGGATACCCTGGAAAGTAATGATGAAAACCAAGAACTTCCCGCTGGATATGCCCAAGAAGGATTTTATTGGATTCATCTTCAAATTGTGCGCTCGCATCAGGTCGAACACTGTCCTCAGATTATGCAGATGATCTTCCTTAGAGTGGCTCTTGACGGCAATGTCGTCGATGTAGCATTCTACTGTCTTGCGCAAGTAGTCTCTAAAGATGATGCTCATAGCTCTTTGATAGGTGGCGCCAGCATTCTTTAAACCGAAAGGCATGACCGTGTAGCAGTATGAGCCAATTGGTGTTCGAAATGATGTATGCTTTTCGTCATCAGGAAACATCTTGATTTGGTCGTACCCCGCGAAACCATCCATGAATGACATAGGCTCAAAGCCGCAGGTGTTGTCAATCATGATGTCGGTAATAGGGAGGGGGAACTCATCCTTAGGACACGCCTCATTCAGATTGTGAAAGTCGATGCAGATTTGAATCTTTCCATTCTTCTTAAGGACTGGTACTATGTTGGCGACCCAGTCTGGATGTTGCTCCTCTCGGATGAAGCCGCTAGCTATCAGTTTGTTGACCTCAGTTTCGATAGAGTTTATGACATTCGGGCGAAACCGTCGTTGCTGTTGCTTGACCGGTTTTACGTCCGGACGAATATTGAATTTGTGAAGTGCTACCTCGGGATTAAGTCCTGGCATGTCTTCGTAGCTCCAGGCGAACACGTCGATGTATTCTCTGACGAGTTGCAGTAGCGATTCCCGCTCTTCGTCCGTCAGATTCTTGCTGATAAAGATGGACTTTGGAGAGGACTCATCACCGAGAACAACTTGCACAACCTCATCGTCGGTAGGAGGTTCTCTTCGTTCAACCGTTTCTTCTATTACGTATCTAGCTGTTGTGCCCACGACTCTAACTCAAGAAGTTCAGGAATGTCTTCATCTTCTTCATAGGCGTCGGCGAATACCATATTGACGGACAAGACTTGCCAGAATACGTCTCCGATGCTGACATCTGAATCGAAAGTTGGTGATCCGGTTGAGTGTAAATGCCAGTCGCATTCCTCGTCTGAGCTTTCAGGGGTCGTTGCAGGTGTAACATAACCTAGCCCATATCTAGTCTTGTTGTAGTAATCTCGTGGTTTTCCAGCGGGGAACGACAATTGTAAGGGTAATCGCCGTCCAGTACCGTAGTTCAAGCCTGGCGTAGTTTCCCGATCATACCCCTGTTTTTGCATGAGGTACTTGGATTGGGAACTATATAGATAAAGGGCAGTCTCCCGGTGTCGGGCTCAAGATCAACTTCTTCTATCTTGAAGGGTTGTGGATCATTCTTCCGGCCGAAGATGATTGGATGATCCTCTCCCTTGACTATGCGGTAAGCGTCTTCTACTGGAGTAAGTTGGTTTACGGTGTAGACATTTGTCCCCTGTGTGTGTAGGTGAGTGCATATACTGTTTCCTTAGCATACATTGTACAAAGCTTATTAAGCTCGAGGTAGTTCAAAGATAGCCCTTTATTGAGGAAGTAAGGTATCTTTTCCAGTAGAATTACATCATCTGTGGATGGAGCATCAGTGTGAGCAACCACATACTTGGCCAGCTCTGACTCTTCTTCAGCCACCCCCTGTGCCAATGAAGACTGAGAGGATGACTTGGGCAGCTTAATCGTCAGGGGCTCCACTGGTGGAGCAGAACGTGGAGTCGTTGGCGTACTAGCAACCCCCAGTTTGGTGCTTGGTGCTGGGCGGGGAGTTGTTGGCTGGCTAGCAGTCCCCGGATTAGCGCTCGGCTGCCGATTCATTCTGAGAAGGCAAATCGTTATCGGCTTGACGGAGGGATTGAGCTCCTCTGTTTGTTGCTGGCTAGCTCTAGGCAGCCTGATTGTCAGTAGCTCTGTCATGGGTCTTGGTGCTTGGCCAGACCTTGGCAGTCAGATTATCATCTGCTCCTCCTGTGCAGAGAGGCTGATTGCGTCCTTACGCAGAGTGGCCGTAAGGGGTGCAGTTATGGCAGGTTTACGGTCTTGGAGGTGGATCATCAGAGGTTCTTTCGATCGAGTTGCCGCCTCAGTTTGAGTTTGAGTATCTCCTTCGACAAGGTGCCTTTTCGACTTCTCATACAAGCATGAGTCGGAGTAGTAGGATTTGACTCCTTTAAAGGGATCAATGTCAGCAAATTCTGTCCTCACGAAGCCATGCTTATCGACGTACTTGAAGCACTGGTGCAGTGTAGAAGGCACGATCATATAATCGTGTATCCAAGGATGCCATAGGAGAATATTGTAAGACGTATCCGCATCTATAATATAATAGGTCACTTTTGACTGAAGGTCACCGATTTTGCATTTCAGACAAATCTTCCCGATCAGATAGCTTCTGCCTGAATTAAACCCGCTAATGGCAGTATTTGTCGGCGTCAGGCGATGCATTGGGATGCGCAGATGGTGTAGCAGACTCTTCGGGATGATGTTTATAGAAGAACCGGGATCAATATGCATCCGATCCACCTTGATATCGCCAATGTACCCAGTATAATACAGAGGGCGATCGTGCAGGTTGGTCTTGATAAGCATATCCTGCGAAATGAAAACAATGTTGGGCATTGCGCCTGTGTAGGCACTGTCTTGGAGATCTGGAGGCGAGCTCTCCCCAGTGAGATGGGACTGTCACTACCACTTTTTTAGCTTGAGGGTAATTTGGTCATTTTCCAAATTTTGGAATTTAATTTGGAATTATTATTATTATTTATAATTAATGTGATTTTTAAGTGATTTTAGCATAATTGATTTTGGTGTTCTAGTGGACTTTGACTTATGTTGACTTTGGAGACTAACCTAGTGGCTAACCTAGGTCATGACTAAGTGATTAGGATATGAAAACTGTAACACCCAGTTTTCCAGATAAAGGTAATTTTGAAATTTTGTAATTATAATTATTATTTATTGATAATTATTTCATATTATGATTTTTGGTAATTTTTAATCATTTTTAAACTATTTAAAATTATGACTTGTGATTTTGACATTTTACTATTGTTTGGTTTTAATTTCAAGGAATTTGTCACCCCCAGTTTTTAGGAACAGGGATATTTTTGTTATTTTATATTTTTGAAATATTTTTGAAATTTATTTCATTATTTATGATATTGTTATGGGGTTATTTGAGTCGGGTTCGAATTTCAGCTCAATACGACTTGAAACGGGAACCCGGGGGTAGTGTTGACTTTAGTGGACCCACACATTAGTTAGCCATGGCCCATATGATAGAAATATTTTAGTTAGAGGTTAGACTAATAATTATGGATAAGGATAGTGTGATTAGAGACTTTAGAATGACTAATTTAGCCCCAACCAATTAGCCCTTTCCTAATACTAATAGAATAGGTTAGTGGGGGCATTTTGGACCTTACCATAATAGGACAAATAGCCCCATATGGCCAGCCACTTTGGGAGAGGATAGGCTCAAGTTTATTTCATTATTCTCATCCACACTCTCTCTCTTGTTCTTCCCCAAATTTCTAGAGAGCAATCCCTAGCAATTTCTCCACCAAATTCTTCCATTTCGCTACCAAATCTTCTTCTTTCCTTCTCCATTCAAGCCAAAGAGGAAGCTACCCAAGTTTGGGAGGATTCGGAGCTCGTTCGTATCCTTTTGGAATCTCTACGTGTCGGTGTCGCTCCGGGAAGGCTTTTCTTCGATTCGATCTACCGAGAGGTATAAATTCCTTCTCCTTTTCATTTCCTCATGCATATAGGTCAATTTTGAACCCATAGGAATGACCCCCATGGTTGTATCTCCATTTGTGTCCATTTTGTGACCATTTGGAGGTCATAGGAGTGTCATTTGTGTTGTGGTTGTGTCGATGTGGAAAAACCCCAAATTTGGACACACTATGTGTTGTTGTTATGTATGAATGAATTATAACATGTTTAATCTCATATTTTTATATTGGAGATGTGTTCTATAGTGTCTCATATATATATATATTAGTGTAGAGAGTGAGTTATTGCTATATTATGTTATATACTTGTGTTCTTTTGTCTCAAACTACCCAAATCCGTCATAATTTTTATCCACGTTTTTAGTAGCAATAGCAACTTCAAAATGTCATAACTTTTAGCTTAAAACTCTAATTTATCTTCCGTTTTTTTAAAAGAACCGTATCGAAGTTAGCTTTCCAAATATATATTTTAATAAGCCAAATTCTGTCTGTAACGTTTTGTAGAATTATATGAGTGTCAGCTGTACGAAAGACGAACCCGTTTCGGTATTTTCGCGATTCCGGGAGCTTCCGGACACGAAAATGCGATCCGTTTGAAGTTTTGGAAAGCTAACATGAAGTACTACAACATACTTTAATCCTAGAATTTAGTAAATACCCAATTGGTACAGTATTGGTTTTAAGTAAAAGAGTGACTATACGATATATGTATTTTGTGTAACCTATGAGCCTATGTAGTATGGATATTAAATGAATATAGAGTATGTAATGCATGATATGTTAGATGAATAAAATGATATATATATGAAATATATTCTCTTTACATTAATGTATATATATGGTTGAATGCAAGCATGTAGGAATGCAATTAATGTAATATATGTAAGCAATGCATAAATGCATGAATGAAAGAATGATATACAATGCATGCATAAAAGTATATAATGAATGCTAGATATAAATGCAAGGTATATATGTAATGATAGATATGAATGCATAATGTATAAATATTGTAAATGCAATATCAGATTTCATATGTAGACATAGAACCAATGCATAGCGGATATTTAGATTGAATGTTAGTTCATTTTAGGTTGTTCGAACACTGAACTGTCCATGAAAGCATATATACCTTCCTTTTCCTATTGCCAAGCCAATTTTAGTTTTCAATATAGTGGAATGTCTATGAATGTAATGTTAACCTTCAACCCCTTAATTCGAAATATTAGTTAATTTCAGTATTAGACAATGCATGAGCTGTATGCATATGGGATGTTGGCTTAATGGCAGATTTCAGATAACATGGTTCATTTTATGTGGTTAGTTACACCAGTTTATGGGATAGCTCACTTTAGTTTATATGTAAATATGGAACTAAACTGAGAATGAACTTCACCCTCTGCACAAGGACACCCCACTCTATATCAACCACCATGCCATGTAACCCTTCTTTAAATAATTGCTATAATATATATAGATTTATGTAAAGTATAGATGCATGTTAGTTATAACTTAAATAGTCTCTACTCAAATGTATATAGATGTATACTTGTAGCCATGCATGTTAAGTATAATACATGTGTAATGTAGATGGGTTAGCTTTGTGCCATGTGTAGTGTAAACTCATCACTAGTGTTGATTTCTCTTTTCTTGTACACACACAGGTTTCACACCCTCAAGTGACACTCTCATGTCACATGACACACACTCACATACACTTGAACACATACACTTTCATTCTCCTTTTTCCCTATGGATATGAGTACACACATATATATATATATACATATGTGCATGTTAGACTCACATTTTTAATGTATCCTACAAATATATGAGTGCACTATATTATATTAGATACATTTATGGACATGTATGTATATATGTGAGATGAATATATAGGTATCCTATATATTATAATATGTGGGTGTATTATATTTTAGATATATATATTGTTATGTATATGATATGTGAAATATATGTGATGTGGACTATAGGGCATAGGGCCTATGTGTATGATATGAATACACCAATGTTGTGTGTTGATAGTCTAGTATGACTTGTGATTGGTGTGTGATGCTAGCCTAGGCTTGGTTAGGCCTAGTGAGACTTGTTAGACTTGTTTGGCTTAGGCTTGACCTAGTTTGACTAGTATAGTTGACTGGAGTTGACCAAGTGTTGACTTTAGTCTAGTTTGACTTAGACAGCATGTAGACGCATTGTAGATTACTATTATCATCCCCTGTATACATCTTGACTTGTGTTGCTCTAACTATGAGTCAGGTACCTCATCTCGGACAGTACATTTACTTCAGACATTCAGATACCAGGCGAGTATATTCTCTGATAGTTCTCTCATTTATTTGTCAATTACTGTACTTCAGTTCTAGTTAGCTGTATGTGATTCTCTGTTACAAACACGTATTTCTATTTCTGAATCCATGTATACGACACACATAGTTACTCGTCTTACCTCTATTATTCGAATCACCATACGAATCACTATTCGAACCACCTATTCGTATCTTCATGTGCTAGTTGGACTTGTATTCGATTGACATATCGGATTTTGGATTCATTTGTATTAGATGGGCGGGGAAATACTTGATTAGACATGTGAACATTCCCAATATTCGAACCACCCCCTGTGAATAATATTCGAACGATAGCCATTCCACACCCGGCCATGTGTGTGATGTGCCGTATTTACCTTTAGCCGTTTACATGTCTAACTAAGTATTTTAAAACACACTTGGAGAATTTATTCGAATCGTTGTTAGAACATTGTGAATCACTATTCGTATCACCTTATTCGTATCACCTTATTCGATTCACCTTATTAGAACAATGATTAGAATCACATTCGACTCATCTTATATTAGACTCACATTGGGATTACACTCGACTTATATTGTACCATCTGAACTCATTATGTTACTCCAGTTCAGCTAGATCTTATTTTACAGTCTTCATTGCTATGTTTCTCTTCTTGTTTAGTTACTTACTTTCTTTGTACTTTTTCTGTCTCTCTATACCATCACCTGAAAAATTAAACTGCCATATTCATCAATACAACTGTCTATAACTGCTTTATAGTTCTCTATCATTTACTTGTGATTTCTTGATAAATTGTACTCGCTCCTGTCCTGACTGGACCTGTTGAAAATTTTACAGAGGATGATGAGGAACCCTGCACCTTTACTTGGAGTTTGCCTAGTTGACACTCGCGACCTGGACCCATGGGGAGGTTCAGGCAGCTGCTCAGGATGACACCTTATATAGTGTAGATAGCTTAGACTGTTCCTTCTTTTCATGCTTAGCTGTTGTCTTTAATTTCAGAGTTGTATATTTTAGAGATGATGAGACTTTATTATTTTATTCTGCTGTACCTCAGTTGATAATTTCTTATCTATTTCCATCGTGCTACATTCTACCTTAGATTGTGATTGAGTTATACCTCTGTTGGCCTCCTTTTGGAGAGTATATTCATGTTATATAGTTATAGTTCATGACCTAGAACAGCGTTCTACCGCCGAAACTGTGGCGTAGGCTGGGCGTTGTTACGCTCTTGTACCCTCACTGTGGTTGCGGGTCGTGACAAGTTTTTAGTGGTAGCCCATGCAGGTCGAGTTTATGTAGTGGTATTCGAACTAGAGTATCACTACAGCCTGCAGTAGGATTAGGATTTTTTTTTGAGGTACTCAATCACATTAGGAAAAACTCTTAATCAGATTCATTTTATCCAAATTGTTGCTTATTGACTCCCTTTGAATATAAACTGTCCTCCTTTGAATTTTTGCTTCATTCTCAGAAATTGCTTCTTATTTTGATCTGTTTTCATGATGGTTGTGAAGACACGATCTCATCGCTTCGGTTCGGAGGATACTATCGAGAGGCTGGCCACCTCTCGTCCTGTTCATCTGGGCCTCGAGACCGCAGCTCTTGTTGTGCCGACTCAGGTTGGCGTTTCTGCTACATTGGAGGTGCACCTCTATCTGTACAGAGATTTTTTCCCGTTATTTCTAATTTCTCTCAGCAGCGGTGATTCATGCAGCATCAGCAGCAGACCAGAGGAAACTAGCAGGGCGAGCTATCGTCAGGACAGTCAAGGATGCACAGACCATTGGAGATCTTGCTGCAAGTTTCGTTCTTCTCAATTCCATTCCCGGAATTGTCTTTTATAACTACCTTGAAATCCGAATTCTATCTGTTCCTTGCTGATTTATTAAGTTTGTCATGTTGTTCTTTTGTTATGTTGTTTTTCTTCAGAATCATATGGGCTAGGTCACCTAAGTCATGGGATCTTGAATCTTCGATAGTCGTGTTAGTTGGCATAGTGAGGACATGTAGTCAGACTTCGGATGTATTTCTTGGGTATGGGAATTTAAGGTTTTCGCCGTCGCATGCGGCAATGCAAAAATTTTAAATACCATGAATCTAGAGGTACGTACCTTAGTCAAGGACTCTGTGTTATTGTAGCCTTGCTCACTAGCAAGATGGAGACTCTAGACAACATGATTTTGGGCAGACGCATATGATTAGCAGATTGTATCTTGAGAAGGTTTATAATATTATACCGATTTGATTGTTATAAATGACTTAGGAGTAGGAATATTTAGTTTTGTAGAGCTTATTCATAGGTAGTTCCTTCATAGTATAATGGTATGATGACTTGTAGAGTGTCTGTACCCTAGAGGTGATAGTTAGCATTGGTGTTAAAATAGTAACCCATTGCAGATAATTCTCCTGTTATCTATAATACCAACCAGTTACACATAGGATGTTAGTATGCCTTACATCCTTGATGATTATTACTACTTTCCCTTACCTTTTCCAGTGAGGCACCCATGACCAGAGCCTGCCTTTGAGTATAGTTGTAGTTTCACCTAAGACCGAGAGGTCTATTTTGTAATGACCCGCTCCGCCCTAGCGGAACGCCGATTCAAACGGCAAGTGCAATGACTCAAACGAGCCGTCGACCCGAAGAGTTGGCATCGACCTGATGAAGAATCGATGCAAGACTTACATTGGCCCGTCAAGATGAATCCAGACTTAGACTTTCAAAGGCGCGCTCGGAGTATCGCTCGGCCGATGCGAACATCGCTAAGGTGGGTGGCTCCGATGAACCCGTCTGTGCTTAGCCTAGACACATAACAATACGGACACTATCACGAGAATCGCTAGGCGATAACCCCATGCATGCTAATAAAGGACTCAACGCACCTAGCTAAGGGAATAATCCTATCTTGTATGCTTATATAGAATATGGAAAGGAACATGGAAAATACGAGAACTCTCGCACCGCGCTCCACGCTCGTGCTAAGGCACAAACTTTCGTTCAACAATGAAACAATGAATGGTTTACAACAATGAAACGGGAAGACTATCAACATAGTCGTTCCGTGTAGAGCTTAGCAACATTGAAAGACTATGGGACCGATGGGTCGCCAAGGCGACTCCCGCACGGAAAGTTGCAAAATGTATGAATGAAAGAGTAAACGAATAAGTGAATGAATGAATCAACGAATGAATGAACAAGTGAAAGAAAGAATGAATAAATGATAAGAAGGATGGAAATGGTTAGCGACAGGTATGACGGGCACGTGCAACGGGGCTCGCTACCCGCGCTGCACGGACGCCAACCTGGTCGATAACGCATTAAGGCTAAGGGTTAGCCTACGGCTCAGAGACAGCCGTTAAGTTAAAAAGACATGTTAATACGAAATGGTCGTGGACAAACGGTACGAGCGAGGGGTGGCGTATGCTGTGCCGTAAAGAAAAAGGGATTCCGCGGCATGATCAAAGTGTGAAGGACTTGCCGGTCCGGACGGAATCAAAGGAAATGGCTTACGGACGAGGCCTGAGTGCGGGCTTGGCCACCAGGGGACGTAAGGCCGGGTATTTCAAAAGACTATCAGGGTGTACCAAGCCGCACGCCATGATAGGTGAGAAATTACCACAGGGGAAGACATGTCCAGGATGGCTTGTGATGCCAGCGACCGATGCATATAGATTAAGTGGGCTTTGCTGGTGGCAATCCACGTGCAAGTCCTTGCATTGAAATTAAAGTAGTCTAAGTTAAATGAACAAGTGCCTACTGAATGTCTTGAAATGTACCACTCCAAATGATAATGAATACTTCGTACAAATGAGTTAAAGAACACGCCTACGATGCGCTAGGACCTGAGGCAGGGACACGCCCTTGATCTTGAATGTTTGCTAGTATCACATTTTGTTATTTAATATTAATTGTTGTCTAACTTGGTTTACTTTGGACAGGGAAGGCCGGACGGTAAGTATGGGTAAGTCGTGCAAGTAATTCCATACGACACTTGAATTTGACAACAAGGGGTAGGTTATGACATATGCCATGAAAATGACCCTAAGGCAAGATTAGAAAGACAATGAATGATAGATGGTGCACAAAAGTAAATAGAACGTGTTCGGTAATGATAGCATTGTGGGCGAGCTAGCCTCCCCACCAGTGCATAATAATGTACTGATAACCCCACAGTCTGCTTGCAGGAAGCAGGAAACGTCAGCGGGTGCGGAGCTTCCCTCGAACGTGCTAAGGCGCGGAGCTATCTCTGGAGCCTTGGAGCGTTGCAAGGAGCTGGAGCACCATATACAGGACATAATGTATCGGAACATCGCCATGAATCATTCCATGTTGTAAGCCACTTAGCACGCTTTTTATGTTTCAGAGAGAGAGAGCTTGAGAGACTTGTAAACTCGGCCTAGCGCCGCTTCTGAACTTCTTGAAAATCAATAAAGAGATGGAATTCGCTTCAATTTGTGTTCATTTATTTTCCGCTGCTAATGGGGACACTCTGTGCGACTCTGTGGCCTAGCAAATCGGCCGTTTCTGGACTTGGACTTGCACGGGTGCAACCTAGGCCCGTGCGGCATCACGCCTTAGCGAGGACGATCGCTCATGCGGGAGCGGGGCGTGACAGATTGGTATCAGAGCACGGCTTCACGTCCTTGGACTTCATTTCGATTTTGTCAGTTTTGAAAGCTCGTTGGATACAAAAGAAGTATGCGCTCTCTCTCATTGTGCCTTGGGATGTTCCATACAATAAGTCTAATACTTTCAAAAGCTCGTACGAGTGCTCGGTTGAATGGGATCGATAGGCGACGGCCTTTGTGCCGAACGATGTTAAACTTGACTCGATAGAGAGCACATGCAAAGTTAACATGTCGCGTGCATGCCTAACTAGTCCTACGATGACCCTAGCAATTGAGCGTGCAAACTCGGAATGTAGTCCGTACGAGATGGTTATGCGGCACAACTTAGTCCGCGTGTCGCGCACCTTGACTTTTGGGTGCAATCGGGTTGCGAGGGATATCAAGTATCGCTCGATCAAGAATGGAGGTACACTTTGAGTGTCTATCGATAAGAACGCTATCGAGTTAACGCTTAGGCGTACCCAAAAGATTGGCTTGGATTTTGAGGATTAGTGCGAACGACTTAGTATGTCGAGGCGACGTGAGCGATTACGCTAGAGATTTGTCAAACGAATCTGAAGGATGTCTTAGCGCCTAATGCGAACGTGATTGAGGACTAGATCGTATGGCTTGAATCCAAGTGGTGTATGTGATAGGCTCGGAGAAGAATAAAAATGAGTGTCGATGACTAGTCGAGTGGCTCGAACCCTGAGTGGTGTATGGATGTCATAGAAATTGTTCGAGCGTGACTAAAGGATTTACGGATAGAACGTGTATGTTGACGAGGCGATGCGATCGCGCAAAGCCTTAGAACGCGTCACGCTTAGTTGGTCGTGACTTCGAATGTCCCGAACGAGATGTCGTTTGGACAACTTGTCAATGGGCAACGCAAGTTAGAAAACGATTCGGAACGATGAATGAAAATGAATAGCCTGGATCGAAGAAACTTAGAGGATCGCGCGTACGATTTCGGATTTATTCAGATGAATTGTGACTTAAGTTTGAACAATGATCGTGAAACGAGCCTGAGGAATAGCTATCGAACTTGATCTTGAATATCGAGGAAATTGTGGATTATCCAACTCGGACAATAACATCAGTCGCACGACTCGAAATTGGTTGCAAAGGAAGATCGTCAGGTTACGCATATCGTCGATGGTATTGAGGCGTATCAAAGATCGATATGCGATAACTCGGGGGCACTCTGACTCGGCGAATGACGGTCGTGCAAATATCATTGTTCCGTTGGACGCTATACTTGAAATGTTAAAAATGTGTCGAAGAAAAGATAGATTTGGCTCAAAGATTTTCTAGTTGAACGAAATATAAATGGACTATCGATCTTGGCTTGGATAGAAAATGAAATGCTTGGATTTACTTCGTTGACAACCACAACGTTGACGTTCTTGTCTTATACGAGCGTAACTCTAGCCTCGCACATGCGTCGCGCCGGATTAGGACGATCACTCCGCGTGAGCGTCGATATGGTGATTCATACGGCGGGAGTGATTGAACTTGGATGGCGTGGCAAATCTGATTGCTTCGACTTGTGGTTTGATGCGAAGGTGACATGAGAATGATTCGGTGTGCTTGATGATTAAGTTTGAGGATTGAGTAGGTCCAATCCGCGTATCGAGAATGGGTTAGTCTAAAACTCAAACAAGAGTTACGTCCCGATGAGAATGATTATTCCGCGGGAGCGTTGTATGATGATTCATGAACCGCCGTGGATAATCGGACTTGCGTGAGATTGGGGCGCAATGTATTGTCGAGCTGGATGACCTCGTGATCGAATACATGAATTGGTTAGAACTGGTGATTAAACGGAATTGAATATGTGCAACGTAAGTCTTCATGCGAATTAGGTGATCATGCTCGATGTTTAGAAATCTGAGTGACGCGAGCTTGGGTAGAAACTCCCGTATAAATGAACAAATGGTTTGACAATAGGATTTGGGGCGAGCGTCGTGCAACGACGTTGCACGATGAGCCACGGACTTGACGTGTAACTATGACCTTGTGAGCTGACCTAGCAGATAGGCGGACGACCCTATACCGAGTGATTGAACCTGTGCGATGTCACTTACAATATCGTCTGGACGGACGATAGACTTTGGGCAACAAGACTTAGAGTAGGACGGGGAATTAGGAGTGTGCGTAAACGATAACGAGAATAGCCCCAAAGGATGGGAATGATAGGAATGGATGAGGCGCAAGTAAAGTTGAAATAATGAATTGAATCATTGGTCGGAAGACGTACTCGGTGATAGAGCAATACTTGGTCTCGAATCGGACGGGAATTACTTAGACTTGGCCGACTCCGCCAAGAAGAAATCATATTAATTTCATTGACAAGAGCGCTTGAGAAGCGAACCGGATCATCTTGAGGACCGAGATAAACGATATGTGATACACACGTGAGTTCGGTTTTAAATCAAAGTTAGCAAAACGATCGGCAAATCGAAACTATCACGAGTAGCTTGTCCGACTTCGCTAGTCGCTAAGCTTGGTTGAAATGTACGTATTCGGGGGACGCCTTGAATGCGTGCACGATCCAAACTCAGCGATATGATGAACTCGAATGCAGCTGCAAGTGGGTGTTGAGATGCGCATGATGGAATGAGTGAGTTTGCCACAGCCTACGACTCTCGAGTTTGGTAAAATACGACGCACCTCGTGCGACCGTTTCAGTCCCATGATACGACGAAGTAGCAACCGAGTCGAAGAAATACTTGAATTGAATAAGTGCCATCAACTCTAAAATGAATGAAAAGTCATTCAATAAAATCGACCAAACATATGCGACACGGAACTTGGAAAGGTATCGAGTATAGTTCGATGCCATAGGACGATAGAGCCGTTCGATAGGGATTGCCTAAGAAACACGACGACGCAAGTTAAGGAATGGTAGGATGACCTGCACTCAGGAAGTCTCGAGGACGAGACTTGTTTTGAGTGGTGTATTATGTAATGACCCGCTCCGCCCTAGCGGAACGCCGATTCAAATGGCAAGTGCAATGACTCAAACGAGTCGTCGACCGGAAGAGTTGGCATCGACCTGATGAAGAATCGATGCAAGACTTACATTGGCCCGTCAAGATGAATCCAGACTTAGACTTTCAAAGGCGCGTTCGGAGTATCGCTCGACCGATGCGAACATCGCTAAGGTAGGTGGCTCCGATGAACCCGTCTGTGCTTAGCCTAGACACATAACAATACGGACACTATCACGAGAATCGCTTGGCGATAACCCCATGCATGCTAATAAAGGACTCAACGCACCTAGCTAAGGAAATAATCCCATCTTGTATGCTTATATAGAATATGGAAAGGAACATAGAAAATATGAGAACTCTCGCACCGCGCTCCACGCTCGTGCTAAGGCACAAGCTTTCGTTCAACAATAAAACAATGAATGGTTAACAATAATGAAACGGGAAGACTATCAATACAGTCGTTCTGAGTAGAGCTTAGCAACATTGAAAGACTATGGGACCGATGGGTCGCCAAGGCGACTCCCGTATGGAAAGTTGCAAAATGTATGAATGAAAGAGTAAACGAATAAGTGAATGAATGAATCAACGAATGAATGAACAAGTGAAAGAAAGAATGAATAAATGATAAGAAGGATGGAAATGGTTAGCGACAGGTATGACGGGCACGTGCAACGGGGCTCGCTACCCGCGCTGCACGGACGCCAACCTGGTCGATAATGCATTCAGGCTAAGGGTTAGCCTACGGCTCAGAGACAGCCGTTAAGTTAAAAAGACAAGTTAATACGAAATGGTCGTGGACAAACGGTACGAGCGAGGGGTGGCGTATGCTGTGCCATAAAGAAAAAGGGATTCCGCGGCATGATCAAAGTGTGAAGGACTTGCCGGTCCGGACGGAATCAAAGGAAATGGCTTACGGACGAGGCCTGAGTGCGGGCTTGGCCACCAGGGGACGTAAGGCCGGGTATTTCAAAAGACTATCAGGGTGTACCAAGCCGCACGCCATGATAGGTGAGAAATTACCACAGGGGAAGACATGTCCAGGATGGCTTGTGATGCCAGCGACCGATGCATATAGATTAAGTGGGCTTTGCTGGTGGCAATCCACGTGCAAGTCCTTGCATTGAAATCAAAGTAGTCTAAGTTAAATGAACAAGTGCCTACTGAATGTCTTAAAATGTACCACTCCAAATGATAATGAATACTTCGTACAAATGAGTTAAAGAACACGCCTACGACGCGCTAGGACCCGAGGCAGGGACACGCCCTTGATCTTGAATGTTTGCTAGTATCACATTATGTTATTTAATATGAATTGTTGTCAAACTTGGTTTACTTTGGACAGGGAAGGCCGGACGGTAAGTATGGGTAAGTCGTGCAAGTAATTCTATGCGACACTTGAATTTGACAACACGGGATAGGTTATGACATATGCCATGAAAATGACCCTAAGGCAAGATTAGAAAGACAATGAATGATAGATGGTGCACAAAAGTAAATAGAACGTGTTCGGTAATGATAGTATTGTGGGCGAGCTAGCCTCCCCACCAGTGCATAACAATGTACTGATAACCCTCCAGTCTGCTTGCAGGAAGCAGGAAACGTCGGCGGGTGTGGAGCTTCCCTCGAACGTGCTAAGGCACGGAGCTATCTCTGGAGCCTTGGAGCATTGCAAGGAGCTGGAGCACCATATACAGGACATAATGTATCGGAACATCGCCATGAATCATTCCATGTTGTAAGCCACTTAGCACACTTTTTATGTTTCAGAGAGAGAGAGAGCTTGAGAGACTTGTAAACTCGGCCTAGCGCCGCTTGTGAACTTCTTGAAAATCAATAAAGAGATGGAATTCGCTTCAATTTGTGTTCATTTATTTTCTGCTGCTAATGGGGACACTCTGTGCGACTCTGTGGCCTAGAAAATCGGCTATTTCTGGACTTGGACTTGCACGGGTGCAACCTAGGCCCGTGCGGCATCATGCCTTAGCGAGGACGATCGCTCCTGCGGGAGCGGGGCGTGACATATTTGCATAGATAGATTACAGATGATATTTGCATATGGGATATAGGTTAGTTGGTGTCTATAGGCCATTGTTGTATAGGGTTATAAACATGTTGTTTGGCCTATACTTGGTTCAGTTTTCCATTTTAGTTAAGTTCCCTTCGTGTTGAGTTCCATTGTGTTGATCACCTTTATAGGCAGTGTGCAGACCCTTCACTAGATACCATGTCCCCTTGATTCAGACCATTCATCCTTAGCCTAGTTCTAAGCATTGTTTTAGACCCTTATAAGTTTAGTCTGCCTTAACCCTTGGTTGATCAGTCATGTATATATATAGATGATATACTTAGGATATATGTGATGGGTTGTTGTTCTTGAGCATATATATGTGGTATTTGGTATTCATGTGCTTAGCTTGTAGGTATTTAGTTATAGGTGACTTGATAGGATTGGGAAGTTAAGAGCTAGTCTATTATAGAGTTTCTCTTTTGCTAAATTCTAGTTGCCAACACCTAAATAGATAGCATAGGTAAAACCCTAAGAAGTTGACCAGTTGATGACCAAGTACTTGGATGTTGAGAAATTGACTAGTGATTGACCCTTGACTATGTCTGACCTAGAAGGGGGGTGCGATCATCTTAATTTCGAGGACAAAATTTTTATAAGGTGGGTAGGATTGTAACACCCAGTTTTCCAGATGAGGGTAATTTTGAAATTTTGTAATTATAATTATTATTTATTGATAATTATTTCATATTATGATTTTTGGTAATTTTTAATCATTTTTAAACTATTTAAAATTATGACTTGTGATTTTGACATTTTACTATTGTATAGTTTTAATTTCGAGGAATTTGTCACACCCAATTTTCAGAAAAAGGGATATTTTGTTATTTTATATTTTTGAAATATTTTTGAAATTTATTTTATTATTTATGATATTGTTATGGGGTTATTTGAGTCGGGTTCGAATTTCAGCTCAATCCGACTTGAAATGGGGACCCGAGGGTAGTGTTGACTTTAGTGGACCCACATATTAGTTAGCTATGGCCCACATGATAGAAATATTTTAGTTAGAGGTTAGACTAATAATTATGGATAAGGTTAGTGTGATTAGAGACTTTAGAATGACTAATTTAGCCCCAACCAATTAGCCCTTTCCTAATACTAATAGAATAGGTTAGTGGGGGCATTTTGGACCTTACCATAATAGGACAAATAGCCCCATATGGCCAGCCACTTTGGGAGAGGATAGGCTCAAGTTCATTTCATTATCCTCATCCACACTCTCTCTCTTGTTCCTTCCCAAATTTCTAGAGAGCAATCCCTAGTAATTTCTCCACCAAATCCTTCCATTTCGCCACCAAATCTTCTTCTTTCCTTCTCCATTCTAGCCAAAGTGGAAGCTACCCAAGTTTAGGAGGATTCGGAGCTCGTTCGTGTCCTTTTGGAATCTCTACGTGTCGGTGTCGCTCCGGGAAGACTTTTCTTCGATTCGATCTACCGGGAGGTATAAATTCCTTCTCCTTTTCATTTCCTCATGCATATAGGTCAATTTTGAACCCATAGGAATGACCCCCATGGTTGTATCTGCATTTGTATCTATTTCGTGTACATTTGGAGGTCATAGGAGTGTCCTTTGTGTTGTGGTTGTGTCCATATGGGAAAACCCCAAATTTGGACACACTGTGTTGTTGTTATGTATGAATGAATTATTACATGTTTAATCTCATATTTTTGTATTGGAGATGTGTTCTATAGTGTCTCATATATATATATTAGTGTAGAGAGTGAGTTCTTGCTATATTATGTTATATACTTGTGTTCTTTTGTCTCAAACTACCCAAATCCGTCATAATTTTTATCCACGTTTTTAGTAGCAATAGCATCTTAGAAATGTCATAACTTTTAGCTTAAAACTCCGATTTATCTTCCGTTTTTTTTAAAAGAACCATATCGAAGTTAGCTTTCCAAATATATATATTTTAATTAGCCAAATTCTTTCTATAACTTTCTGTGGAATTATTTGAGTGTCAGCTATATGAAAGACGAACGCGTTTCAGTATTTTCGCGATTCCGGGAGCTTCCGGACACGAAAATACGATCCGTTTGAAGTTTCGGAAAGCTAACATGAAGTACTACAACATACTTTAATCCTAGAATTTAGTGAATTCCCAATTGGTACAGTATTGGTTTTAAGTAAAAGAGTGACTATACGATATATGTATTTTGTGTAACCTATGAGCCTATGTAGTATGGATATTAAATGAATATAGAGTATGTAATGCATGATATGTTAGATGAATAAAATGATATATATATATATGATATATATCTTCTTTACATTAATGTATATATATGGTTGAATGCAAGCATGTAGGAATGCAATTAATGTAATATATGTAAGCAATGCATAAATGCATGAATGAAAAAATGATATACAATGCATGCATGAAAATATATAATGAATGCTAGATATAAATGCAAGGTATATATGTAATGATAGATATGAATGCATAATGTATAAATATTGTAAATGCAATATCAGATTTCATATGTAGACATAGAACCAATGCATAGCTGATATTTAGATTGAATGTTAGTTCATTTTAGGTTGTTCGAATACTGAACTGTCCATGTAAGCATATATACCTTCCTTTTCCTATTGCCAAGCCAATTTCAGTTTTCAATATAGTGGAATGTCTATGAATGTAATGTTAACCTTCAACCCCTTAATTCGAAATGTTAGTTAATTTCAGTATTAGACAATGCATGAGCTGTATGCATATGGGATGTTGGCTTAATGGCAGATTACAGATAACATGGTTCATTTTATGTGGTTAGTTACACTAGTTTATGGGATAGCTCACTTTAGTTTATCTGTAAATGTGGAACTAAACTGAGAATAAACTTCACCCTCTGCACAAGGACACCTCACTCTATATCAACCACCATGCCATGTAACCCTTCTCTAAATAATTGCTATAATATATATAGATTTATGTAAAGTATAGATACATGTTAGTTATAACTTAAATAGTCTCTACTCTAATGTATATAGATGTATACTTGTAGCCATGCATGTTATGTATAATACATGTGTAATGTAGATGGGTTAGCTTTGTGCCATGTGTAGTGTAAACTCATAACTAGTGTTGATTTATCTTTTCATGTACACACACATACAGGTTTCACACCCTCAAGTGACACTCTCATGTCACATGACACACACACACACATACACTTGAACACATACACTTTCATTCTCCTTTTTCCCTATGGATATGTGTACACACACACACACACACATATATATATATATATATATATATATATATATATATATATACATATGTGCAAAATATATATATATATATATATATATATATACATATGTGCATGTTAGACTCACATTTTTAATGTATCCTACAAATATATGAGTGCACTATATTATATTAGATACATTTATGGACATGTGTGTATATATGTGAGATGAATATATAGGTATCCTATATATTATAATATGTGGGTGTATTATATTTTAGATATATATATTGTTATGTATATGATATGTGAAATATATGTGATATGGACTATAGGGCATAGGGCCTATGTGTATGATATTAATACGCCAATGTTGTGTGTTGATAGTCTAGTATGACTTATGATTGGTGTGTGATGCTAGCCTAGTCTTGGTTAGGCCTAGTGAGACTTGTTAGACTTGTTTGGCTTAGGCTTGACCTAGTTTGACTAGTATAGATGACTGGAGTTGACCAAGTATTGACTTTAGTCTAGTTTGACCTAGATATCATGCAGACGCATTGTAGATTACTATTATCATCCTCTGTATACATCTTGACTTGTGTTGCTCTAACTAGGAGTCAGGTACCTCATCTCGGACAGTACATTTACTTCAGACATTCAGATACCAGGCGAGTACATTCTCTGATAGTTCTCTCATTTATTTGTCAACTACTGTACTTCAGTTCTTGTCAGCCGTATGTGATTCTTTGTTACAAATACGTATTTTTATTTCTGAATCCATGTATACGACACACATACTTACTCGTCTTATCTCTATTATTCGAATTACCATACGAATCACTATTCGAACCACCTATTCGTATCTTTATGTGCTAGTTTGACTTGTATTCGATTGACGTGTCGGATTTTGGATTCATTTGTATTAGATGGGCGGGGAAATACTTGATTAGACATGTGAACATTCCCACTATTCGAACCACCCCCTGTGAATAATATTCGAACGATAGCCATTCCACACACGGCCAGGTGTGTGATGTGCCGTATTTACCCTTAGCCATATACATGTCTAACTAAGTATTTTAAAACACACTTGGAGAATTTATTAGAATCGTTGTTAGAACATTGTGAATCACTATTCGTATCACCTTATTCGATTCACCTTATTAGAACAATGATTAGAATCACATTCGACTCATCTTATATTAGACTCACATTGGGATTACACTCGACTTATATTGTACCATCTGAACTCATTATGTTACTCCAGTTCAGCTAGATCTTATTTTACAGTCTTCATTGCTATGTTTCTCTTCTTATTTAGTTACTTACTTTCTTTGTACTTTTTCTGTCTCTCTATACCATCACCTAAAAAATTAAACTGCCATATTCATCAATACAACTGTCTATAAATGCTTTATAGTTTTCTGTCATTTACTTGGGATTTCTTGATGAATTGTACTCGCTCCCGTCCTGACTGGATCTGTTGAAAATTTTACAGAGGATGATGAGGAACCATGCACCCTTACTTGGAGTTTGCCTAGTTGACACTCGCGACCTGGACCCCTGGGGAGGTTCAGGCAGCTGCTCAGGATGACACCTTGTATAGTGTAGATAGCTTAGATTGTTCCTTCTTTTTATGCTTAGTTGTTGTCTTTAATTTCAGAGTTGTATATTTTAGAGATGATGAGACTTTATTATTTCATTCTGCTGTACCTCAGTTGATAATTTCTTATCTATTTCCATCGTGCTACATTCTACCTTAGATTGTGATTGAGTTATACCTCTGTTGGCCTCCTTTTGGAGAGTATATTCATGTTATGTAGTTATAGTTCATGACCTAGAATAGCGTTCTACCGCCGACACTGCGGCGTAGGCTGGGCGTTGTTACGCTCTCGTACTGTCACTGTGGGTGCGGGTCGTGACAAAAACCTAGGTTGACTTAAGTTAGAGAGGATTAACTCATTGGAATTAGTTGGGGAAATTAGGAGCTAGATTGATTAATGAATGGCTTGTGAAATCATAAGTCATTTTATGACTTAAAGGCTTAATGGCCCATAGGCCCACACCCTTTGAACCAAACCCTAACCCTAAAAATCTGGCCGGCCACTATGGTCCTTCCGCTCTATTTATATCACCTTGAAATTAGGGCTTGCCTCTTTAGAAATCATTACCATTTGGAAGAGGTGAGTCTCCATCTTTGTAAATTCTTAGAAAATCTATTTTTACTCCAAATTCCTCCAAACAAATTGCAATAGGACCTAATATTAGCCTATTTGCTGTTGGTGTTGAGTATTTTCAGGAAAGACACAATTTGAGGGAGTTTGGTGGCTTGAGGAACTCTTCCCATTTGGGGATTTTAACCCTTTGTTCATCAATAGGTATAATCCTTTCTACTCTATATAAATTCTGTTAAAATTCATTTCTAGGATGCCCTAACCCTAACCTAACAGTAGGATAGGCTAACCCTAGAATTTGAACCCATTTTGTGTCCATATCGGATACGTATCAACGTGTATAGGAACGTGTTCGACGAAATGCCTCAAAGGGCATTTCGTTAGATTTTGTGATTTGTGTTTGAATAGAAAAATCAATATTCACCTCGCTTATACATTCATTGAGCACTGAGCACGATTTCATGTTGGGTTGAGTCGACACGGAGGCGTGGACACGCGGTCGTGCACCCACGCGCGCGGGCAAGGAGCTTGCCCTGCTGTTCGGGTAGCAAAGCTCTGTGGACACATCGTTTCAACCCACGAAACTTGACACGTGTGTCGTTCTCATGACTGACACGAGAGCCCCAGGCTGACACGAACTCTCGTGTCATGTCGGACACACTTTTTCCTGTGCACGTGTAGTGCACTGTGTAGTTCAGTGTTCTGGTTTTGTGTTCACTGTTTATTCGATTTTTAATAGCTTAAATAATGTTTTTAATTGCTAAATAGATCCTAAATATAATGTATATTATGTTTTAGATTAAGTTTCCATATTAGTTTAGGTTTTGTTTAAAATTGTGGTTCGATTGAGGGTTGGAACATCATTTTCTGATACTTCCTGATACTGTTATTTTCAGTAATTTTTCCCAAACTTTAAGCCTGTTCATTGTTGATATTTTACTGTAAACTACCCTCACACATTTGTTGGTTCATTTTATGGAAGTATTGAATTCAAATATAGGCTTTTGGATTGGAAATGAGGAATTAAGAAATGGTTTGATTTCGAAATGCAACTGTCAATATTTAAATTGATGAACTGATTTCTGGGTTTGAGTTCTTCATTGTGTTAAACTGAGAAATTCATTTAAGGATTGTTTTAACTGTTTGTTAGGTTCTGCTTTAACTGTTCTTAACTGAGATTGGGGTATTTAAACATGAGATGTTGAACTGTTTAGATTCAATACTAAAATCTGAGATTTATGGAAGGACTGAAAACTGGGTTAATAGTGTACTGTTTAAAATATTTTTTTTGTGTTCTTGTGAACTGATTTGGGGTCCTTCAATGTTGTATCTGACCTGGGTTTATGTATGGACTGTATAACCTGAGAAATGTGGGGTTTGGACTATTGTACACTGTTATGTGATTGGGTTCCTTTTCGAATTGGCTTTATAAACCTAAGAATGTACACTGTTTCACTGATTTCCTCCTCATTTGAATTTAATGTTGTGTTCTTCTAAAACCTGAGTTAATTTCTTTTCATTTCAAAATATGAGAAACCTGAGATTGGTAGGGACTGTTTCCTTTCATTTCAATACTAGAAACCTGTGATGAATGTTAGTTTAATTCTTAAAACTGTGAACTGATTTATTGAATGTTCATTCTTCCTAAAACCTGAGTGTGTTAATTCACTGCTAGATGGAAATAAGTTGTTGGAACTGTTGATTATGAATTAGTTCTGAGATTCTAAAACCTGGGAATGAGTGTATGCATCCCTGTTTTCCTATTTTTTAGTGTATCCTTCAACTGTTATTTTCCAGGATTTCCCTGTACATTGTTGAACTGTTTTGCTTTTCCTTTTCAGTTTTTGTGTGGGATGTTCCTATCTAAACTAAATTCTACATTCATGTATTCACTGTTCTAATGGTCACACTGTTTCTTAACCTGCTGAATACACAAGTCACACACCACAGTTGCTTCAGTGTTTTCTCAATTTCTCTTACACACACATGCCTAAGTCTATGACACACACACACATTGAATACTCATGTATTTTTCCCCGTTCACTCCCTTCCTATGTATACATAGATATATATATGCTTTGTGTTTTTTATATAAATTACCTATGTATGTATATATGTTGAGGGATATATATAGGCATCCTATAATATATAGTGCTGTATTTTATATATATATATTAGTTATATATATATGAATGTGTGTAAATGAATGTATATATATAATATAGTGTATTATATATCATGATATAGCGTATAGGTGAAATTGTATAGTGGCTATAGGTTATATATATCTTAATAGATTATATTAATATAGTATTTTGTGTAGTATTAGATATAGTCAATGTCATGTGATTATGGTATGGTTAGGCATGGTATGCCTAGTTGGAGTCTAGATAGACTGTTTAGTCTTATTAGACCTAGAATGGCTTGTTAGACCTAGATTAGACTATTTGACTTAGGTTTGACTTGGTTGACCTAGTTTGACTTCTAGGGTTCACCAGAGTTGACCAAGAATTGACTTTGGTCTAGATTGACCTAGATTCATATAGAATACATTGTAGTGCATTTTATTACTATTTTGGGCTTGTTGTGACTTGTACTGTTCTAAATAGGAGCCAGACACCACTCCTCGGACAGTACTTTCATTTTGGACATTCAGTTAGCAGGCGAGTACATTCTCTGATCTTTTCATACCTGTCTGGACTATATTCTTGCTCTAGATTACTCTACATGATGCTGACACGTATCTTCACGGATTAGTACTATATGGATCCTTTCCTGAGATGTTATCCCTCTACGGGTGTATCGGGTATTTCATGTTCATGTACTTTATCATGTGCATCAGGTACTCCTTGTACTCGTACTAGTTCATGTTTTTATATGTTCTCATGTGCCTTCATGTGCTTTATCACGTGCCTCAGGTACTACTCATTAGATGAGTTCACGTATCTTAGTTGTATTCATGTGCTTATAGCGTAACTTGAATGGATCCTTGTGTATTGATTGGGGCGGGGTGAGTAGAATTGGTTATATGGACACAATCCCCAGTAGGTATTCATGTGCTCCTTATTTGTATTCATGTGCCCCTAAGCCGTTTACATAACCATATTGTACTCTAAATCACGTAGTCACTTACAGTCTTTACTATCATGTATTTACTTTCAGTTACAAATATCTCCTGTTTTACCTGTACTTTCATTCAGCACTTCCTGTATTTTACTCTATTGCATGATTTATACTCCTAACCTGCTATGAACTGTTGAGAGATATGTGCTCGTTCCCGTCCTGACTGGACCTATTAAAAATATTACAGAGGACGAGGCTGAGGCGTTCTGCCCTACTTACTACGGTGCCACACTAGATGAGTGCCTGGACTTGGACCAGCAGCTGGATCCATTAGCAGTAGACGACACTCCATTAGTTTAGGATTGTCTTACTTTTCTGGATCACTGTATTAGATTTTGAGATATTTTGAGTTATGTATTATTTTAGACACTTAGAATTCTGGATTGTATCTCTGTGTTTCTCCTGTTCTGGATATATTATCTTTCATTATCATTCTATCTTTTCCTGTTCTACCTTAGCTGTGATTGAGTTATATTCTGTTATGTCACCCCCATTCGGGGAGTATAACTGTTATTACCTTCAACTGTTAGATGTTGTGACCTAGGACAGCGTTCTACCGCCGACATTGCGGCGTAGGCTGGACGTACCCACGTCTCGTGCCCTTACTCTAGGGTACGGGTTGTGACACGTTTTTAGTGGTGGCCCATGCAGGTCTAGGTTGGAAATGTAGTGGTATCCGATCTAGAATATCGCTGCAGCCTGCAGTAGGAATTAGCATATTTTTGAAGGTACTCAATCACACTAGGAAAAACTCCTTATCAGATTTCGTATATCTATTTTGCTGCTTATTGTCTTCCTTAGAAATTTTAAACTGTCCTCCTTTGATATTTCGATTCATTCTCTGTAATTGTTTCTTGTTTGATCTGTGTCTCCAGGATGGTTGAGACGCGATCGCATCGCCCCGTGACGGGAGATGCTGGAGAGGGGTCTGCCACCTCTCGTGTCCAGCAGCCAGCTCCCAGTGCCACAGGGCCAGTGCAGCCCTCAGGAGTCAGTGTTTCTGCCACTTTTGGAGGAGCACTTCCACCAGTCAGGAGGCCAGTTGTGATTCCTGAGATCCTTCCACCGCAGCAGCCTCCGCCTGCGGGGATGGTAGATGCTGCACATCTCTTCTCCTTCGTGGAGAGGATTCTTGAGTCCCCCCAGCAGCAGCAGACGAGGCAGACTACAGATTTCAGGCAGGGAATCGATGAGGCACACCAGCTGGTTCGTACTACAGTCGAGATGATCACAGCTTAGGGTGTCCAGCAGCTGCCCCGTCGGAGGAAGAAGGACATTCAGGACTTCCAGAAGATGCATCCTCGGGAGTTCTTCGGCACAGAGGGCATCCATGTTGCAGACGACTGGATAGAGCATATTGAGGAGATCTTCCGACTAGCAGAGATACCAGCTCGACTCCAGATCGAGGCGGCGGGCAGTCAGATGCAGGACTTAGCCCGTGCGTGGTATCAGATAGATCCCAGGGTGGGAGTTGAGGACAAGACTTGGGCCCAGTTCAAGGAGCTGTTTAAGGAGCAGTTCTTTCCTGATGTTGCCTTGGGAGGTATCGAGGCACAGTTCGAGGGTCTGGTTCAGGGGAACCAGACGGTAGATGAGTATGCCGGGGAGTTATGCAGATTGGCCCGGTTCATTGATGATTTGTCTGAGAAGACGAAGGCGGGGAAGTTTCGTCGGGGTTTGATTAGAGAGATTCGGTCGCTGACTAAGAGCGACCGGAACGCCACTTATGCTGAGATATTTTCTGGGGCTATGGCGGCAGAAGACGACCTAGGGCTAAAGCAGAAGAGGGGTCGTGACTTCCAGGGTGGCAGCAGCAGTCAGGGGCAGGCCAAGAGGCCTCATTTCCAGCAGTAGTAGCAGCAGCAGAGGCCAGCTCAATAGCAGTATCAGCAGCAGGGTCGTACACCTTTTCAGCAGCATCAGCAGCAGAGAGGGCAGTAGGCACCTCGTCAGGTAGTCATTTGTGCCTTCAGCAAGAAACCGGGGCACATGATCCATGAGTGCAGGAAGAAGCTAGGCAAGTGCCTACTTTGTGGTGCGGGAGATCACCAGTTGAGGGACTGCCCAGGGGCTTTTGGACGAGGTGGACAGCAAGGAGGTGGAGCCAAGGCTCCAGCAGGCCAACAGAGGGGACCAGCCGTGCAGACCCAGCAGCAGATATTCCAGCAGCACCAGCAGCAGGCACGAGGTGGACAGCAGGGACGAGCTTTCGACATGGCAGCTGAGGATGCCGAGGCCATCGGAGAGCTGATAGCAGGTTCGATTCTCCTAGATTCCCTTCCAGCATTTGCACTCTTTGATTCCGGGGCTTCCTACAGCTTTTTGTCAATATCGTATGCTATTAGACACAGTTTGGTTTCTGAACCATTGCCTAGGACCTGCAAGATCACGACCGGGGGTGGGGTCATCCTCGTGAGTGATGTTTGCAGAGGGCGGAGCGTCTTATTGGGAGGCCGAGAGTTGGGAGTAAGTTTACTCGTCATGCCGTTGCCGAACTACGACATTGTATTAGGTATGGACTGGCTTAGTAGACACCACGCCCGCATTGATTGCCGTGGGGGTAGAGTTTTGTTCGGGGCGCCAGAGAGCCAGAGTTTGAGTACACCCGGCGGCAGGCAGAGTAGGACGGCGGAGTCTTCTGTGGAGCATCAGTCGAGGAGCAGGTGGCTCCGCATCCCTTGATCACAGAGTTTATGGACATATTCCCAGAGGAGTTGCCAGTGCTTCCACCGGACAGAGATGTAGAGTTCTCGATAGACTTGATTGATTTTCGGCGCAAAACCTATCTCCCAGCATGTCTATCGAGTGAACAACAGTGAACTGGTGGAGCTGAAGAAGCAGGTGGATGAGCTGTAGGACTAGGGCTTCATCCGTTCGAATTCTTCACCTTGGGGTGTACCGGTACTTTTTGTACCCAAGAAGGATGGGTCGGTATGGATGTGTATCGACTCTTAACAACCTGACGATCAAGAACAGATACCCACTGCCGCGGATCGATGATCTCTTTGATCAGTTGAGCGGAGCTTAGGTGTTCTCGAAGATTGATTTGAGGTCAGGTTATCACCAGGTGAAGGTAAAGAGGGAGGATATTTCCCAGACCGCTTTCAGGATGCGGTATGGGCAGTTTGTGTTTTTAGTTATGCCGTTTGGGCTAACCAATGCACCAGCAATGTTTATGAATCGAATGAACAAGGTGTTCCACCAGTACTTGGACAAGTTCGTGGTGGTGTTCATTGATGATATCTTGGTATATTCCAAGACAGAGGAGGAGCGAGGAGCATCTGCGGATAGTGCTAAAGACTCTCAGGAGGGAGCAGCTTTATAGAAAACTCTCCAAGTGTGAGTTTTTCTTGGACCGGGTGGACTTCTTGGGGCATGTGGTGACTGGAGATGGTATCTCAGTTGACCCCAAGAAGATTGTAGCAGTTGAGGCTTAGACAGCGCCGACTTCAGTGGCAGAGATTAGGAGTTTCCTGGGGCTGATAGAATATTATAGGAGATTTGTGCAGGATTTCTCCCGGGTTGCAGAGCCGTTGACACGGTTGACCCGGAAGGATACTGAGTTTGTTTGGTCAGAGGAGTGTCAGGCAGCTTTTGATGAGTTGAAGAAGCGGCTTACGACAGCTCCGATTCTGATATTGCCTTCAGGATCAGGTGGATTCACTATTTATAGTGATGCTTCAGGGAAGGGGCTGGGTTGCGTCTTGCAGCAGCATAAGAAGGTGATTGCCTATGCTTCCAGGCAATTACGTCCCCATGAGAAGAACTACCCTACCAATGACCTGGAGCTGGCGGCGGTGATTTTTGCTTTGAAGTTGTGGAAGCACTATCTGTATGGCGAGAGGGTGGAGATTTTCACAGATTATAAGAGCTTGAAGTACGTATTTACACAGAAGGAGCTCAACATGAGGCAGCGCAGGTGGCTTGAGTTGATAAAGGACTTTGATATCGCACTTCAGTATCACCCGGAGAAGGCCAACGTGGTTGCCGATGCCTTGAGTAGGTATCCGACAGCCATGTGTTTGACTATGGATCGGCACCTGCTTGCAGAATTGGAGAGCCTTGGGATAGAGGTGATTGTGCCCGGAGTGCAGATGCAGTTATGGGGCCTTCAGATACAGTCGGACTTGATGGACAGGATCAAGGCGACACAGTTCGAGGATGTGGCTCTGCGGTGTATCCGAGAGCAGATCAGTACAGGATTGGAGGATAGTGAGTTTTCACTTGCAGAGGATGGTGCCCTGATGCACGGTTCCCGGTTATGTGTGCCTTGCGGGGAGCTCAGAGAGCAGATTATGCAGGAGGCTCACAGATCGCAGTACTCTATACATCCTGGTGCCAACAAGATGTACAGGGATCTGCAAAAGCATGTCTAGAGGTACGGAATGAAGCGGGAGGTATCCCACTTCGTAGTTAGATGCTTGGTCTGTCAGCAGGTCAAGGCAGAGAGGCAGAGGCTCGAAGGATTATTGCAGTCGTTGCCCATTCCAGAGTGGAAGTGGGAACACATTACCATGGATTTTGTGTCGGGGTTGCCACGTACGCCAGGAGGGAAAGACGCGATTTGGATCATCGTTGACAGGTTGACCAAATCGGCCCACTTCTTGCCATTCAAGGTGGGTACGTCTACAGAGAGGCTCGCGGAGCTGTATATGAGACAGATAGTCAGGATTCACGAAGTTCCTGTCAGCATAGTCTCAGATCGGGATAGTCACTTTACTTTCCATTTCTGGAGGAGTCTGCAGACTAGTTTGGGCACTCAGCTCAAGTTTAGTACTGCATACCACCCCCAGATGGACGGACAGTCAGAGAGGACTATTCAGACACTTGAGGATATCCTGCGGACGTGCGTCCTAGATTTTGGAGGTTCCTGGGAGGATCACCTATATTTGGTGGAGTTTGCTTACAACAACAGTTATCAGGCCAGCATTAAGATGTCACCGTTTGAGGCTCTGTAGGGACGTAGGTGTCGTACACCCTTATCTTGGAATGATGTTGGAGAGCGAGCTTTACTAGGACACGAGATGGTTATTGACACAGTCGAGAAGGTGAAGCTCATCAGGGACAGACTTCGCGTGGTGCAGGACAGACATCCGCACTGGGCCGATAGCCACCGGAGGCCGATGGAGTTTGAGGTACAGATTTAGAGATAGGATTAGAATTAGGTTGTATTTTGTTTTGTTTTGATTGATTGATCGTGTTTGATTTTTAGTAACTTGAGACCTTGCTTGTGATTAGGTTGGAGACATGGTTTTTTCTGCGGATATCTCTGACTCGTGGTACGATACGTTTTGGTGGCGGTAGGAAGCTTAGCTCGCGCTTCATCGGCCCTTTCGTTATCAGCGGGAAAGTCGGTGACGTGGCATACAGGCTAGACTTGTCACCTACACTAGTGGGAGTTCACAACGTATTCCACGTATCACAGTTGAGACGGTACATGGCTGACCCCAGCCATGTGCTCGATCATTCGGAGATTGAGGTTGGACCTACTTTCAGTTATCCAGAACAGCATGTGGAGATTCTGGATCGCCGAGAGAAGGTATTGAGGAACCAGGTGGTACCCTTGGTACGCATCGCATGGAGGCATCATTCTCCAGGAGAGTCTACCTGGGAGCGGGAGGATGAGATGCGCGAGCGGTACCCCTATCTTTTTGGACCTTGAGGTATACTTTTCTATCCTTCTTAGCAGTTAGTTTCGCCTTTAAATTTCGAGGACAAAATTATTTTAAGGGAGGTAGACTTGTCACTACCACATTTCTAGCTTGAGGGTAATTTGGTCATTTTCAAAATTTTGGAATTTAATTTGGAATTATTATTATTATTTATAATTAATGTGATTTTTAAGTGATTTTAGTATAATTGATTTTGGTGTTCTAGTGGACTTTGACTTATGTTGACTTTGGAGACTAACCTAGTGGCTAACCTAGGTCATGACTAAGTGATTAGGATATGAAAACCTAGGTTGACTTAAGTTAGAGAGGATTAACTCATTGGAATTAGTTGGGAAAATTAGGAGCTAGATTGATTAATGAATGGCTTGTGAAATCACAAGTCATTTTATGACTTAAAGACTTATTGGCCCATAGGCCCATACCCTTTGAACCAAACCCTAACCCTAAAAATTTGGCCGACCACTACGGTCCTTCCCCCTATTTATATCACCTTGAAATTAGGGCTTGCCTCTTTAGGAATCATTGCCATTTGGAAGAGGTGAGTCTCCATCTTTGTAAATTCTTAGAAAATCCATTTTTACTCCAAATTCCTCCAAAAAAATTGCAATAGGACCTAATATTACCCTATTTGCTGTTGGTGTTGAGTATTTTCAGGAAAGACACAATTTGAGGGAGTTTGGTGGCTTGAGGAACTATTTCCATTTGGGGATTTTTAACCCTTTGTTCATCAATAGGTATAATCCTTTCTACTCCATATAAATTCTGTTAAAATTTATTTCTAGGTTGCCCTAACCCTAACCTAACAGTAGGATCGGCTAATCCTAGAATTTGAACCCATTTCGTGTCCGTATCGGACACGTATCAACGTGTATAGGAACGTATTCGACGAAATGCCTCAAAGGGCATTTTGTTTGATTTTGTGATTTGTGTTTGAATAGAAAAATCAATATTCACCTCGCTTATGCATTCCTTGAGCACTGAGCACGATTTTGTATCGGGTTGAGTCAACACGGAGGCGTAGACACGCGGTCGTGCACCCACGCGCACGGGCAAGGAGCTTGCCCTGCTGTTCGGGTAGCACTGTTCTGTACACAAAGCATTTTAACCCACAAAACATGACACGTGTGTCATTCTCATGATTGACATAAATGCCCCAGGCTGACACGAACTCTCGTGTCGTGTCGGATACGTTTTTGCCTGTGCACGTGTAGTGCACTGTGTAGTTCAGTGTTCTGGTTTTGTGTTCACTGTTTATTCAATTTTTAATAGCTTAAATAATGTTTTTAATTGCTAAATAGATCCTAAATATAATGTATATTATGTGTTAGATTCAGTTTCCATATTAGTTTAGGTTTTGTTTAAAATTGTGGTTCGATTGAGGGTTGGAACATCATTTTCTGATACTTCCTGATACTGTTATTTTTAGTAATTTTTTCCAAACTTTAAGCCTGTTCATTGTTGATATTTTACTATATACTACCCTGACATATTTGTTGGTTCATTTTATGGAAGTATTGAATTCAGATATAGGCTTTTGGATTGGAAATGAGGAATTAGGAAATGGTTTGATTTCGAAATGCAACTGTCAATATTTAAATTGATGAACTAATTTCTGGATTTGAGTTCTTCATTGTGTTAAACTGAGAAATTCATTTAAGGATTGTTTTAACTATTTTTTAGGTTCTGTTTGAACTGTTCTTAACTGAGATTGGGGTATTTAAACATGAGATGTTGAACTGTTTAGATTCAATATTAAAATCTAAGATTTATGGAAGGACTGAAAACTGGGTTAATAGTGTACTTTTTAAACTATTTTTTTTGTGTTCTTGTGAACTGATTTGGGGTCCTTCAATGTTGTATCTGACCTGGGTTTATGTGTGGACTGTATAACCTGAAAAATATGGGGTTTGGACTATTGTACACTGTTATGGGATTGGGTTCCTTTTCGAATTGGCTTTATAATCCAGAGAATGTACACTGTTTTACTGATTTCCTCCTCATTTCAATTCAATGTTGTGTTCTTCTAAAACCTAAGTTAATTTCTTTTCATTTCAAAATATGAGAAAGCTGAGATTGGTAGGGACTGTTTCCTTTCATTTCAATACTAGAAACCTGTGATGAATGTTAGTTTAATTCTTAAAACTGTGAACTGATTTATTGAATGTTCATTCTTCCTAAAACCTGAGTTGTGTTAATTCACTGCTAGATGGAAATAAGTTGTTGGAACTGTTGATTATGAATTAGTTCTGAGATTCTAAAACCTGGGAATGAGTGTATGCATCCCTGTTTTCCTATTTTTCAGTGTATCCTTCAACTGTTATTTTCCAGGATTTCTCTATACATTGTTGAACTGTTCTGCTTTTCCTTTTCGTGTGTGGGATGTTCCTATCTAAACTGAATTGTACATTCATGTATTCGCTGTTCTAATGGTCACACTGTTTCTTAACTTGCTGAATACACAAGTCACACACCACAGTTGCTTCACTGTTTTCTCAATGTCTCTCACACACACATGCCTAAGTCTATGACACACACACACATTGAATACTCATGTGTTTTTCCCCCTTCACTCCCTTCCTATGTATAAATAGATATATATGCTTTGTGTTATATATATAAATTACCTATGTATGTATATGTTGAGGGATATATATATATAGGCATCCTATAATATATAGTGTTGTATTTTATATATATATATTAGTTATATATATATATATATATATATATATATGAATGTGTGTAAATGAATGTATATATATAATATAGTGTATTATATATCAAGATATAGGGTATGGGTGAAATTGTATAGTGGCTATAGGTTATATATATTCTTAATAGATTATATTATTATAGTATTTTGTTTAGTATAGATATAGTCAATGTCATGTGATTATGGTATGGTTAGGCATGGTATGCCTAGTTGGAGTTTAGATAGACTGTTTAGTCTTATTAGACCTAGAATGGCTTGTTAGACCTAGATTAGACTAGTTGACTTAGGTTTGACTTGGTTGACCTAGTTTGACTTCTAGGGTTGACCAGAGTTGACCAAGAGTTGACTTTGGTCTAGATTGATCTAGATTCATGTAGAATGCATTGTAGTGCTTTTTATTACTATTCTGGACTTGTTGTGACTTATACTGTTCTAAATAGGAGCCAGACACCACTCCTCGGACAGTACTTTTATCTCGGACATTCAGTTAGCAGGCGAGTACATTCTTTTATCTTTTCATACCTGTTTGGACTATATTCTTGCTCTAGATTACTCTACATGATGCTGACACGTATCTTCACGGATTAGTACTATATGGATCCTTTCTTGAGATGTTATTCCTCTACGGATGCATCGGGTATTTCACGTTCATGTACTTTATCATGTGCATCAGGTACTCCTTGTACTCGTACTAGTTCATATTTTTACATGTTCTTATATGCTTTCATGTGCTTTATCACGTGACTCAGGTACTACTCATTATATGAGTTCACGTATCTTAGTTGTATTCATGTTCTTATAGCGTAACTTGAATGGATCCTTGTGTATTAATTGGGGCGGGGTGAGTAGAATTGGTTATGTGGACACAATCCCCAGTAGGTAATCATGTGCTCCTTATTTGTATTCATGTGCCCCTAAGCCATATACATAACCATATTGTACTCTAAATCACGTAGTCACTTACAGTCTTTACTATCATGTATTTACTTTCAGTTACAAATATCTCCTGTTTTCCTGTACTTCCATTCAGTAATTCCTGTATTTTACTCTATTGCATGATTTATACTCCTAACCTGCTATGAACTGTTGAGAGATATGTGCTCCTTCCCGTCCTGACTGGACCTGTTGAAAATATTACAGAGGACGAGGCTGAGGTGTTCTGCCCTACTTACTACGGTGCCACACTAGATGAGTGTCTGGACTTAGACCAGCAGCAGGATCCATTAGCAGTAGACGACACTCCATTAGTTTAGGATTGTCTTACTTTTCTGGATCACTGTATTAGAATTTGAGATATTCTGAGTTATGTATTATTTTAGACACTTAGAATTCTGGATTGTATCTCTGTGTTTCTCCTGTTCTGGATGTATTATCTTTCATTATCATTCTATCTTTTCCTGTTCTACCTTAGATGTGATTGAGTTATATTCTGTTATGTCACCCTCATTCGGGGAGTATAACTGTTATTACCTTCAACTGTTAGATGTTGTGACCTAGGACATCGTTCTACCACCGATACTGTGGCGTAGGCTGGACGTACCCACGTCTCGTGCCCTTACTCTAGGGTGCGGGTTATGACAGGGACTGAGCTAGATATGCGTCGGCATTCTGGATGCCTCGCTCAGTGCGATGCAAACTTCTTTGGAGAGCCTCAGGAGCTCCTACAGCGACAATTTGGCCGGTTTGTTGGCCAATTGTGCCAAGATGTCAAAGTTGCAGGGCCTCTCCAGCCTATGAGGTGCCTCACTTCGGAGCGGTTTGTCAAAGCGAATCTCCTTCAGCCTAGGCTTGTCGATCGTCGAAGGCTGAGAAGGTCCTGGAGCATCAGCATCTGTCGGCTAATGATCTACAGCCGAGTTACCCGATGGAGGTTGAGTTTGTGCACCGGATCGGGTAACAACAGCCATAGCTTCTTCGACCTCTGCCGAGATTGTGCGGCATAATTTGACTTTTCTACTCTTCTTCTTGTTGGTGGAGGGTGGTACGGACTGAGCCACTTCAGGTAACAAGTCCGGATGGACCCACATGACCTCTCCTCATGATATGGTGAGGGGCACTAGACCAGCAGCCTGGTCTCGGGCAGATAGAAGGTTAGCGACCTCTATCTTTGCTCTGGGGACGGGTACTACTCCATCATGAGTCTTTGTCGGAGGAAAGCTGTCGAATTATACTGACACCATGTTGGCTGCCACGATCACCTCTTCGAAACCAATGGCCAAGGCCTTAGAATCGATGAGATGCTTGATGTATCGCTTCAGTTGGTAGCAGTCTTGTGTAGCATGGTGGACATAGCGATGGTAGTGGTAGTACTTGGGGCTCTCCATCTCTGTAGGACGAGGTTCACGCCTTGGGAGAGGGAGCTGAATTCGACTTCCTTGTATGAGCATGTCCAAGATGGGCTTGACATGGCCGTCCTCGAAGGAGTAGGTCATTTGAGGCCACTACTTCTCTGTCGGCTTCGGTTTGGTCTTCTGGGCTGTGTCGGCCACCATAGCATGTTTGCCCTTGTTATCTCGATTGTTCGAGGGGTTACAACCATTGTTGCTGTTGGTGTTAGGGCGTTTGCCCTTGTCTTCTTCTTCCGAGATGTGCAATCCGAGTTGGCGAGCTTTCTTCAACTTGTCTTCTGCGCTAGTGGCGCTAATAATGAAATTCTTCCAATCCTTAAACTGACTTTCGCCCATCCAGAGGCTGATTGTGGGGAGCAGTCTCTTTTGGCAAATTTCAATTAAGGAGGAATCAGGGTTACCGGAAAGCAACTTCATCGCGGTTTGACGAAACTGCTCGATATAGTTCCTTGTCAGCTCCTTTTCTCCCTAAACAACATCCATGAGGGTGGACATCGTCACGTCTTGTCCTATTTCGTAGAACCTCTCCAAGAACATATGTTTGAAGCCGACGAAGGAATGGATGCAGTTGTCCGACAAGTTGCGGTACCAATTGAAGGCGATCCCCTCCAGTGCCCCGCTGAACAACATCGTTAGGATGGCGTCGTCATGAGGCAGATGGTCGGTTGTGACTTCGAAGTAGATGATGTACCTGCTTGCAGATGTCTTCCCATCATATGGATTGATGTTGAATGGCTTATATCTTGGTGGGAAGGGAACATCTCTCCATGCAGTAGGATACGGTTGTCATATCCTGAGATCTTGACAGGTTTCTCGGGCGTAGAACATGGCCCGGAGCTCTTGGACCTCTCATCTTGCCTCCCTGGCCTCTTCTGCAGCGGTGGAAGCCAATATTTCAGGAGGATTATCACCCGAATTTGGTGCAGCTGAGTTCGAGTCCGCATTGACCGCGGGTCCTACGTTTGTTTGGCCTTGCGTCCTTCCTTGCAGAGTTGGAAGGGCCGCTTTGATCTCGTCCACGAATTTGACCAAGGTATGAAGTATGGCCTCCAGAGTGTCGATGCGTTGACGATCACTGGGACCATCTTGGTTGTTGTCCGTCATAAACACCGTCCTCACATGAGGAGAGATGGAAGGAACGGTAGAGGACGTACCTTCTGAGTCATACCTTTGTACAGAAAAGTCGTCAGGGTATGTGGAAATGTTCTTCTCTGGTTCTGACTCAGGAGGAGTGGTACCCCCAGCTTCAGAGCTTGCCTCGTCTTGAGAGTTGTGGACGTCCTCAGGGACGTCGGAACCTGCTGTATCTGTTGGAGGAACCGTTTCCCCTGGATTATCTTCTTGGAACACCGGATTATCGTAGATGTTTGGAGGAGTGCTACCCCCGGCTCCAGCGCCTCCCAGAGATGTGGACGACGAATCTCCAAGTGTGGCAGATTTCGTCTTTGAGCGAGTACCTTGGAAAACTCTTTCCGTAACGGTCGTGGACAACCGCTTAGAAGAGAGTTTCTTGGTTGAGATTTTTGGGCTGGAGACGTTTGTTTTCTTTCCTCTTCCGCTGCCAGGGATCTTCTGAACAGAATTGCAGGAGGCTATAAGAAGCGCCTCGTCTTCTGACCTTGGGTGTTACAGTCGTTGGAAGATGGATAGCTGGTCCTCTTGTGTGGCCGCCTTGCTGCAGCAGCAATTGACAATGACTTGAGTGCAGTGATGTCCATGGACGGACTCTCTACACACCAAGTCTTCGTCTCTTTCCTTGCGTTTGTGAAGAATCACGTTGCACAAGTCGCTCGTTTTGTGGACCCGGGAGTCCTGAGCACATGAGTGTGTTGGCATCCTGCCTGCTCCCTGATGTGGGGGTAGTAAGAGTACTCGTCCCTGATTGTTGTTGGATGATTCTTGATAACTACGCCGTTCGTTGGCCGCTGGGGGCTGGACACGGATAGTTTTATACAACTTTCCATCAGGGGCCCACGTAATAGTCAGCGGGATGCCCTGATAGTCTGAAGTTGGGATAGCTGACTGAGCTCGACGAGCCCGTGCTGCCCGAGATTTCTTCCTTCTAGCACCTGAGAGTGCATAGTAGGAAAAGTCCACAGAGACTGGCACATAAGAGCATCTGGGGTCAGGACCGACTCAGAGGCGATCGAAGACTGAGTCCGAGCCGTATGAAGCAGATGGCCTGCGGCTGAGATTGTTAGCCGCATAGCCTGCCTGCATGCGGTTGGCATTTGTGGCCGCATAAGTGCTCCACAGGCAGCTGGCAGTTTGCATGCGGCTAGGAGTTATAGTGGCCACGTAGGCCTTTTCTATGCGGCTGGAAGTCATGGTGGCCGTATGAGCCTCCTCCATGCGGCTGGCAGTTCTGGCCGCATAAGCCTTCTGTCTGCGGCTGGCTTTTGAGGCCGCATGAGTCTTCATGCGGCTGGCGCCCTTCTGTGGCTTCTTTCTGGACCGTGTAGAGTTACCCTTTGCCCCTGTAAGTCCAGCATCGTAGTTTTTTCTCTTCCGGACTTGGGGACAGCAGAGTCCTCTATGGTCTGAAGTGGAGCCGCAAGAGAGTCTTCTCCGCCATCTTGGCAACAGAGAGTACTCCTTCGAGATCTTGGGGAGGAGCGAATGATTTGGGCCTCCACTCCCTGCGGGCCTTCTTTTTGCAGGCTCGCCGTTGGACCGGGCCAGCGCTCCCGTCGGAGAGCATTTCTTCAAACACCTGCTGGTCGAACCGGGAGACCAGCATCTGTTGAGTGGAGCCAAGTTTGGCTGCGTCCGATTGCGTGACCAACTCCTCAGTCGTGGAGAAGTTAGTCCCCAGCAGAGTCGCCATCGTGTTTCCCATTGATTATAAAAGAACATAACAGTTTTATGGGAGGACTGGACTTTTACTTCATAACACAAACTCACTCGTACAAAGAAAGCCTAGGGACGAAAATCTAGGTACTGCAATCTGTCACTACCACATTTCTAGTGTGAGGGTATTTTTGTCATTTTTGGGTTAATTTAAATTTATTAGAATTTATTTGAATTTATGGGAATTTTTAAGAATTATTTTGGAATTGTTTGGACTAGATTGATTTTGACTAGTTTTGACCCTTGTAGACCCACCTAGAAGCTAACCCTAGTTAGTATGGACTTGGTTAGGTTATTTGACTCTAGTCTAACCTAATCTAACCCTTGGTTTGGTCAATAGACTCTAGTTAGCAATAGGAATTAGAAAGTCATAAGTCACGGCTTATGATTTAGAATCTTTAATAAATCAATTCAAGCCATAGCCTTATAGGTTGGCCCAAAGCCCAAGACATTACAAACCCTAATCCCTAGACTTTGTTGGCCGGCCACCCTATCCACATTGGGAACATCACCCTATAAATGCTCTCTTAATTTTAGGGTTGCCTCTTTCTTAGGAAAGCTCAAGTTTAGGAAAGAGGTTTGTTTCCTATTTCATTTAATCCCTAGAATTACATTCCATTTCCTTTTTCATTCAAATCTCATCCATTAGGTTTTAATATACCTATTCTTGCTGTGATTGAAGTTTCATTTCAGTTTGTTGTGATTTGATTGGATTGGGACATCAAGTAGAAGAGCTCTACAAAGGGGGTTTTTCCTAGAAGTTCAACTATAGGTAACTTCCTCATTCCTAAATGAAATTTTGATTTCTTTACATATTCAGGAAGCCCTAGGAGTCCCCGAAGTGTCTGTATTGGTTTCCTGTCGGGTTTCGTAAGTTTTGTGTCCATTTGGACACGTATCAGGAACTGTCCTTAAGTGTTTGTCGAAATGCCTCAAAGGGCATTTCGATTTCTTTTGTGCAATATTTTTGAATAGGAATCTAGGTTTTATCATTGCTTAATGATTTCTGTTCCTCTGAGGTGGTGATTAGGTCAGGTTGTGTCGATTTCAACGTGTGGACACGTGCTGCACACACGCACGCGCGCTCGGGATCTGTCCCCTGCTACTCGGGGGTTGTTGAGGACACGACACGCAACCAGGACACGCGAGACTCGACACACGCCATGGGGCTATGACTGACACGCCATATGTCAAGTCTCACGTGCCTACATGGCGTGTCGAGAGGGATATCAGTGTCGTACTGATTTTATACTGTGCAGTGCACACGTGAAATCGAGCACTGATACGGCTCTGTAGCTTCGGAAATGACACTCTAGGACACAATACAGGTTGTTGGACACTTAGCTAGACCCTGGGCGAACCTAGGGTTACGAGCACGAGGCCTGGGTTGGCCTGTGTCGTGTGCACGACACGAGTGCACGTGTGCACGAAACAGTGCACTGGACAGTGCACTGTTGTGTCGGATTTGAGTTTTCTCTTGTTTGGACACGTTTGTGTCCTCGTGCTTGGACACGATGATACTGTTGGACACGTACACAACATGTAGATATGTTACCAACCTTTTAAATCGCATTTTAATGTATTTTCATTAATTGTTTGTCATTTTTTCCAATTTCTGAAACTGTGATAACAGTATTCCCATTTCCAGTTTTATTCCAGTTTTTAAATTCGATATTGGACAGCTATTTCAACATATTTATTACTGCTAAAATGTTGGTTTAAGTCCCTAAATCAATTCTCCTATATGTTACCTTGCTGTGTGTCAAATTTTGTGTTGAATGGTGAACTTTTGATTTCGAATTGGGGCTAGGCATGTGTAGCCTACTGAATTCAGTTTCTGAGCTTTGTGAGTTGTTTTCCTTCCCTTTCCTTTACTGTTAAAAAAACTGAACTTGAGTATTATGATTTTGGTTATGATTGATAGTTGAAATCTGAGAATTAGTATAAGACTGAAACCTGAATTGGGTGCTAAATGTTGTAAAATCTGAGAATGAAGTTTTGGGTTTAAAACTGGAAATTAGGACTGACCCTTACTGTTTTTCCTGTGCATGGTTTCATTCCTCTTTTCAGTCCATTTTTGATACATATATCACTCACCACTCACTCACAATTACACACACACTGCCACAGTTTCCAGATTTAATTCCTTTTAGCTATCAGACTCTTGTATCCCTAACACATGACACACACCCTCACACTTTACTACACACTCACTGATTTTGCCCTTTCCAATTCCTGTTCAGCCAGTGAACTAATACACACACAGCCCCTCATGTATACCTCACTCATTACTCACCCACACACACAATTTTCCTCACTCTTTCATACACACACTCTTGTCTTCTCTCTCAATCTATATGTTTCCTATTTTTCTATGTGATTATTTGCTAATAGGTAATATATATATATAGGTAATGTGTGTATATATATATATGGTAGTTGTGTAAATATTGGGTATCTAGTATTGATACCTATATAGAATGTATGGAATATACAAGTATATATATATGTCACATATATATAAAACTTGTGTATTTACAATGTATAGGTAATATATATACATGTGCTAAATAGGCCTAGGTAATGTGTGTATAGCTTGCTGAGCCTAGATTGGGCTTGTACAGCCTTATTAGACCTAGAATAGACTTGCTAGACTAGTGTAGACTAGATTGACCTAGTTTAGACTTATTTAACTTAGTTGACCGAGTTTGATTTCTAGGGTTGACCAGAGTTGACCAAGAGTTGACTTTGGCCTAGATTGACTTAGAAACATGTAGAATGTAAAGTAGGACTTCATTATACCATTTTGGACTTGTTGTGACTTGTGCTGTTCTGATAAGGAGCCAGACACCACTCTTCGGACAGTACTTTCATATTGGACACTCAGATACCAGGCGAGTACATTCACTGATCATTTCATATCCTGCTTAGAATTATTTCCTGCATTAAATTACTTTACTTGTGCTGTCACGACATTATCACGGATTGGTACTATATGGATCTCTTCATGCGATGTTATCCTCCTCGGGAGCATCGGGTACATTGTGTCATGTGCGTTTCACTTTCATCATGTACTCCTGTGCTTTCACCATATATGTACACTCTTGTGAATCATGTACTCTCATGTTCACGGAGCTCTCATGTATACTATCATGTGCACCCTTTCATGGGCCCCCATGTGATATCATGTATAATAACATAACCTGCTTATATCCTTGTGTATTGATTGGGGAAAACGGGAGAGTGCTAGTAGTCATGTGAACAATTCCATAGTAGTGTAGATCATGTGAAACTCCTTAGTGTAGATCATGTACAAATCTGTTCTGTTCACATGTGCTATCCTGTACTCTGACTCACTTGCCACTGTTAGTTCCTTACTTATAGTAGATATTTCTATTACAGTTCTCTCTCTCTGTTTACATACTGTATTCTTCGGCACCTGTATCTTACTTTACTGCATGATTATATTTTCTAACCTGCTATGAACAGTTGAGATGTACTGTACTCGCTCCTGTCCTGACTAGACCTGTTGAAAATATTACAGAGGACGAGGAGGAGGCCTATCTGGATACTTACTACGGGGCATCCTTAGATGACACTTGTGAGCTGGACCCTCAGGAGGACCCAGCTCTAGCTGAGGACATCACCCCCATTGCCTAGACTAGTTTAGTTAGGCTTATCTTATCTTATGTTGTCTTGAGACATGTTTAGCTAGACTTACTTTCTGTTCAGAGTTGTTGAGTTGTATATATTCATTCATTCTGTATCTGAGACCATGTACCTCTGGATATTTGCTGGGATTATCTTAGACTACTTTATCATCTATTTTCCTTGAGTTCTATTTTATATCGTGCTATCACTTCCTTAGTTGTGATTGAGTTTATTTACTGCTATGTCACCCCCATTCGGGGAGTATAAACTATTTAGAGATATATTGTTAGATGTATATTGACCTAGGACAGCGTTCTACCGCCGACACTGCGGCGTAGGCTGGACGTACCCACGTCTCGTGCCCTTACTCTAGGGTGCGGGTCGTGACACATTTTTAGTGGTAGCCCATGTAGGTCTAGACTAGAAGTGTAGTGGTATTCGAATTAGAGTATCGCTACAGCCTGCAATAGGATATAGGACATTAATTTTAAGGTACTCAATCACTTTAGGAAAATTTCTTTTATTGCCATCTAAATCCTTTTTGTCAGCTGATCCTTTGAATTATAATTGTCCGCCTTTGTTATTTCGTTTATTTCTCAGAAATTGATACTCTTGTTTGTCTATCTTCAGGATGGTAGACACTCGATCGTAGCGTACCATTCATAGGGATGCCATGGAAGGGACTGCTACCTCCCAGCCAATACAGCGAGGCCAGGGGACTGCAGCTCCTGCCACCTCTGCTCATATTGAGACCTCGGCAGTGGCAGCAGGGGGTATGCTTCCACCGGCTCGGAGGCAGGACCCGGACATCCCAGAGGATCCTTTCCAGCAGCCGCCGCCTACAGGACACGTGGATGCAGCGTAGATGTTCGCGTATTTCCATCAGTTCATGGACCGGCAACAGGCTCGACAGGACAGGGGCATGGAGCTGGCCCTTACGACGGTTGCAGCTCGACCAGTGGTCCATCAGCCGAGGACACCAGGGATTGAGCAGTTTCAGAAGATGATCCCCAGAGACTTTTTGGGGACAGAGGGGATCCTATATTGTCACGCCCCAGAACCAGAATACTGGAGAGCGGGGGCAGACATAGCCAGCTACGTATATGAAATAGAATACATCTCGCTATACGGTCACGGCTGTCTAGATATATGAGGGTTTATCTACAAGCCAACAGTCTCTTAAGGTCATGAACAAGCCTAGTATCTCAATCACAAGCAAGTAAGTAAAATGTTACAAGAAGTATGATCATTAAATATACAATAGTAAGGCATCCCAAACATTACATATTCAGCTGATCATGAAGCTAGTCGTTACAAAATGTTAGGACTAGCAAGAGTTTAGTCATACATGATCAACCCTAGGATCTGTCAATCATGTTACAGCCCGTAGGCAGACAGTAAGTAAAGTATAATCGAGCTAAACAGGTACTCGTCGGCTAAACGCCTCAAAAGAATATTTTTACAATAAAGTGGGAGATCAAAAATAAACCCACTCGTTGCCAGGGTTCCGTCTAGTGGCCACCATCTGGCTGGAAGGTCGGTAGATCCTCCGGAGCTGCTCCAAAATCTGGCCACACAAAACCAGCTGGGTCAGACCCCAGAAAGAGCAAGTGCCACAAAGGAAGCTTCACTTAGAAACTAAAACCAGCAATCAGTACAAGATATAAATAAAAGTAAGAACTGGAAATAAAAAAAATACATCATGATGATATACGACGAGATAACCATGGAACTATTCAGATAACCAGGTTACAACCCGTAAACCAAACAAGGACCGGGGTTGTAACCCTTCGTCTGAACAAAACTTGGAATTCTCACCATTTATCGGTAAAATAAATATAAGCATTCTGGTCATGCAGTAATCAGGATCAGGGCAAGACTAGACTGGTTAGACTCCATCCAATCATTTCACGGCCAAGCAAGAACTACGGCTTGATACTTTAACTAACTAGGGTTGTCATAAGCCTAATTACTAACAAGATGCAGTGAGATTATTCCACAGCCACAAGCCCTGCAGACCATCCAGGTTACCCGGGTTGAAGGATTTAGAGTTAAATTTAGGTGGGTACATCGTCCAGGAAACGAATATACCCTTAGGTAGCTTGAAGGGTGCAACACATGACAGTGTGCTGGAAATGTGCCCTACTCGATGGCAGGCTACAGATCCCAAGGCGTGCCCAGGTAACGGGATTGCATGTAGCTGGGAGATCTCTTTATGACTAATGTATTAATCTAGTTATTTAGCCTTAGTCCATTTCAGTAGGTACTCCTGACCGTGGTACTCAGGAGTCCCATCCTAGACATGATGCAAGATAGGACTGGATTATTTGTACAAGCACAATCGCCCACGGTGTCCAGATTAATTATACAAGTCATGTCTTGTCAGGTAGCCGTCGCAACAGCTTATCAAGAAAAATCATGTCAGGTTCATCATATCAAGTGTACTAGTCAGGAGTGCGCTACGACGGGCCACTATCAGGTCATGTCAGGTTATTATGTCAGGAGTGCACCACTACGGCTAAGGCACATGCGGCCAGGATGGATCTCATGCGGCTGGGGAAGGAGTCGGGTTCATGCGGCTGGGGAAGGAGTCGGGTTCATGCGGCTAGGGAGAGATTCATGCGGGTCGGAGGAACTAAGGACCCATGTGGCCAAGATAAGCTGATGCGGCAGGATAAGGTCCTCAGCCCTATGCGGCTGAACTGACTGGGTCCCATGCGGTCGGAAATACTTGCCGTATGAACTTGTCACACGGTCAAGTCAAGGCAATAGTGCATGCGGTTGGAACCGACTTGCCGTATGAATGTTCATGCGGTCAAGTACACCATGCTGCTCGAGACTGTGCTTCTTCTCCAAATTTCCGAGAAGAAGTACACCATAAGCCATGGCTTCCAAGCTGTATAACTCCATCATCCGGAGCCCAAATCCGAACTTCCATAGGTCAAAATGAGGTAGAACGAGATTCTCTACAACATAGAACCTTCAAAACTCAGAAATAACAGGATTAAGTAGATCAAAACCCAAGAAATCCGAAAATAAAGTAAACTTGGATCTAGAAGAATCTAGCCATAGAAAGTGAAAATGCCAAGTTCTAAAATAAGTTAAAATGCTATAAGGAAGAGAATGAAGCAATAAAATTAGAGTTCCTCCATGAAGCAAGTTGCACTTGCCTAGACCTCTCTCTCCCTTTCTCTGGTAGGTAAGGAAGTAATGGTAGAGAAGATGATAAATGAAGAGAGAGAAAGGAGAAGGGTTAATAAATGGTAGTGGTGGTGGTAGGTAGGTAGGGGGTTCACCCCTTGGTTCATGATGAACCAAGAGCAATCCCAAACCGAACCAAGCCAACCCAAACCAAGAATAAACCAAGCCCAGGGTGGAAATTAAGCAAGAAAATCATGCAATACAAGAATAAATACGTACACGTATTCCAGAAATACGTAATACGAACCACATGTATTACATATATGCCGATGAGTAGATCGAGCATATAGAAGAGATCTTCCGCCTGGCCAGGATACCATCAGATCTTCAGATCGAGGCCGCAGCTTGTCAGATACGAGATCTTGCTCGCACCTGGTATCAGTCAGACCCCAGGATGGAGGTACCTGGGCAGACTTGGGAGCAGTTCGAGGGCTTCTTCAAGAAGAAGTTCTTCCCAGATTCAGCACTCAGAGCCATAGAGTCGCAGTTCGAGAGCCTAGTCCAGGGAAGCCTTTCAGTGGAGGAGTACGCTGGGGAGTTTGGCCGCTTCGACAGGTTTGTAGAGGGCTTGAGCGAGACGGCAAAGGCCCAGAGGTTCCGGAAGGGTCTAGTCAAGGAGGTCAAGTCCTTGACCAAGGGCAACCGGGTTGCCACATTCGAGGAGATCTTGACGGAAGCCTTGTTGGCAGAGGTTGATCTTGAGCTTAGGCTCAAGAGGGGGCGAGACCCAGTCGGGGGCAGCAGCAGCGGAGGCCAGGCCAAGAGGCCCCATATTCAGCACCAGCAGCTGAGGCAGTTCCAGCCGCAGCCGATCCAGCAGAGGCCAGTTCACCAGCAGCAGTTTCAGCATCAGGCACCCAGGCAGTAGATAGTCAGTTGCACCTTCTGCAAGAAGCTAGGGCATGGATGGAACGAGTGCAGGAAGAGGCTCGGGAAGTGCCTTCTTTGCGGAGCGACAGATCACCAGCTGAGGGATTGTGCTAGGTCTGGGGGACGAGTGCCCAGGAAGGAGGAGCCAGGGTTCCAGCAGGCCAGCAGAGGGGACCAGCCCTGCCGACGCAGCAGCAGAGGTTCGTCCAGCACCAGCAGCAGGCCAGGGGAGGCCAACAGGGGCGAGGATGCGCCATGGCAGCAGAGGATGCAGAGGCCATCGAAGAGCTGATTGCAGGTTCAATTCTTCTTGACTCCTGTCCAGCTTTTGCATTATTCGATTCTGGTGCTTCGTATAGCTTTATATCAGTATCTTTTGCGATTAGACACGGTATCATAGCTAAATCGTTGCCTAGGACTTACAAGATCACGACCAGGGGTAGCATTATCCTCTTGAGTGATGTTTGTAAGGGTCGGAGAGTAGTTTTGGGAGGACATGAGTTGGAGGTGAGCCTGCTCGTAATGCCATTGCCGAACTATGATATAGTATTAGGCATGGATTGGTTGAACAAGCCATGCCAGCATTGATTGCAGAGGGGGTAGAGTTCTCTTCAGAGCGTCGGGGGAGCCAGAGTTCGAGTACTCCAGACATCAGGCAGAGCAGAGCAGCGGAGTCTTCTGTGGAGTCTCGGTCGAGGAGCAGGCGATTCCACACCCTTTGATAGCAGATTATATAGATGTTTTTCTAGAGGAGTTGCCAGAATTGCCACCAGACAGAGACATAGAGTTCTCGATAGAATTGGTTCCAGAAGCGGAACCCATCTCTCAGCATGTCTATCGGGTGAACAACAGCGAGCGGGTGGAGCTGAAGAAGTAGGTGGATGAGCTACAGGACAAGGGCTTCATCCGCTCGAGTTCGTCGCCATGGGGAGCACCAGTGTTGTTCGTACCGAAGAAGGATGGGTCAGTACGCATGTGTATTGACTATAGGGCACTCAACAACCTCACGATCAAGAACAAATACCCACTGCCGCGGATCGACGATCTTTTTGACCAGTTGAGCGGAGCTCGGGTATTTTCCAAGATTGATCTGAGGTCGGGATATCACTAGGTGAAGGTGAAGGGGGAGGATATTCCCAAGACCGCTTTCAGGATACGGTATAGGCAGTTTGAGTTTTTGGTTATGCCGTTTGGGCTAACCAATGCACCAGCAGTGTTTATGAACCTTATGAACAAGGTGTTCCACCAGTATATGGATCAGTTTATGGTAGATTTTATTGACGACATCTTGGTATATTCCAAGACTGAGGAGGAGCACGAGGAGCATTTGAGGATCGTGCTGGAGACTCTTAGGAAGGAGCAGCTTTACGGGAAGCTCTCCAAGTGTGAGTTCTTCTTGGACCGGGTGGACTTCTTGGGGCACGTGATGACTGGAGATGGTATCTCAGTTGACCCCAAGAAGATTGTAGCAGTTGAGGCATGGGCAGCGCCGACTTCAGTTGAAGAGATCAAGAGTTTCCTGGGGCTGACAGGATATTATCGGAGATTTGTGCAGGATTTCTCCCGGGTTGCAGAGCCGTTGACTCGTGTAACACCCAGTTTTCTAAAATTAGGGTATTTTTGAAAATTTATTATTTTTATTATTTATTAGTGGTACTTTAGTCATAATATGATTTTTGGGTAATTTTAGTTAAGTTAAACTATTTCTAAAGTCACGACTTATGACTTTGTGACTTACTAGCAAAACCTTAGTGTAAACCCTAGTTTTTCATAACCTAGAGACTAACCATGATCATGTGAGCCTAGCCATAGGTTTAGAACTTCAAATTAGGGCTTTTAGCCTAAAGGGTATTTTGGTAATATTCTAGGATTTATTTAGAATTATTTGGATTTATGTGTTTTTATTATTATTTAATTATTGATTAGTGTCATGATAGTCTCTAACCAAGTTTAGCCTAATCTAGAGATTAGTTACTAACCTAGAATGATGAGGGGATAGATATTTGCATTGGTTAAAGTAAGGTAAATATCTTGATATTTATTTTATTAGATATTTCCATAAAACATTCAAAATATCAACCCCTTTACATGGAAGTCAACCTTCCTTAGCTTGGAAGAAACCCAAGGACACCCCCCCTTGCCATGGCCAGCCATGGGGTACCCCCTACCACTACCCCCTTCCTATATTAACCCATCACATTAATTCATGATCATTTTACATTAATTTTAACCCTTGAAATTCCCATTTCTTCACAAGACCACAACTTGATCAATTTTAATCCAAATCACCTCTAGTTTCTTGCATTGGACTTCCCTATACTAGAGGATACTAGTTAGGGCCTGCTATCAAGGATTTGTGGAGCTTTGGGCATCACCAAGTGGAAAGACACCTCCCCTTTTTTATTGATTTCTATTGGAAATACACAAATAGGTAAATACCCTCAAACCATGTTAATATTGTGTTTTGTCTTCATATTTGCATGCATCTAGGTACCAGGGAACTGTAGGTCATGTTTGGTGAAAATTAGAGTTGGTTTGGTGTCCGTATCGGACACGTATCCTAGGCTAGGAAACCTTGTTTGATGAAATGCCACAAAGGATCTGTTTTTGTCAAAATGTAAAACAAATTATATTTTTGTGTAGCCCTAGACTAGTAGGTCACAACCCAAATGGACTGAGCACGTTTTCGTGCTGTGTCCGTGTCCAAAATGGACACGAACCTACTGTACGAGACTCGCGTGCGTGTCCTGCTACCCCACCCTTCGTGCGCACTGCACAGGCACCTAGGATACGAGAAAATTGACATAGACACGGGGGCAATGTCTGCGAATATGCCTCCAAAGTTTGGTGTCGCGTCGTGTCGTGTCGAGTGAGAAATCTCACTCGCACTGGACACGCGCTGTCAGCACACACGCGCACGGGGGCAACTACGCGCGTATCATGTCGCGCGGACACGACACGTTGGCACCTCGTGGTGACACGAGCGTGTAGCCCATCATGTGGCGTATACGAGGACACGAGCACGAGATGCGTCGTATCCTGTGTCGCGAGCACGAGACGTGCAACCGCGTGCACGACGCTGTGCACGCGTGTGAGTATCAGGATTTACCCGAGTGAGTTTTTTGAGTGTTTGGACACGTCAAACTGTGTCGTGGTATCGTGTCAGGTACTTAGGACACTAGAGGACACTGTGGGACACAGTTACCAACCAATGGAATCGAGCCTTAGTTGGGTTTCGTGTGTGAAATTGGGTTTACCTGTTTTCGAATACACAGTGCATATTTTTCTAGATTTTGGATAAATCCCATTTTTCAAAAATGAATTTCAAATCTATTTTGATTATGATATATGCATGTATACGTGTATTTCAGTGTATATATATGTAGTATATATGTATATGTGTGTGTAGGTGAGGTTTGAGGGTATATGGTTGTGTATATTTGTAGTGGTGTATATATATACATATATATGTATATATGTACTGTGTACTGTGTGTGTGAGGTGTGTGTGTGTTTCTGGATTTCAGAAACCTGAAACCCCCCCTGTGACAGTGTGTTCAGTCCCTTCTCTCTCTCTTACTGTCCAGCTCTCTCTCTCTTTCACTCTCTCTCTCACTTTAAGTCTCTCACCCTCTCACTTTCTTCTCCCCCTATATATATGTAATATATATATATAAGTTTTATATATATATATGTGTATATATATATATATGATATATATATATATATATATATATATATATATATATATTTGTATTAGATTACATTATGTCATTATATATATATATATATATATATATATATATATATATATATAAGTGAGTGTGATTGTAATATATAGGGTATACATACATATTGATATTGGGTAGTAGATAGATGTGTATATCTATATATATATATATATAGGTTATATGAAAACCTATGACAATAGCCTATGGCCAAGTGACTAGCCTATGGCATTGGGGCTAAACCCAAAATTGACCTAATGGCCCAAAACACTAACTAGTTGACCCTTGTTGACCATTGTTGACCAAAGTCAACTATTGGTCAAACCTTGACCTAATTGACCTAGATTTGACTAGGACTAACCTAAAATGACTAGTTTAACTAGTCTGACCATGTTTGACCTAATTACCTTATTGACTAATCTTTGTTTGACCAATACCTTAGTTGGTCTAAGTTTGACCTAGACTTGACCCAGATTGATCATGTTGACTAGTATTTGACTTGTTTGACCATGTTTGACTTTATTTGACCTAGTATGACTTCCTGTGACCTAGTTTGACTGTTGAGTTGACCAAGAGTTGACTTTTGACCAGATTGACCTAGAATTATGTAGTATGCATAGTAGACTTCATTTTCACTATTTAGAATACATGGTGACTTGTGTTGCTCTGATCAGGAGTCAGACACCTCTCCTCAGACAGCATATTCTCTACAGACATTCATACAGCAGGCGAGTACATTCTCTGACCGTTTTATATTTGCCAGGATTTATATTCTTGCTCTAGATTACTTTACTTGATGCTGACACGATTGTTATCACGGATTTGTACTATATGGATCTTTTCATGAGATGTTATCTCCCTCGGGAGCATCAGATACAGCATGTTTGTGCTTTTTACGAATCATCATGTATCTCTATGCTTTCATAGATTCACGAATCGCTTGTGACTCATGTACTCTCATGTTCACAGAGCCTCTCATGAATCTCCTATTTATGGGCTTATCACGAATCTTAACATAACTTGAATGGATCCTTGTGTATTGATTGGGGATGGGGGAGTGGAAATAGTCATGTGGATATTACCCCAGTAGCTATAGTCATAAATCACTCTTAGCTGTAGCCATGAATCTCCTATGCCATTTCACATGTCTATATTTCACTCTGACTCACTAGACACTGCTAGTTCTCTATTATAGTAGATATTTCATTACAGTTATCTCTTTTGCTACATGAATCTTCCTTCAGCGTTTCCTGTATTTTAGTCTATTACATGCTTTATATTTCCTATCATACTATGCACTGCGTGAGATGTATTATGCTCGTTTCTGTCCTGACTGGACCTGTTGAAAATATTACAGAGGATGAGGATGAGGCTCTGGTGTCTACCTATTATGGAGCAGGACTAGATGATACTTACGTTGTGGACCCTCAGCAGGATCAACCTGCAGCTGAGGATGTTGCCCCAGTAGTTTAGGCTAGTTTAGCTAGACAGTCTTTTCTGTATTATCTTTTTGTCTCACATTCTGTGTTGTATTTTGAGATGTGGAGATGTATAGACTCTTAGACTTATTGTATTATGAGTTGACATTCTGATGTTATGTTATCCTAGACACTTGGACTTATTTCATCTATTCTACTGTTCTCTTTGAGTTACTGTCTATCTATCTATCTTTCATTCTTCAGCCTAGATGTGATTGAGATTGTTTTCTGTTTGTCACCTCCATTCGGAGAGCATAAACTGTACAGGTACTTTATATTGTTAGATGATTGACCTAGGACAGCGTTCTACCGCCGACACTGCGGCGTAGGCTGGACGTACCCACTTCTCGTGCCCTTACTCTAGGGTGCGGGTCGTGACAACTCGGTTGACCCGGAAGGATGCTGAGTATGTTTGGTCAGAGGAGTATCAGGCAGCTTTTGATGAGTTGAAGAAGCGGCTTACGACAGCTCCGATTCTGACATTGCCTTCAGGATCAGGTGGTTTCACTATTTATAGTGATGCTTCAGGGAAGGGACTGGGTTGCGTCTTGCAGCAGCATAGGAAGGTGATTACCTATGCTTCCAGGCAATTACGTCCCCATAAAAAGAACTACCCTATCCACGACCTGGAGCTGGCAGCAGTGATATTTGCTCTGAAGTTGTGGAAGCATTATCTCTATGGTGAGAGGGTGGAGATCTTCAAAGATCACAGGAGCTTAAAGTATGTGTTCACTCAGAAGGAGTTGAATATGAGACAGCATAGATGGCTAGAGTTGATGAAGGATTTTGACATCCTACTTCAGTATCACCCAGGGAAGGCCAACGTGGTTGCCGATGCCTTGAGTAGGTATCCGACAGCCATGTATTTGACCATGGATCGGCATTTGCTTGCCGACTTGGAGAGCCTTGGGATTGAGGTGATCGTGCCCAGGGTACAGATGCAGTTATGGGGGATACAGATTCAGTCAGACTTGGTGGAGAGGATCAAGTCGACACAGTTTAAGGACGTTGCTCTGCGATGTCTTCGAGAGCAGGTTCGAGCAGGACTGCTGGAGGGCGAGTTTTCTCTTGCAGAGGATGGTGCCTTGAGGCACGGTTCCAGGTTATGTGTGCCAAACGGAGATCTCAGGGAGCAGGTTATGCAGGAGGCCCATGGATCTCAGTACTCTATACACCCGGGTGCCAACAAGATGTACCGAGATCTGAGGGAGCATGTTTGGTGGTCAGGGATGAAGCAGGAGGTGGCTCGCTTCGTGGCTAGGTGCTTGGTCTGTCAGCAGGTCAAGGCAGAGAGGCAGAGGCCCGGTGGATTGTTGCAGCCGCTGCCCATTCTCGTGTGGAAATGGAAGTATATCACTATGGACTTCGTTTCAGGATTACCGCATACTCTAGGAGGAAAAGACGCAATTTGGGTCATCGTTGACAGGTTGACCAAATCTACCCAATTCTTGCCATTCAAGGTGGGTACGTCTACAGAGAGGCTGGCGGAGATGTATATGCGACAGATAGTCAGGATTCACGGAGTTTCGGTCAGCATCGTCTCAGATCGGGATAGCCGTTTTACTTCCCATTTCTGGAGGAGTCTGCAGACCAGCTTGGACACTCAGCTCAAGTTCAGTACTGCATACCACCCCCAGACGGACGGACAGTCGGAGCAGACTATTCAGACACTTGAGGATATGCTACGGACGTACGTTCTGGATTTTGGAGGTTCCTGGGAGGATCATCTTCATTTGGTGGAGTTTGCTTACAAAAATAGTTTCCAGGCTAGCATTGAGATGTCACCATTTGAGGCTCTGTACGGGCGTAGGTGTCGTACACCATTATCTTGGGATGATGTTGGTGAGCGAGCTTTACTGGAGCCAGAGATGGTTGTTGACGCAGCCGAGAAGGTAAAGCTCATCAGGGACAGACTTTGCGTGGCACAGGACAGACATCGGCACTGGGCCGATAGCCACCGGAGGCCGTTGGAGTTTGAGGTACAGATTAGTGTAGGATTAGATTTAGGTTTGTTTGTTTGTGATTTTTGATCATGTTTGTTTATTATAATTAATTGAGACCTTTCTTGTGTTTAGGTCGGAGACCAGGTTTTCTTGAGGATATCTCCGACTCGTGGTACGATATGTTTTGGTGGAGGCGGGAAGCTTAGCCCGCGCTTCATCGGCCCTTTCGTTATCAGCGGAAGAGTCGGTGACGTTGCATACAGGCTAGACTTGCCGCCTGTACTAGTGGGGGTCCACAACGTATTCCATGTATCACAGTTGAGATGGTACATGGCTGACCCTAGCCATGTGCTCGATCATTCAGAGATTGAGGTTGGGCCTTCTCTCAGCTATCCAGAGCAGCCAGTGGAGATTCTGGATCGACGGAAGAAGGTTCTGAGGAACCAGGTGATACCTTTGGTACGCGTCACATGGAGGCATCATTCTCCAGGAGAGTCTACCTGGGAGCGGGAGGATAAGATGCGCGAGCGCTACCCTTATCTTTTTGGACCGTGAGGTATACTTTATATCCTTCTCATCAGTTGTATTTCGCCTTTCAATTTCGAGAACGAAATTCTTTTAAGGAGGGTAGATTTGTCACTACCACATTTCTAGTATGAGGGTATTTTTGTCATTTTTGGAGTAATTTAAATTTATTAGAATTTATTTGAATTTATGGGAATTTTTAGGAATTATTTTGGAATTGTTTGGACTAGATTGATTTTGACTAGTTTTTACCCTTGTAGACCAACCTAGAAGCTAACCCTAGTTAGTATGGACTTGGTTAGGTTATTTGACTCTAGTCTAACCTAAGCTAACCCTTGGTTTGGTCAATAGACTCTAGTTAGCAATAGGAATTAGAAAGTCATATATCATGGCTTATGATTTAGAATCTTTAATAAATCAATTCAAGCCATAGCCTTGTAGGTTGGCCCAAAGACCAAGAAATTACAAACCCTAATCCCTAGACATTGTTGGCCGGCTACCCTATCCACATTGGGAATATCACCCTATAAATGCTCTCTTAATTTTAGGGTTGCCTCTTTCTTAGGAAAGCTCAAGTTTAGGAAAGAGGTTTGTTTTCTATTTCATTTAATCCCTAGAATTCCATTCCATTTCCTTTTTCATTCAAATCTCTTCCATTAGGTTTTAATATACCTATTCTTGCTGTGATTGAAGTTTTATTTCAGTTTGTTGTGATTTGATTGGATTGGGACATCAAGGAGAAGAGCTCTACAATGGGAGTTTTTCCTAGAAGTTCAACTTGAGGTAACTTCCTCATTCCTAAATGAAATTTTGATTTCTTTACATATTCAGGAAGCCCTAGGAGTCCCCTAAGTGTCTGATTTGGTTTCATGTCAGGTTTCATAAGTTTCATGTCCGTTTGGACACGTATCAGGAACTGTCCTTAAGTGTTTGTCGAAATGCCTCAAAGGGCATTTCGATTTCTTTTGTGCAATGTTTTTGAATAGAAATCTAGGTTTTATCATTGCTTAATGATTTCTATTCCTCGAAGGTAGTGATTGTGTCGGGTTGTGTCGATTTCGACGTGTGGACACGCGCTGCACACACGTGCGCGCGCTCGGGATCTGTCCCCTGCTACTCTGGGGTTATTGAGGACACGACATGCAACCAGGATGCACGAGACTCGACACATACCATGGGGCTATGATTGACATGCCACATGTCAAGTCTCACATGCCCACGTGGCGTGTCGAGAGGGATATCAGTGTCGCACTGATTTTACACTGTGTAGTGCACACGTGAAATTGAGCACTGATACGGCTCTGTAGCTTCAGGCACGACACTCTAGGACACAGTGCAGGTTGTTGGACACTTATCTAGAACCTGGGCGAACCTAGGGTTGCGAGCATGAGGCCTGGGTTGGCCTGTGTCGTGTGCACGACACAAGTGCACGTGTGCCCGAGACAGTGCACTGTTGTGTCTGATTTGAGTTTCCTCTTGTTTGGACATGTTTGTGTCCTCATGCTTGGACACGATGACACTGTTGGACACATACACAACATGTAGATATGTTACCAACCTTTTAAATCGCATTTTAATGTATTTTCATTAATTGTTTGTCATTTTTCCCAATTTCTGAAACAGTAATAACAGTATTCCCATTTCCAATTTTATTCCAGTTTTTAAATTCGATATTGGACAGCTATTTTAACCTATTTATTACTGTTAAAATGTTGGTTTAAGTCCCTAAATCTATTCTCCTATATGTTACCTTGCTGTGTGTCAAATTTTGTGTTGAATGGTGAACTTTTGATTTCGAATTGGGGCTAGGCATGTGTAGCCTACTGAATTCAGTTTCTGAGCTTTGTGAGTTGTTTCCCTTCCCTTTCCTTTACTGTTAAAAAAATTGAACTTGAGTATTATGATTTTGGTTATGATTGATAGTTGAAATCTGAGAATTAGTATAAGACTGAAACCTGAATTGGGTGCTAAATGTTACAAAATCTGAGAATGAAGTTTTGGTTTAAAACTGGAAATTAGGACTGACCCTTACTGTTTTTCCTGTGTATGGTGTCATTCCTCTTTTCAGTCCAGTTTTGATCCATATATCACTCACCACTCACTCACAATTACACACATACTGCCATAGTTTCCAGATTTAATTCCTTTTAGCTATCACACTCTTGTATCCCTAACTCATGACACACACCCTCACACTTTACTACACACTCACTGATTTTGCCCTTTCCAATTCCTGTTCAGCCAGTGAACTAATACACACACACAGCCCCTCATGTATGCCTCACTCATTACTCACCCACACACACAATTTTCCTCACTCTTTCATACACACACTCTTGTCTTCTCTCTCAATCTATATGTATCCTATTTTTCTACGTGATTATTTGCTTATAGGTAATATATATATATATATATATATATATATATATATATATATATATATATATATATATGGTAGTTGTGTAAATATTGGATATCTAGTATTGATACCTACATAGAATGTATGGAATATACAAGTATATATATATGTCACATATATATACAACTTGTGTATTTACTATGTATAGGTAATATATATACATGTGCTAAATAGGCCTAGGTAATCTGTGTATAGCTTGGTGAGCCTAGATTGGGCTTGTACAACCTTATTAGACCTAGAATAGACTTGCTAGACTAGTGTAGACTAGATTGACCTAGTTTAGACTTGTTTAACTTAGTTGACCTAGTTTGATTTTTAGGGTTGACCAGAGTTGACCAAGAGTTGAATTTGGCCTAGATTGACCTAGAAACATGTAGAATGCATAGTAGGACTTTATTATACCATTTTGGACTTGTTGTGACTTGTGCTGTTCTGATTAGGAGCCAGACACCACTCCTCGGACAGTACTTACATATTGGACACTCAGATACCAGGCAAGTACATTCTCTGATCATTTCATATCCTGCTTAGAATTGTTTCCTGCATTAAATTACTTTAATTGTGCTGTCACGACATTATCACGGATTGGTACTATATGGATCTCTTCATGCGATGTTATCCCCTCGGGAGCATCGGGTATATTGTGTCATGTGCGTTTCACTTTCATCATGTACTCCTGTGGTTTCACCATACATGTACACTCTTGTGAATCATGTACTCTTATATTTACGGAGCCCTCATGTATACTATCATGTGCACCCTTTCATAGGACCCCATGTGATATCATGTATAATAACATAACCTGCTTAGATCCTTGTGTATTGATTGGGGAAAACGGAGGAGTGCTAGTAGTCATGTGAACAATTCTATAGTAGTGTAGATCATGTGAAACTCCTTAGTATAGATCATGTACAAATCTGTTCTGTTCACATGTGCTATCCTGTACTCTGACTCACTAGCCACTGTTAGTTCCTTACTTATAGTAGATATTTCTATTACAGTTCTCTCTCTCTGTTAATATACTGTATTCTTCGGCACCTGTATCTTACTTTACTGCATGATTATATTTTTTAACCTGCTATGAACTGTTGAGATGTACTGTACTCGCTCCTGTCCTGACTGGACCTGTTGAAAATATTACAGAGGACGAGGAGGAGGCCTGTCTGGATACTTACTACGGGGCAGCCTTAGATGACACTTGTGAGCTGGACCCTCAGGAGGACCCAGCTCTAGCTGAGGATATCACCCCCATTGCCTAGACTAGTTTAGTTAGGCTTATCTTATCTTATGTTGTCTTGAGACATATTTAGCTAGACTTACTTTCTGTTCAGAGTTGTTGAGTTGTATATATTCTTTCATTCTATATCTGAGACCATGTACCTCTGGATATTTACTGGGATTATCTTAGACTACTTTATCATCTATTTTCCTTGAGTTCTATTTCATATCGTGCTATCTCTTCCTTAGTTGTGATTGAGTTTATTTACTGCTATGTCACCCCCATTCGGGGAGTATAAACTGTTTAGAGATATATTGTTAGATGTATGTTGACCTAGGACAGCGTTCTACTGCCGACACTACGGCGTAGGCTGGACGTACCCACGTCTCGTGCCCTTACTCTAGGGTGCGGGTCGTGACACAATCTAAGTACAATTGTCTAGTTTTTCTGGAGGGTGACGGTAGAGGCTCAAAAGAGTGATATCAATTCTGCCTTACTCCTTGGACGATCGGACGTAGCCTTGGCTCTGAAGAAATGCTCTCGGGATGCGTGGGTAGATTCTTCTGTGCGCCGCCGCTCTCTTTGTGCCTTTTTCTCTCTCTGCGTCTCTTCTCTGTATGTCTTTGTGCTTCTCTTTTTGCAAGGGAATGGCACCTTGCTATTTATAAGAGTGGGGTGTGATAAGTAGGGTTTGCAATGATTGCTCCTTAAAAAGTGGGCGGTTGGGGATTGGTTACGATTTGCCTTGATCATGTTTTGTTGGTAATTAATCTGGGCCGTTAATCTTGATTGCAACAAATCTGGGCAGTTAATATTGATTGCACCAAATCTGCATGAGCAATTAATGTTGATTGCCAAAAATCTGCCTCATGATGATTTGTTGATATCAGCAAATCCGAGTAAATAAATCTTGGTCAATCTTTTACCACGTGTCCCAACTGCCTATTATGTTGATCGCCACAAATCTGAATTGTTGGGATTTAATTAATTCCTGCCACGTGTCCCAACTATTGCGAGCCGCATGAGCAAGGCCTTTAACCGAACCGCATAGGAGTCCATTGATCTGAGCCGCATGGAAGTCCTTCACTCTGAACCGCATGGACATCCTTTAATTTGAGCCGCATGAACGTCCACTGATTTGAGCTACATGGACTTCCTTTAGTTTGTTCCGCATGGATTTCTTTTAATTTGTGCCGCATAGACGTCCTTTAATTTGAGCCGCATGGACGTCCTTTAGTTTAGGCCGTATGGAGGCCCTTGTGACTGAGCCACATAAAGGCCCTTGCAACTGAGCCGTATGGAGACCCTTGCAACTGAGCAGCATAGACGTCCTTGCAACTGAACCGCATAAAAGGTTTTGGAAATGGATCGTGCCAGCTGTAAAGAGTTTCCTCGTCTCTCTAGGAGCACGTCGAGGGTCATCATTTCTACTTTATGTCAGAGCTGTCAATCCGTCATTGTCAGGGCTGCCACTGTGTCAGGACAATTAATAAGCTAACTACTCAGAGCATTTATGGCCCGTTATATGAGGCCACGTGGCTTTCTTCATTTTTTGTGAGTCACATGAAGCTCTCGAGCCTTTTGAGCCGCATGAAGGCTCCTTCAGCTATGAGCCGTATGGGGCTGATTTCCTGGCCGTATAGGAGTTTATTTATATTTTTCCATGCTTCTACAACGGCATAACATACTCCGTAAAACGGGCGACGGTTAAGCCTCGCGGGCTGCTCATTAGGGAGAGACGCGAGGATGTTGACGCCATTTCGGAGGTGAATTGAATTACAACCATCTTCTTCTTTAGCTCTTTTTTTCTGAATTATGACCTAATCATTTTTTTTCTTTGTAGGCGTTAGAAGAAGGGGACTTTTCAGAGCCGGCTGCTGCCTCTGAAGTCGACCCGGCTCTAACTACTATAGTTAGAGATATGAGTGCCGGGATTATTGCTGCCGGGATTCTCCCAGCGACGGCTGAGGTTCCTCCAGTTGTTAACGTCCCAACCCAGGGCGACGTGGTCTCTGCTGAACCCATCCCCGAGACTGTTGAATTTCAGTCGGGTGACGCTGATCTAGTTGTATCTTCTTTCGGGGCGACTGGGGCAGATGAACCAGCTGCCTTTGGGTCAGATGTTGCTGGTGAAGAGACTACGGTGGTTGACAGCGAACCTCAGCCCCAGCAACTCTCCCCTGGTAAGCTAAGTCAAATTTTGACCAGTAAGGAGGTTTATTTGCTCTATCATCACATCCTTCGTGTTAAGCAGATTGATGGTTGCTCCGGACATACAGGTCCTGCTCCTTCACTTCCAACGACGGACATTATTGGGGGAGAGTTCGCCAGAGAGGATCTGGTGGAAGAGAATATGCCTCCTCCTCCAGCTTATATTAAGGGGCCTCCAGCTGGATCGAGTTTAAGAGAGCAAGCGGCGGAATAGCCTGAGCAAGGATAACTGGTGCCTGCACCCTCCTCTGTTAATGTGGGTCTGGAGATCGACCTTTCTGCCCTGCCGAGTCTCCAGATCCTTCGAACGACGGAGGAGGAATTGGCCGCTATTCAAGCGTCTTTTCGCACGAAACTTGTTTCTCGTGTAGTAGGGGCATCAAGTTCCGATGCATCTTCTTCGACACTGCCAGCTACTCTTCCTTTGATGCCGTCTTCTGCAGAAGTCCTGGATGAATCGTCAAAGGATGTGGTTGACAGTTTCTACCGCCACTTGAAGCAAGGGGTTGAGGCCGCCGTTGAGAGGGGACTTCTTTTGCCTTGGCCCGTCAATGCGCCCGTGGCCAAATTGAACTCCTTAGAACCCTCCCCGGTGGGGCAGGTATAGTTGAGCTTCTGGAGCCCAAATTGCTAGAGGCGAATCAGCTTGTGGCCTAGTTTCAAGTACTGCGGCAAGTTTATCTGTCTTCAGCAATAGATCAGGAGCGGGCCTTCCTCATTACTGCCATGGAGAAGATAATGGCTGTACGAGAAGCGTCCAAGCCGACTATAATGAAGGACCTCCGTGATCTCTCTCTGCAGTATGATGAGTTGAGACGCAGGGGAGAGGATTGCATTGCTCGGGAAGCGGCCGCCTCCCGTGGGATAATTGATACGAGAGAGCAGATCCTCGAGCTTCAGAGAAAATTGACTTTCTTGGAATCTGAACTCGAGGCCGCCCGCACGGATAAGGAGCTAATTGTTCAGGAGGCCGACAAAGTCATCCAAACTTCTGCTGGCTTGGAGCGTGCTCTGAAGAGGCTTGAAGATGGCTGGCAGGCCCACGCGCATCTGGAGGATGCGGAGCGGTTGACTCAGGAGGCCGAGCGCCGGGCCAAGCAACAGTTTGTGTAAACTCCCTAAATTTCTACCATGATTTTTTTTATTTATTTACTTTTTTACTTCGTATCTGCACGTCGCATACGAATTCGCTTTGTTGTATTACGTAACGTGCGAAATTCGCGTTTCGTAATTTCTCGACGAGTGCGAATATGTGTCGAGGTACATATTTTAGAAAAATATTTTATTATAAATTTTATTTTATATAGAAAAAGTACATATGTGATAAATATTTTTCATTTGGATAAAAGAGTTATTTTATTCGTCGCTTAAAAAATAAGTAGTGAGTTACAAAATTTTGGTTTAAATAAAATATATTTCGGATATTTTGCGAAATGAAAAATTTGTTTATTTTGCTATGCTTTAAGTATTTATCTTGATTTTCAAAATTAATTAATATTTTATTTTAATATTTATGAAAAAGATATTTTTGAATCTTGTTTTATTCAATATTTGATTAATTATAGTAATTTAAATTTGGGAAAGATTTTATTTTGGCATTAAATTAAAGAAAGTTATCCATATTGATTTGATTTACATTACTTAAATTTTAGATCGATTTAAATAAAAGATGGAATTATCCATCGGGGTTTAAAACTATTACAAATCCTTATCCAACTGGGAATTCCCACCTCCTATATAAGGAGAGGTACTCATCCATCAATTCTCTATATCCACAGAGTGCATCGTGTCTGTGCCTTCCATCCACTATATTTTCTCCTCCATTGTAGTTACAAATTTCTGTTCCGTCCGACAACCCTGGACTCGACGCCTTTCCGTGTCTCGCAGAACACGTGCCAATTTAACAGAGAATCCTAAACCTATCCGCCGTGCCATTCTTGGCCACGGCAACTACAACGCATCACCGCCACCATCGAGATCCTAAATTCCCCAGACCTACGACCCAGCCTCCACTCTCATCCAAAACCTCCACGTCGGCCTCGCCTCTGCCAACACCATTACCGCAATCAGCAGCTTCCCGTTGGCGCCACCGGCACCCTCACCCTTCACCACCGCCATTAACATAACCCCTCCGCCGTCTCCCCAAATCCAGCATCCCGGCCACCGCCGAAATCCTCCTATCCACGAAACACCACCACCACTCGCCGGTAACACCTGTCAAATGCCCAACCCGTCACCACCGTCACCCGCCTTCCCTGCGACCAGCACAACCACTGGCCGCGGCCGCCCAAATCAATATCACCACCCATCCCAAAAATAAAAAGGAAGAGGAGAAAACCCAACTTGACCGAGATCGCCCCAGCAGCCGCTCCACCTCCGTCTTAGCGGTGGCTCCCCCACCGATCGAGCAACCGCTGCGCCATCAATTGGGACTTCTTCCGTCGAGACTATCGTGACCGAAACCCCTCCGCCGCCTCTCTCACTCCGCCCCTCTCCTGTGCACCACCCGACGGCAGCGCCGGCGGCGCACCTCCTCCGCCAGGCCGAGCGTCGCGCCCGCGGCAACCGTGAGCACAGACGACCGCGCGTTCCGACATCTCCTGACCGATCGAGCCCGCGCCTCCGACATCCCGCTCCTCTCCAGCTCCTCCTTCCTCACTCGCGCAACCGCCGTGCTTCGCCGCCGGCCACCGGTGCCGGAGCCGCCCCTCTGGTAAGAAAACCCTCTTCCTCTCCCTCCTTCTGATCCTCTCTCATTGTCATTCTCTTTCTAAAAAGAGAGATTTTAAGAGCAGCTATTACTGCTCTGATATATCATCAGTATTATTATTATTATTATTAATATTATTATTATTATTAGTATTTATTATTGTTATCATTATTATACATTACTGTTAATATTATTATTGTTATTATTATTATTATATTATTATTACTATAAATTATTAGTATTATTGTTATTATTATATCATTAAAACTATTTTTATAATTTTATTATGATTATGATTTTATTATTCGAATTGTTAGTGTATTATTCTCCAAAATACATATTTGACAAAATTTGGGTTTAACCCTAAACTGCTTATGAAAAAAAATATTTTGACTACTAAAAATTTAGTTACCTAGTAAATGCTATATTGACAACTTAGAGTTTTGCCTAAAACAATTTTTATTTTTCAATTATTTTTCTAAAAATTATTTTTTTTAATAAATTGGTAGTTTCCAAATTAAAAACTTATTTTTCAAGTATGTATTTATCTAAAATATTTTGGACTAATGAAAGATATTTTTCAAAGTATTATAAATATTTTTATAAAATAATATATGTATTTCTTCAAATTCCTTTAATTATCTTGATTGCGACTGATCATCTTTCCTATTTCCTCGTGACTTTCGGACCATTACACATCAAACAGGGCCACTGACAGACATAACTTGTCGGATTATCGTACCACATCAGGCGTAACACCAGGCAAGATACCTTACCATTATACTGTTTATATTCAGTATGCATTTTATTATATATCATTGTTCATTATTTCCAGTTATTGCAGTTCTTGATTTACTACATGCTCAGTGATTATTAGTTTACTTTATTACTATCCTTTGGTTGCACATGAACCTAGAATTAAGGGACTACCGTCTGTAGTGTATTGCATATCCCTTGACACAGTTGTACCACGAGGATGTGTGAGATGAGTAACATGTAGAGGTTCTTGTGTGTAGGCTGATCCCCCACGCGCATGCGTTAGGACTAACTGCTAATAGAGGTATTTTATGAAACTTAGCAGTTATTAGAGAAACATGGTCATGGAGGCGACTTAGATAAGTACATTGGGTGGGGAGAATAATACCTGACGTATGGGCTTCGATTGCACGTCCCTTGTAACCCGGAAGCTCCGCTAGAGATACGGGTATGAGCCTCTCAGGTTGGCCACTGTCGTTTTTGAATGTCATGCACTTAGGTCACTGGTGCCCAAGTGGGGACTATACCAGATCCCATTTACAGCCAGGGCTCGTACGTCGAAGGATTGTTTCTCAAATTACGTGTTCACTTTAGTACGGTTAGTTTACCTTATTTATGTCTTGTCACTTTCTATGATGGTGGCATAATTTATATTCAGTATTTATATGGCATATTTATTGTATCTTGTTACGTCCGTCTGAGGACCTAGTTATCTCTCCAGGTGTGTTTTGTGGTTTCTGCAGGTGCTCTAGCTAAGGCCATGACTTGCGCTCTATTCTTCGAGATGTTGCTTTTGGATCATCATCTCCTTCGCTCGATCAATTCATTTTCTTTGTATAAATTCTTCCTTATTTAAATTAGTTGGTAGTGGATTTGTCTCCGCACAACGATTGTATACATGACAAATTTAAAGTTGCTTTATATCATTATTTATCTTTGTGGATGAGATTTAGTGCCTTGGTTACTGTATTTTATAGCATATGTATACATACGACGGCCTATATACTTCGTATGTATACAGCGGGCATGATTACGTTCTAGTCCTTCTATTCTTGGGACTGGGGCATTACATGTTTTTGTGGTGGCCCATGCAGGTCTAGTTTGCCGTTTTGGTTATATGACTATACCGAACGGGCCTGCAATATAGGATTAGAGTTTAGAATCTCATCTACCTACTTGACATCCTTTCTTGACTTCAAATTCCGAACTCTCGTTCGACCTCCTTGACTTGCATCTTGCTTGACTCCTTCTACCGTAAATTCTTAGTTTCGTGCTTAGTAAGATGACTATACTAGTATATGCTCATAGGTCAAACACATGGCTAGAAGGTTACATTGACAATTAATATGCATGGAGATTTTATTTGAGTTATAGAGGCATTTATTTTCCTAGAAATATGATCTTAAGGATTAGTTAATTCTAAGTTGGGTAGTAGCATATTATCGCTTTCAAATGATAGTTGGAATTTTATTTTGATATTACAAGGTGGTATACACAAGAGGATAGCTAGATCGAAAAAACAAATTGATTTGATTTTGAAGGTCCTTGAACATTTTTATGATTATTTGAGTTATAACTATACATCTTTGGAGGGATATAAATTTGATTTGAAAAAGATCATAAATTTCTAAAATGTGGGAGTATAGTTTACGATTAACCAAAATTTGAGGATGATTGATAATTTTGGTAAAATATTTTCTTGAATTAAATTACGGCATATGATCTATGGTTTATAAATTTATTTAGATTTCGAGTTTAAAACCTTGATTATGGATATTTAAATTTTGGAAAAAAAAAAAGAAAAAAAAGAGAAGAATTACTTTTGAAGAGTAGTTGTGACTTATTGGAAGCTAGATATACACATTTGAAGGATGTATAATTAAATTCGGGCATTATTTAAATGTTCTATTTTGTAGTATGAAATTCGACTGATATACTTATTAAATGTTGAGTTTAAGGTTTGGAAAAAAATGATTATTCGATTTACGATATACAAGGGTTGTTTCGAGATTGACTAGAGATTTAAAATTTTGATTAAAGTTGACAGTCTAAGATAATTAGAATTTTTGGCGTAGTATCTTGGAAATTTTATTGAGAAAATTTCGAGGAACTTGAAATTTTAGATTAGATCATATATTGGTAGAGGACCAAGAAGCAAGTAAGGTCACCCTAGTGAGATAGAAGTATTCCACATTAGATTGCCATACCACCTATGATTATGATATTGCATATACACAAGTATAGTTAGTCATCGACCAAACCGATGAACATATCTTTGACTTACTCGACTTTCCCTCAAATCTAGATCCTTATTCGTAACATCTAATTATTTGCAACTTAGAAATGATTAGAACCATCCCATTGACCATACCCTTATCTATGAGACTATTTTCTCTCTAGAAACTGTGCCTCTAACTTATCTTAACTTGATCTACGAGATTTCCTAAATTATCTTTATTTCGTGCTTTAACCTTTTATTCTTGAACATTAATTAGTACCTTATGAAAACCCACTTTCTATTTGATCATTCGGCGTTCCCTATCGTGACTTTGAAATTTGGAGCACAACACTAGACTTTTCCTTCCCACAAATTTCACATACAAGACCTAGACGAGCTCACCTTCATGTAGGTATATCATGTTCCACTAAAACACGTCCCCTTGTACTCTATTTTTATGGTACGACTTTCGGGCCATAAAGACTCAACCATAACCCTTACCATCGCACCAATATGGACTCCACCTCGATTCAAATTTTTCAACCTAATATGTGATGGTGATCTATTAAATACTTAACTTGCGTTTATCTTGCCTGCTTAACCCTTGTCATTTATTTTCATGTCTTATCTCGATTCACTTAGACACATAACATTTTTCGCTCTTCAATATTGCAACCCCTACCATTCTCTCTTCCAATTAAACTGCTTTACTTATATTTTACGATGATTCCTCGATAGTTTATGCAACCTTGTTCCTTGTTTGATTCCCTTATGCGAAATAAAATTGGATCATGACAATCTTTGGTTAGTAGAGGTTAGATTGGAGAACCCCACAACATGGATAAATAATATAGTTGGTTAAGATAATTACAAGATTACGAGGTATAGATGGGACATAAATAAGTGTGCGATAAATCCAAATATATGAAGTAAGGAATGATATACGGTGTTTTGATGAAACACTCAAGCGTAAATAGACTTCTCGAATTTTAAAATCTTGTTTTGAGGTAACTAAATATCGAGTGAAGAATCTTCTAGAGTGTTGGTTGTTTAAGAACCAAATTTATATATTAAATTTATGGATGCAAATTTTTGATAAGGACAATGTTGACATTGCCTTCGATAGCATATAGTGTTATGATGATATTAGCTTTCAAAGATGACCAATTGTTGAAGAAAGAAACCTTTACATTTTTTATTAAGTTCTAAGATGATTATGAATATGAAGTTAAGATGAGTTTCATTTCTACTATCAAAAAGATGAGATTGTTGAATTCAAATTTTCGAGAGAGAGACTAATAAATATTTTAAGAATTTTCAATTATGATCGAGTTATGAAGGTATATTGTTAGTTTTCAAAATTTATCAAATATTGAAGACGGACTTTATCTTGGTACCTAAGGATGCATTGTATAATGACCAACAAATACAAATTGTAGTAAGGAGATTTTAACTTTAACTTGGTCCAATTGGTTGAAAGTTTTGGAATTTTAATTTTAGAGGAAAATTTTTAACTTGGGAATATATATATAAATGAGCTACGAAGATTATGGAAGTCAAAATTTGAGACTATCGAAAATTCTATGACGAAATAGAGGAAATTAGAGTACATTTATAATCATATTGGTTTTGTTTAAGGGGACGTGGAACGGAAGTAATTTTTGGAAAGAACGATTTATGATAAGAGAGATTACATGAATATTAATGATATCAAAGGATTAAGGAGTTTATTACCTACTTATGAGGTTGTCCCTTTTTAAGGTTAATGTTAAGGTTGATTGAGCTTAGTCATTGATTGGTTATCATATACATGATCGTAATTTAAATTGAAACCATCGAAATTTTCTGTTCTTGTCGCTCAAATGACATATTGCTATTGAATTGTCGCTCGCCTCATCGTTGAATATTTTGTTTGCATTCTCGTCCCAAGAAGATCTCATAAATCTATTCGAATAAACCCGTTCCATCCCCTTCGCCCTACCTACCCTAGTTACTCCTAAATTTTGAGGACGAAATTCTTTTAAGTTGGGTAGGATGTAAACTGTAACACCCAGTTTTCCAAATGAGGGTAATTTTGAAATTAGTAATTATAATTATTAATTATTGATATTTATTACATATTATGATTTTTGGTGATTTTTAATCATTTTTAAACTATTTTAAATCATGACTTGTGATTTGGGTGTCTTGCTAGTGTAACCCTAGAGACAGCTTAACCTAGAGCCTAGCCATGAGATTAGGGTGTTCCATTTATCATTTTTAGCGTAGAGGGTATCTTGGTCATTTTAGGATTTATTTGAATTTATTATGATTTATTAGAATTTGTGTGCATTTATTATTAATTAAATATTGCTATGTGTTATGTTAGTCCTTAACCTAGAAGTTTAGCCCTAACCCAGATTAGACATGGCCTAGACTAGGGTTAGTTAGCTTGGATTAGTCATAACTAGTCATTTGTTAGAATGATCAAGTTAGACTAGCTAGTTATAGTTAGTTGAGGCTAGCATTGAAACCTAGGTTCCATTCTAGCCATCGATTTGACATGATATGAGGGTGACCATTGGATGGGATCCCAAAACCCTAGAAGTGGCCAGCCCAAAACCCTAGGTGAGCCTATTTAATCCCTCCCAAATCATTGCCTCCTTGTTCATTCTCTCTCTTTTCAAGAACAAGGTGAGCTCAACTTCATTTCTTCATAACTTTCCCATTTTAGGTCCTTTTTAGCTCAAATCTTTTGCACTAGGTTCTAATCCATCCCTTCTTGCTGCTCATGGAGAGTATTCTCAGGTTTGGACCAACTTGGAGAGTTTGGCTAACAAGGAGAAACCCCCCTTTGGAGCTTTTCATTGGAATTTCAACCTATAGGTAAACCTTCATAAACACCACTGAAATTCGATTTCTTTGCATGAGTGAATTGCCCTAGGAGTCCCTTAGCTACTGGCATAGGTGTGGTGTCGAGTCATGTCAATTTCGTGTCCGTATCGGACACGTATCATGTTGTATTGTTAAGTGTTTGTTAATTTGCCACAAAGGGTTTAAACTTGATATTTTTGGAAAGTGTTTAAATGGATTTGTTGTATTATATATATATATTGAATTCATGCTTGACTGAGCACGAATTCGTGTCTTTGTCGTGTCTAAATCCGTGTTGGACACGCTGTGCGCTGGCCCGGTCGAGTGTCCTGCTGCTCGGGCTTCGCATTGGACACGACACAGCTCTGTTTTGCACGAAAATTGGTGAGCTCATGGGAGAAATGTCTGCGAGCATGCCCCCAAGGTCCCATTGAATTTTGTGCAGTAGTTTGGGAGAAACCATGGCCGTACAGGTTTTGCATTGGCCGTGCGAGCGCGATCAGAGACCACTGATACGTGTCTCGTGCTCAGGACACGCGTGTTGTGGACACGTTGCAGACACTCGAGGACGTAGCCCTATCATTGGCGCACACTAGGACACGAGCACGAGCCCTATGGTGTCGTGTATCGTGTCCTAACACGCTCTGCACCTCAGCACGAGGCTGCTGATACTATATATTTGGATGCAATGGTTTCTTTGTTTTAGACACGTCGTGTCCCACTTTGGGGATACGACACACACTGTGTGGCATGTGCACATGTAGCCCATGGGTTACCAACCTTTGGTTTTGACTTGTTGCTCGAAATTCAGTTTCGATTTAGGTTTTTTCTCAATTTCTGATACTTAACTCCCTGTTGTGAAATTCTGAGATTCGAGTTTGATTTTACTGATTCTAATTGATTTCTTTTGCAATGTTTAATTCATCTTCATGTATCTTGGTTTTAGTCTTATGTTAGGGTTCTCATGTTGGGTGTTAATCATTAGTTGAATCACATGGAGCTGTTGATTTGAACTATCAATTGACACAGTGAGCATTGTTTCTCAAATCCTGATTTTGATTCCTGTTTTCAACTGATATGTGATGTTAAACTGCCATATTAAATTGTATACATGTATACTAGTTTACATTCAGATTAGTTATAATTTGTGTGGGATCATGGATTTTGAAATTGGTTGGTTATAGCTACATTGATTCCTTTTCCTGATACACAATATGGATGATGATAGGCATGATATATACTAAATACAAACTGAATGTATGATGCCTGAGATAACTTAGGTATTATGAACGTATGGAGATAATGTTCTAAACTGAAATATAGGAAAGAGATTAACTTGGTTACATGAACAAGAGAACTGAGATAATGAAGCATGTAGGTTCCTAACTGAACTGTGAGCATGTTACGCATATGTGGACAATGAATGCACTATCAAATGCATTTATAAATATGAATGTATGTAATATGATATGTACGCACACATTACATTGGTTTGATAGTATCACCCACATCACACATGCCTAAAACTGAGACACAAATTGACACGCACAGGAAAACCTGTCACACATATTGCACAACTGAAACATGGAACCCCCTGCCTTGTTCTGAAACCTGGGAACAGTCCCTACATATACAGCCCTATAACCTGTCATGTAACCCCCTTATTAGACCCTCACATTTCAGTCCTAAAACCCATTTAATGGCTGTCCATATTAGCCCATCAAACCACCCATTTAGCTGTCCTAATATCCTCCATTTTATTCCCCATTACATGCTTAAACAAGCCCACATTGTTGTCCATTAACAGCCCCAATATCCAGCCTCTTTCAGTCCATCTGTAGCTGTCCTAACATGTCCTAATAACAGTCCCAAAACCATACATGGCTGTCCATGTTAGACACTTGTTGGCTGCCCCAATGACAGTCCCTAACACCCTTGTGGCTGTCCCTTAACAAGCCCTTGGCTGTCCACAATATCAGCCCATTTCACCCCTGTTAACACCCCCTAAAACCACCCATAACAGCATATGCAGCCCTATACATACATGTATATTCAGCACCCTGTTTTACTGTTTTCCTAGTCCTATTCTTATGTACACACACATGAACACAAATGTAAAATCTGAGAACAATAGCCTATGGCCCGTGCACACCATAACCACACATTAAACTTTATGTACACACACACACACAGGTTTCACACCCTCTTGACACTCTCACACACACACACACTAGTTTGATTAATGCACTAAGACACTATACCAAGACACCTTGCTCATATGTACATACACAATGCACATGTGACCTTTCCTATTCCTCTATGTGTATGCATATATACATATGTATATATATATATATATATTTTTTTTCTAGGTTTCACACCCTCTTGACACTCACACACACACACACTAGTTTGATTAATGCACTAAGACACTATACCATGACACCTTGCTCATATGTACATACACAATGCACATGTGACCTTTCCTATTCCTCTATGTGTAGGCATATATACATATGTATATATATATATATATATATATATATATATATATATATAAATATATAAATATATATATATATATATATATATATATATATGTGAGATGCACAGAATCATGTACCCTATATATTATATATGTGTGTTACTATATTATTTTACATATATTGATATGTATATATGTGGGTACAAGATATATGGCCTAGTGTTAAATTCTCTTTTCAGGTACACCTCCATGTTCACACACACATAGATATACATGCAACCCTTCTCTCTTATTATACAATGTTGATAAATAGCTAAATGTGAATGTGCCTTGATGTGTGGCCTGTGTTTGGCTTGTATAGCCTTGTGATTGGTGTGTGATTGCTAGACTAAGCTTGGTTAGGCCTAATAAGACTTGTTGGGGTTAGGAGTGGCCTAGTTGACCTAGTTTGACTAGTGTAGTTGACTGGAGTTGACCAAGTGTTGACTTTAGTCTAGTTTGACCAAGACAGCATGCAGATGCATTATAGATTGCGTTTATCATCCTTTGCATACATCTTGACTTGTGTTGCTCTAACTAGGAGTCAGATACCTCATCTCGGACAGTACATTTACTTCAGACATTCAGATACCAGGCGAGTACATTCTCTGATCATTTCATATCATGTTTAGAATTATTTTCCTGCTTTAAATTACTTTACTTGATACTGTCACGTTGGTCACACGGATTAGTACTATATGGATCCCTTCTTGAGATGTTATCCCCTCAGGGAGCATCGTATACTACATGTTCTGTGCGTTTCACTTACATGGTGTATCACTATGCTTCATGGTTCATTGATCACTTGTGACATGTACTCTCATGATCACAGAGTCTTCCTTGATTCACCCATTTATGGGTATTCCTAGAATCACCCATTTATGGGCCCTCCATGTATCACCCCTTGTGGGCCTTTGCATGGAATCATAACATAACCTAGCTGGATCCTTGTGTATTAATTGGGGGTACGAGAGAGTAGAAGTAGACATGTGAATAATATCAAAGTAGTATCTCACCTTATCACCTCCGTAGGGTCTCATCAGAATCTCCTATGCCATTCACATGTTTATATTGTACTCTGACTCACTAGCCACTGATAGTTCTCTATTTACAGTATATATTTCCATTACATCTTTTTCTGTTTACATCATGTACTTCTTTTAGTTCATGTATCTTACTTTACTGCATGATTATATTTTCTAACTTGCTATGATCTGTTGAGATGTATTGTGCTCGCTCCTGTCCTGACTGGACCTGTTGAAAATATTATAGAGGACGATGAGGAGGCCTGCTTAGATACCTTCTATGGGACAGCTCTAGAGGACACTTGTGATCCGGACTGCCAGCCAGATCCCTTAGTTGTAGAGGCTGATGTACCCTAGATAGGCTTATATTATTTTCTTGTCTTTGAGTTGAGTTGTATATTCTTTACTTTGAGTTGTATTTGGAGTTATATTATTCTGGATGTTGTTGAGTTTATCTTAGACACTTAGCTTTATCTCTCTATTTGTATTTTTTGTGGATTGAAATTCTTATCTTTCATATCATTCTATCTTATCGTATTCTACCTTAGATGTGATTGAGATATATCCTGTTATGTCACCACCATTTGGGGAGTATAAACTGTTTAGCATTATATTGTTAGATGTTGTGACCTAGGACAGCGTTCTACAGCCTACACTGCGACGTAGGCTGGACATACCCACGTCTCGTGCCCTTACTCTTGGGTGCGGGTCGTGACATAAACCCCCTAAATTTCTACCATGATTTTTTTATTATTTATTTATTTTTTTACTTCGTATCTGCACATCGCATACGAATTTGCTTTGTTGTATTACGTAACGTACGAAATTCGCATTTCGTAATTTCTCGACGAGTGCGAATATGTGTCGAGGTACATATTTTAGAAAAACATTTTATTATAAATTTTATTTTATATAGAAAAAGTACAAATGTGATAAATATTTTTCTTTTGGATAAAAGAGTTATTTTATTCGTCGCTTAAAAAATAAGTAGTGAGTTAGAAAATTTTGGTTTAAATAAAATATATTTCGGATATTTTACGAAATGGAAAATTTGTTTATTTTGCTATGCTTTTAGTATTTATCTTGATTTTTGAAATTAATTAATATTATATTTTAATACTTATGAAAAAGATATTTTTGAATCTTGTTTTATTCAATATTTGATTAATTATAGTAATTTAAAATTGGGAAAGATTTTATTTTGGCATTAAATTAAAGAAAGTTATCCATATTGATTTGATTTAGATTACTTAAATTTTAGATCGATTTAAATAAAAGATGGAATTATCTATCGGGGTTTAAAACCATTGCAAATCCTTTTCCAACTGGGAATTCCCACCTCCTATATAAGGAGAGGTACTCATCCATCAATTCCATATATCCACAGAGTGCATCGTGTCTGTGCCTCCCATCCACTATATTTTTTCCTCCATTGCAGTTACAAATTTATGTTCCGTCCGACAACCCCGGACTCGACGCCTTTCCGTGTCTCGCAGGACACGTACCAATTCAACAGAGAATCCTAAACCTATCTGCCGTGCCATTCCTGGCTACGGCAACTACACCGCATCACCGCCACCATCGAGATCCCAAATTCCCCCGACCTACGACCCAGCCTCCACTCTCATCCAAAACCTCCACGTCGGCCTCGCCTCTGCCAACACCATTGCCACAATCAGCAGCTTCCCGTCGGCGCCACCGACACCCTCGCCCTTTACTACCGCCATTAACACAACCCCTCCGCCGTCTCCCCAAATCCAGCATCCCAGCCACCGTCGAAATCCTTCTATCCACGAAACACCACCACCACTCGCCGGCAACACCTGTCAAATACCCAAACCGTCACCACCGTCACCCGCCTTCCCTGCGACAAGCACAACCACTGGCCGTGGCCGCCCAAATCAACATCACCACCCATCCCAAAAATTAAAAGGAAGAGGAGAAAACCCAACCTGACCGAGATCGCTCCAGCAGCCGCTCCGCTTCCGCCTAAGCGGTAGCTCCCCCACCGATCGAGATACCGCTGCGCCATCAATCGGGACTTCTTCCGCCGAGACTGTCGTGACCAAAACCCCTCCGTCGGCAGCGCCGTAGACGTGCCTCGTCGGATCTGGCCGCCGCTCTCACTCCGCACCTCTGCCGTGTACCGCCCGACGGCAGCGCCGGCGGCGCACATCCTCCGCCAGGCCAAGCGCCGCGCCCGCGGCAACCGTGAGCACAGACGACCGCGCGTTCCGGCGTCTCTCGACCGATCGAGCCCGCGCCTTCGACTTCCCGCTCCTCTCTAGCTCCTACTTCCTCCCTCGCGCAACCGCCGCGCTTCACCGCCGGCCACCGGCGCCGAAGCCGCCCCTCTGGTGAGAAAACCCTCTTTCTCTCCCTCCTTCTGATCCTCTCTCATTCTCATTTTCTTTCTAAAAAGAGAGATTTTAAGAGAAACTGTTACTGCTTTGATATATCATCAGTATTATTATTATTATAATTATTATTATTTGTATTTATTATTATTATCATTATTATACATTACTGTTATTATTATTACTATTATTATTATATTATTATTACTGTAAATTATTAGTTTTACTGTTATTATTATATCATTAAAATTATTTTTATACTTTTATTATGATTATGATTTTATTATTAGAATTATTAGTGTATTATTTTCCAAAATACATATTTGACAAAATTTGGGTTTAACCCTAAACTGCTTATTATAAAAAATATTTTGACTACCAAAAATTTGGTTACCTAGTAAATGCTATATTGACAACTTAGAGTTTTGCCTAAAACAATTTTTCTTTTTCGAGTATTTTTCTAAAAATTATTTTTTTAATAAATTGGTTGTTTCCAAATTAAAAACTTATTTTTCAAGTATGTATTTATCTAAAATATTTTGGACTAATGAAAGATATTTTTTAAAGTATTATAAATATTTTTACAAAATAATATATGTATTTCTTCAAATTCCCTCAATTATCTTGATTGCGACTGATCATCTTTTCTATTTCCTCGTGACTCTCGGACTATTACATATCAAACATGGCCACTGGACAGACATGACTAGTCGGATTATCGTACCACATCCGGCGTAACACCAGGCAAGATACCTTGACATTATACTATTTTTATTCAGTCTGCATTTTATTACATATCACTGTTCTTTATTTCCAGTTATTACAGTTCTTGATTTACTACATGCTCAGTGATTATTTGTTTACTTTGTTACTATCCTTTGGTTGTACATGAACCTAGAATTAAGGGACTACCGTCTGTAGAGTATTGCATATCCCTTGACACAGTTGTACCACGAGGATGTGTGAGATGAGTAGCATGTAGAGGTTCTTGTGTGTGGGCTGATCCCCCATGTGCATGCGTTAGGACTAACTGCTAATAGAGGTACGTTATGAGACTTAGCAGTTAGTAGAGAAACAGGGTCGTGGAGGCGACTTAGATAAGTACATTGGGTGTGGAGAACAATACCTGACGTATGGGCTTCGATTGCACTTCCCCTGTAACCCGGAAGCTCCGCTAGAGATACGGGTATGAGCCTCTCAGGTTGGCCACTATCGTTTTTGAAAGTCATGCGCTTAGGTCACTGGTGCCCAAGTGGGGACTATACCAGATCCCATTTACAGCCAGGGCTCATGCGTCGAAGGATTATTTCTCAAATTGCGTGTTCACTTTAGTACGGTTAGTTTACCTTATTTATGTCTTGTCACTTTCTTTGATGGTGGCATAATTTATATTCAGTATTTATATGGCATGTTTATTGTATCTTGTTACATCCCTCTGAGGACCTGTTTATCTCTCTAGGTGTGTTTTGTGGTTTCTACAGGTGCTCTAGCTACGGCCATGACTTGCGCTCTATTCTTCGAGATGTTGCTTTTGGATCATCTCCTTCGCTCGATCAATTCATTTTCTTTGTATAAATTCTTCCTTATTTAAATTAGTTGGTAGTGGATTTGTCTCCGCCCAACGATTGTATACATGACAAATTTAAAGTTGCTTTATATCATTATTTATCTTTGTGGATGAGATTTAGTGTCTTGGTTACTGTATTTTACAGCTTATGTATGCATACGACGGCCTATATACTTCGTATGTATACAGCTGGCATAATTACATTCTAGTCCTTCTATTCTTGGGACTGGGGCATTACAGTTTGAGCGGTCGACGGTCGTGCTGAGGGACCGTCTCAGAGAATTATGTGTAGTCGAACCATAGCCGGCCTTTTTTCCTTTCTTTCTTTGTTATTTCCCTTGATTTTAATAGGGACACGGTCCCCGAACATGTAGTACTTTTGTTCTTCAATAAATGACTATGTTTAAACCATCCATCATCTATTGTACTTGTACCATATTTTTGGTATTATGATGTTTGCCCCACTGGAGGACTTTTATGGACCTATTACCCTTGGCATACCATGGTTTTAGGTATGGATAATAAGTTTGATAGAGATACCTAGAACGATTCCATGGTGAGACATAGAAGTTCTTGGAATTGGGCGAAAGAATGCTATGGAACAGCTGGGCTCCAAAGGCATGTAATAATAAGAAAAGAGGCGCATGCACTAGGGGACCTAGTACAGCATTTGTGGTCAACTGCGGACATTTGTGGTCAACTGTGGACATTTGTGGGCCTATTATCCTTGGCGTACCCTGGGTTTTTTTCGGGTACGGATAATAAGTCGAGGAAAAACCGTCATACTTACTCAGAGGTAATATGGACATGGTAAATATGAGGGTTTCTTCAATGGAATCTTCCTACAAAGAAGTAATGAGGACGTGGTAGGAGTGGACACCATGAAGGGTACATAGAACAAGTCAGAGGTAATATGGACGTAGAAGTTTTACGTGAGGGGTTGTTTGTTTTTTACGGAAGTGGAACAACTCAGAGGTGACATCTACGTGGTTGTTTCGGGAAATTTGTGGATCTGTTACCCTTTTTATGCACTGAAAGTGCGGGTAATAGATCATGAGGAGGATGCTCTTTCAGGAAGGAAGTTCAGAGCTATGATCATGCATGACTTACTACCCAGAAGATGCGATATAGATTAATTTGGGATGACCAGAGTGTAAGTTCAGTGGTACTTGAGGGTACATAACTTAACGGTCGGGTAGATTTGGAGGATGTCGTTTAGACATAATACTTCTTCAGAAACTTGCCGTTGACAGGCAACATGAGCAAGTCTCCATTTTGTTTTGCAAGGCGGTAAGCACCATTGGAGAATACAGCCTCGATGACAAATGGGCCTTCCCACTTTGGCTGGAATTTGTCGACAGTTTTGTGAGTCATAACCATCGGCCTCCGAACTGACAGAACGAGATCGCCCACTTGGAATATTCTGAGTTTAACCTTCTTGTTTAAGGCTCGAGAGATGCGTGCTTGATACAACTCAATTTGTTGTTGAGCTAGCAGACGCTTCTCATCTAAGGCCTCCAACTCTTGTAGCCGGTGACGGTAATTATCATCCGTCGTCAATCGATAGGTGAGGGCGACGCAGAGTGAGGGGATTTGAGTCTCCAGTGGGAGAACTTCCTCACTCCTATAAACCAAAAAAAATTGTGTGTTCCCGGTAGCCGTCCGGACTGTAGTACGGTACGCCCATAAGCATTCGCCAAGCTTTTCATTCCAGTCGCGTTTGTTAGAAGACACAAACTTCTTGAGCAAGTTGATTATAGTTTTGTTGAATGCTTCTGCCAACCCATTCACCACTGGACTGTATGATGTTGAAGCAACATTCTGGATCCGATGTTTGTCGTAAAACCGATAGAAGGTGTGGCTTGCGAACTGTAGACCATTGTCGTAGATGATCCTTCGAGGCAGTCCGAAGCGATAGATGACGTGATTCTTGAGGAAGCTGATCACATTTGACGTCTTCACCTCTGCAAGCGGGACAGCTTTCGTCCATTTAGAGAAGTAATTTGTAATTGCCAGTATGAAGCGGTGCCCTCTGGATGAAGGTGGGGTGATTGGACGTATAATATCCATTCCCCATGCCTCAAATGGCCAGGATGCCATCGTCGGATGTAGGAATTCAAATGGTTGGTATATAAAATCTGCATGGACTTGACAAGCTTTACACTTTTTTGCGTAGTCTATTGCAACATCCACCATTGTAAGCCAGTAGTAGTCCATCCGATGAAGGCGATCTTGCAATTTCAGGCCAGGCTGATGGGCCCCTTAATCGCCGTCATGTGCTTCACGTATAGCTTCTTTGGCTTCTGTATCGGAAAGACACCGAAGCAGTAATCCATCGCATGACCGCCAATACAGCATCTTTGTTTCGGTATCATAGAAGAATCTGAGAGAACGTCCACTAATAGAGGTGGCTTCTTTCGGGTTCTCCGGCAAGATGCCATAAACTGCGAAGTCAATAAATGGGAGCCTCCAATCCTGTGTCTCGTCGACCGTCAGGGCAGAATGACTCTCAATAAATTGGACGTTGTTCTTCGGACAGACTAATTCATGACCTATTACGACCACCAAATGATGAGTATATTTTGGGACCGCCAGGGAAGCGGCCAGTCCTGCTAAGGCATCGGCTTCAATGTTCCGGAGTCTCGAAACATGTTCTATGAAGAACCCTTTCAGAGACGTAATGGTTGTGATCGCTATCTGATGGAAGGGGATCATATCCTCATGACGAACTTCATATGAACCCCGGATCTGATTGACGATTAACTATGAATCGCCATATGCCTTTAGGTACTCTACCCCCAGTTCTTTTGCAAGTCGGAGGCTGATAACCAAGGCGTTGTACTCGGCCACGTTGTTCGAGCAGGATTCTGTAAGAGAATATGCCCGGTTGATCACCAAGCCAGAGGGAGAAATCAGTACCACTCCGACCCCCACGACAATGTTGCCCTTGGGCCCGGTTCTTGAAGCACCATCGAAGAACATTCGCCAGGCGGAATCATCGAAAGCTATGTTTGAATTGGCAACCTCGTCTGGAATCTCTTAATATATTTTGGTTGACTCCGAACTTGGATGGGCTGCTAAAAAGTCCGCCAGTGCTTGACCTTTAATAGCCTTTTGCTGGACAAAGATCATGTCGTAGGGAGACAATAATATCGCTCAGGTAGCGAGGCGAGAGCTGAGTGCACCCGGCTTGGTCAGGAGGACCCTGAGGGGGTTAACTCTTTATATGACATTGATGGTTTGTCCTGTAATATAGTATCGCATCTTCTGGATAGTGAACACAAAAGCAAGACATTCCTTCTCCATGGTGTATCTATGTTTAGGCCCAATCATCATTCGGCTGAGGTAATAGATAGCTTGTTCATGCCCCACATCATTGCTCTGTACTAGTAGAGCACCGAAGGAATGTTCCGTTGCTCGTACATAAAGAAAGAACGGCTTTCCAGCAACCGGGGCTACCAAAACTGGAGGATTTGACAGATATTCTTTGATGTTATCGAACGCGTGTTGGCACTCTTCCTCCCATACGAATGAGATACCCTTCTTCATGAGGTAGGTGAATGGTTGACATCCCTCGGAGAGGTTAGAGATGAACCTTCTAATGTAAGCTAGCCTCCCTTGAAGGCCTCGGAGTTCACGAAGATTTTTTGGGGGACCCATATCCATGATTGCCTTCGTCTTCTCCGGATCTATATAAATTCTCTGGGCAGTAATGATAAAATCTAGGAATTTTCCACTAGATATGCCAAAGAAGGATTTGGTAGGATTCATCTTCAGGTTGTACGCTCGCATCAGGTCGAATACCGTGCTCAGATCCTGCAGATGGTCTCCCTTAGAGCGGCTCTTGACAGCGATGTCATCAACATAACACTCCAGGGTCTTACGCAGGTGATCTCTGAAGATGACACTCATGGCTCTTTGATATGTGGCACCGACATTCTTTAAACCGAAAGGCGTGACTGTGTAACAGTATACGCCAATCGGTGTTCGGAATGATGTATGCTTTTTGTCGTCAGGAAACATCTTGACTTGGTTGTATCCTGAGAAGCCATCCATGAATGACATGCGCTCAAAGCCACATATATTGTCGATCATGATGTCCGTGATGGGAAGAGGGAACTCATCTTTGGGACATGCTTCATTTAGATTTCGAAAGTCGATGCAAATTCAAATCTTTCCATTCTTCTTGCGGACTGGCACTATGTTGGCGACCCAGTCTGGACGTTGCTTCTCCCGGAAGAGGCCGCTGGCTATCAGTTTATTGACGTCAGCTTCGATAGAATTCATGATGTCCGGGCGGAAACGTCTTTGCTGTTGCTTGATCGACTTTGTATCTGGATGAATATTGAGTTTATGAAGTGCGACCTCGGGGTCTAGCCCTGGCATGTCTTCATAGCTCCAGGCGAATACGTCAATGTACTCTCTGACGAGTTGCAAAAGCGCCTCCCGCTCTTCGTCTGTCAGGCTTTTGCTGAGGAATTAAGATTGGCTTTGGAGAAGACTCATCGTCGAGGTCAACTTGTATAATCTCATCTTCAGCAGGAGGTTCACGAAGTTCGAAGCATTTCTCCCATTGTGCGTCTAGTTGCTGGACCCAATGTTTTAACTTAAAAAGTTCGTTACATCTTCATCTTCTTCGTAGGCATCAGCAAATGCCATATTGACAGACAAAACTTGCCTGAATACGTCCCCGATGCTGACATCTGAATCAGAAGTTGGTGATCCGGTTGAATGTGAATGCGAGTCACATTCCTCATCTGATCTTTCAGGGGTCGTTGCAGGTGTAACATAGCCTAGCCCACATCTGGTCTTATTGTAGTAATCCTACGGTTTTCCAGCCGGGACTGGCAACTATAAGGGTAACCGTCGACCAATGCCATAGTTTAAGCCTGGCGTAGTTTCCAGATCATTCCCCTATTTTTGCATGAGTTACATGGATTGAGAACTATACAAATAAAAGGGGCAGTCTTCCGGTGTCGGGTTCGAGATCAACTTCTTCTATCCTGAAGGGCTGTGGATCATTCTTCTAGCCGAAGATGATTGGATGATCCTCTCCCTCGACTATGAAGCAAGCGTCTTCCACAGGAGTATGTTGGTTTACGGTGTAGACATTTGTCACCTGTGTGTGTAGGTGGGTGTGAGACTTGTCTCACAGTATCGGTATTTATATACGAATACGTATTTTGTATTGTATTTCATATTTTCTCGGTTTTCAGAACGCTTTAAAATTTTCCCAAATTACAGATTTTCTCCTTGGCCGATATACCGACAGTGTACCGGAGTATACCGACGGCATACCGCCCAGACAGATTTTCCACATTTTAGATATTTTCGATTTCGAATATTTTCGTGAATAGTGTTTCCGATATTTTCATGAATAATGTTTTAGATATTTTGATGAATAGTGTTTAGATATTTTCGTGAATAGTGTAGACGCATTCTATTATCCAATGGATAATTGGTTTTCTTTCAATGGCTAGGATTTACCTAGAATGTGACATGGATCACGATCCAACGGTCATGATTAATTCACCCTCTCTATATATATCCTATGAGTTTCTCTCTCCTCTCTCTTTTCTTTCTTTCACCATTTCCCTTTCACTCTCTTCCCTCTTCCTCAAGCTTAGGAAGGCTTGGCCTTGAGGCCTAGAGTGTGGTTTCGGAACTCCTCTTGGTGGTGGAGTAGAAGATTAGGCTCAATTGCTAAAACCTAGGCAAGTACATCTTGCTCAAAAGTGACATGACCATGCTATAATTTTATTTTCCATAGAAATTAAAGTTTTATTGTTCTATAATATGCACCTCTAAATTGTTAACATCTTTAGTATATAGCACTTTTGGTTTTGATCGATAATATTGCGTAGATCTGAGTTTCTAGATATGATTTTCGAGTATTTTGAAGTTTTGATCTATCAAATATTTTAATTTGTGAAAACTAATACTTCCATGTTGTTGGAAATTCAATTATATTCAATTATGACTTTTGAAAGTCCGAATTTCGATTTAAAACGAAGTTTTTATGGCCGATACAAGTTTTGAGTTCAAAAATCAAATTTCTGTGACGGTTCGGAAAATACGTCAGAAATCCGCAGAAATCCGTCGGAAAATCCGAACTTGCACCATAAAACTTGCTGTTACACTTCGGAAAATCTGCCAAAAATCTGCAATAATCCGCCGGATAATCCGGTTAGGCTGTTTTTGTCTGTTTTTGCCCGTTTCTGTCCGTTTTTGTCCGTTTTTGATATTTTCTCGATTGTAATGGACTCTTAACATGATTAGATGACCTTGGATAGTTAAAGAATGATTGTACACTCTGTATACATGGTACATGCTTATGTTCACGTATTGTTCTATGTCCAGATTATAGATAATGGCTTGTTACGGTGCACTCCAGATTACTATATATGTCTAGCACGATTTAGTGGCTCGTAGTAGCGCACTCATGACTTGATTTTCTTATTGATTTCTAGACCAGAGATACGAGTACATGTTCTTTCTTGACACCGTGGATATAGCTTGTTGAATGTTTAATCTATTGCATCTTGGCACTGGACAATCGAGTGTGAGTATTGTTCCGTATATCATGTGATGTTAGTACGGGAATGTTCGTAAGTAATAACTTACGAATTACTCGTACATAACACACGTCATCTTAGGAAATTCTTGAGTGTCCACGACTTGAGAATTTGACATGAATATGATAAGGTAAATTACTAGTAAATTCAAGTAGATCATTGTAGGAGAAAATTTGCACTACCAACCGCTAGCTCCAAGGGCCCCATGAGGCATGGCTCAACCCTGCTAGGCAAGGGCTCCATGACCTACCAAGTTTGTGCGTATTGATATACGATCGAGTCACATGTCGTGCCAGGTTGCGGCACAGTCAGTTATATGTTTTCATTTACTAGTATATGATTTGGTTGTTTATGTTACAAGTCTAGACACGTTTCATCTGCCAGCAGTCTTGTTGGGCAATAGATGAACTACTCGTACCCCTGGACATCCGTGTATCTGCAGTCAGGTAGTTGCAAATATCCACAACTTGTATACTAGTAATTAGGATTGTGATAACCCTAGCTAGTTAATAATAGCAAGCCGTAGGTAATGATTGGCCGTGCACTTTTGATTGTTTGTTACTTTATATGCTCTTATGTCGTCGAGTGGCCAGAGACTAAGTTCTGCTCGGGAAAATATCTACAACCCCGGTCCTTTTTTGGTTTAAGGGTTGTGGCTATGACTTCGAGTAGTTCCTAAGTCCCTTGTTGCTCATTGGCTTATTGTTCTCTATTGCTATACGGTTCAGTATTTCTATTCAATCATTTATATTTTCGAGATACGTGCATTGGTACTGCACTTGTCTCGACCCATATTTATTTGTTTATGTCATTATGTTGTTGTGTTGTTGTTGGGTTTTGTCGTTCACCTCGAGCCTTCCTTGTGTTACTTGCTAGTACCTTTTGTATAGTCAGTTGATATATCTTTTATTATGTCAGCTCTCATGATTATGTATGTACTTGTGTTTGGGACGCCTTACCCATCTCATATGTGATTTACTCTTTATTGCTTCTTATGTTGATTGGATTGAGATAGAATTTGTTCGACCTTAGGGGTCGTCAGTGGCATGCTAGAGTCCACCCACTTGTCTTCTAGACAGCTTTGATCGTATATTTTGGTACTGGCGTACTCTAATACACGTAGCTGGCTTTGTTTCGCCCCTACTTTCTAGTATTCTGGTTCTGGGGTGTGACAGTGGGTGCCTATACCGTGTTCCATAACATACATTGTACAAAGCTTATTAAGCTCGAGGTAGTTCAAAGATAGCGCTTTATTGATGAAGTAAGGTATCTTTTATGGTGGAATTACATCATCTGTGTACGGAACATCAGTGTGAGCAGCCACATACTTGGCCAGCTCTAGCTCTTCTTCGGCCACCCTCTATGTCAATGAAGACTGGGAGGACGACCTGGGTAGCTTAATCATCAAAGACTGCACTGGTGGAGCAGAACATGGAGTCGCTGGCGCACTAGCGACCCCAAGTTTGGTGATCGGTATTAAACGGGGAGATGTTGGTTCACTAGTAGTCCCCGGCTTAGCACTCGGCTGTCGACTCATTCTGGGAAGACGAATCGTCATCGGCTTAACAGAGGGATGGACTCTTCTGTTTGTTGTTGACCGGCTCTAGGCAGCTTGATTGTCAGCAGCTCCGTAGTGGGTCTCGGCGCTTGGCCAGACCTTGGCAGTCGGATTATCATCTGCTCCTTTTGTGCAGTGAGCACCGGAAGACTCGTTGTTTCTCTACGCAGAGTGGTTGTGAGAGGTGCCATCTTGCCTGGTTTACGGGGTTGGAGACGGATTCTCAAGGGTTCCTCTGGCCCCACAATGGCCTCCGTCTGCTCTTGAACATCCTCGTTGATCAAGTGCCCTTTTGACATCTCACACAAGCAGGAATCTGAATAATAGGATTTGACCCCTTTAAAGGGATCGATGTCGGCAAATTCAGTCCTTACGAAGTTGTGCTTGTCGACGTACTTGAAGCACTTGTACAATATAGAAGGCAAGATCATATAATCGTGTATCCACAAACGCCCTAGAAGAATATTGTAGGAGGTGTCTGCATCGATGACATAGCAGGTTACTTCCGACTGAAGGTCGCCAATTTGGCACTTCAGGCGAATCTTTCCGATGGGATAGCTTCTCCTGGAGTTGAAGCCACTGATGGCCGTACTGGTAGGAGTCAGCCTATGCATAGGGATGCACATATGGTGGAGCAAGCTCTTCGGGATAATGCTTATCGAAGAACCGGGATCAATGTGCATCCGATCCACCTTGACGTCGCCGACATATCTAGTATAATACATAGGGCGATCGTGCAGGTTGTTTTTGATAAGCATGTCCTGCGCAGTGAACACAATGTTGGGCATGGCTCATGTGCAAGTGCTGTCCTAGAGATCTGCAGGCGAGCTCTCTCCAGTGAGATTGACCTGAGCCAGATATGTGTCGGTATTCTGGAGTGCCTCGCTTAGTGCGACACAAACTTCTTTAGAGAGTCTCAGGAGCTCGTATAATGACAATTTAGCCGGTGTGTTGGCCAATTGTGTAAGAATGTCAAAATTGTAAGGCCTCTCCAGCCCATGTGGTTCGTCTTTGCGGAGCGGCTTGTCAAAGCGGGTCTCCTTTGGCTTCGGCTTCTCGACTGGTGGAGGCTGAGAAGATCCTGGAGCGTCAATAGCGGCGGGCTGGCGTTCTTCAGCCGAGTTACCCGGTGTAGGTTGGGATTGTACACCAGACCGGGTGACGACGACCGCAGCTTCTTCGACATCTGCCGAGATTGTGCAGCAGGACTTGACATTTCTACCATTCTTCTTGCCGGTGGAGGGGGGTACAGACTGAGTCACTTTAGGTACCAGGTTCGGATGGACCCACATGACCTCCCCTCATGATGTGGTGAGGGACACTAGACCAGCAGCCTGGTCTCGGAATGGTGGAAGATTAGCGACCTCCATCTTTGCCCGGGGAACGGGTACTACTCCATCTTGAGTCTTCGTCGGAGAGAAGCTATCGAATTGGACAGAAACCATGTTGGCCGCTACAGTTACCTCCTCGAAGTCAATGGCCAGAGCCTTAGAGTCGATCAGGTTCTGGATGTACCGCTTCAGTTGGAAGCAGTTTCGAGTGGCATGGTGGACATAGCGATGGTAGTAGCAGTACTTGGGGCTCTCCATCTCTGCAGGACGAGGTTCATGCCTTGGAGGAGGGAGCTAAATTCGATCTCCTTGTATGAGCATGTCAAGGATGGGCTTGACATGGCTGTCTTCAAAGGAGTAAGTCATCTGCGGCCACTGCTTCTCTGTCGGCTTCGGTTCAGCCTTCTGGGCTGCGTCGGCCACCATAGCATGCTTGCCCTTGGCATCCCGGTTGTTGGAGGAACTATCTCCATTGTTGTTGTTGCCGTTAGGGCGTTTGCCCTTGTCGTCTCCCTCCGTGATGTACAATCCCAGTTGGCGAGCTTTTTTAAACTTGTCTTCTGTGCTAGTGGTGCTGATGATGAAAGTCTTCCAGTCCCTGAACTGAATTTTGCCCATCTAGATGCTGATCGTGGGAATCAGCCTCTTTTGGCAAATAATCAAGGAAGAATCTGGATTGCCAAAGGGCAATTTTATCGCGGTTTGGCGAAATCGCTCAATGTAGTTCCTTGTCAGCTCCTTCTCACCTTGAACAACGTCCATGAGGGTGGACATTGTCACATCTTGTTCTACCTCGTAGAACCTTTCAAGGAAAATATTTTTGAAGTCAGCGAAGGAATGGATGCAGTTGTCCGGTAGATTGCGGTACCAATCAAATACTACCCCCTCCAATGCCCCGACGAACAATCGTGTGAGGATCACATCGTCTTGCGACAAGTGGTCTGTTGTGACCTCAAAGTAAGTTATGTACCGGCTTGTAGAGGTCTTCCCGTCGTAGGGGTTGATGTTGAAAGGCTTGTACTGCGGAGGAAAGGGGACATCACTCCATGCAGCGGGATACGGTTGTCGTATCTTCAAGTCCTGAGAGTATTCTCGTACGTGGAATATCGCACGGAGCACCAGGACTTCTCTTCTTGCCTCACTAGCCTCGTCTACAGTACTGGGAGCCTTTATTCCGGGCAGATTGTTACCCGGGGTTGGTGCAGTTGTGTTCGAGTCCGCATTAACGGCGGGACCCAAACTTGTCTGATCAGGTGTCCTTCCTTGAAGAGTCGGTAGGACTGCCTTAATTTCTTCTACCGACTTCACTAAGGTATGAAGTATGTCCTCAAGAGTGTCGAGGCACTGTCGATCGCTGGGACCATCTTGATCATTCCCAGTCATGAATGCCGTTCTTTTACGAGGGACGGTAGAAGGCACGGTAGAAGACGTACTCTCCGAATCATACCCTCACAGAGAGAAGTTGTCAGGGTACGTAGGGATGTTGTCCTCCGATTCGGACTCAGAGGAAGTGTTACCCCCTGCATCGGAGGTTGCTTCATCTTAGGACCCATGGACATCTGGGTCTATGGCATCAGTTGGGGGGATTGTTTTCCCTGGTTTATCTTCTTGGAACGTCGGATTATTGTAGACGTTCGGAGGGTTGCTACCCCCAGCATCAACTACCCCCAGGGATGATGACGAATCCCCAAGTGATGAGGATTTCTTCTTTGAGCGGGTACCTTGAAACACCCCTCCTGTGACGGCAGTTGTCAACCCCTTAGATGAGAGCTTCTTGGCCACGTCGGTTGAGATTTTTGGGCTGGACATGTTCATCTTCTTCCCCACCTTATCGGTAGGGATCTTTTGAGCATAATTGCAGAAGGCGACATGAAGCACCTCGCCTCCTGAGCTTTGTTGCAAGACCGATCCTGGCTGCTCCAGTCGTTGGAAGACGGACTGCCGGGCCTCTTGTAATGCCACCTTGCTGCAGCAGCAGTTGACAATGACTTGAGTGCAGTGATGTCCATGAAAGGACTCTCTGCACACCAAGCTTTCGTCTCTTTCCTTGGGCTTGTGAAGGATCACATCGTACAAGTCACTCATTTTGTGGGCCCGAGAGTCCCGAGCACACGAATGTGTTGGAACCATGTTTGTTCCCTGATTGGGAGACTCTCGGGAACCACTCTATCCATTTGCCGCCGGGGGCTGGATACGGTCGGTTCCGTACAACATTCCATCAGAGGCCCGTCTAATAGTAAGCGGAGCTCTCTGATGGTCAGAGGTTGGGACAGCTGACTGAGCTCAACGAGCCCGCGCTGCCCTAGACTTCTTTCCTCCAGCACCCAAGGGCGCATAATAGGAAGAGTCCAAATTGTGCCGCACAGAGTCTGGCACATCAGGACCGCATGAGAGGCGGTCGAAGACTGAGCCCGAGCCGTATGGAGCATATGGTCTGCGGCTGGGATTGGTGTCCGTATGAGCATTCATGCGACTGGCATTTGTGGCTGCATCAGTATTCATGCGGCTAGCATTTGTGGCCGCATAAGAATTTATGCGGCTGGATTTGGCTGCCGCATGGGCATTCATGCGGCCGGCATTTGTGGCCGCATCAGCATTCATGCGTCTGGCATTTGTTGCCGCATAAGAATTCATGCGACTGGATTTGGCTGCCGTAGAAACATTTATGCGGATGGATTTAGTGGCCGCATGAGCCTTCATGTGGCTGGAATTGTTGGTCGCATAAGCCTTCTTCATGCGACTGGCACCCTTATACGGCTTCTTCCTGGACCGCATAGAGTCCCTATTTGCTTCCTCAAGTCCAGCATCGTAGTACTTTCCTCTGCCGGACTTGAGAACAGCAGGGTCCTCTACGGCCTGAAGTGGGGTCGCAAGAGAGTCTTCTCCGCCGTCTTGGGCAGCAGAGAGTATTTCTTCCGGAGCTTGGGGAGGAGCAAATGATTTTGGCCTCCACTCCCTGCAGGCCTTCTTCGTGAGGGCTCGCTTCTGGACCGGGCCAGCGTTCCCGTCGGAGAGCATTTCTTCAAACGCCTGCTGGTCGAAGCGGACGACCAGCATCTGTTGCGTGGAGCTAAGCTTGGCTACGTTCGATTGCGTCACCAACTTCTCAGCAGTGTAGAAGTTAGTCCCTAGCAGAGTCGCCAACGTGTTTGCCATTGATTATAAAAGAACATAACAGTTTTATGAGAGGACTGAACTTTTAATTCATAATACAAACTCGCTCGTACAAAGAGAGCCTAGGAACAAAACCTAGGAAAAGCAATCTAAGTACAATTGTTTAGTTTTTCTAGGGGGTGACGGTATAGGCTCGGGAGAGTGCTATCAACTCTGCCTTACTCCTTAGACGATCGGACGTAGCTTTTGCTCTGGCAAAGAAATGCTCTTTGTGTGTACGGGGGTTGCTAGTCTCTATGCTCCGGCTATGTACGTATTTCTCTATGTGTGTCCGGGCTTTGTAAGGGAATAGTACCTTGCTATTTATAAGAATTTGTGATGATTAGGGTGTGTAGTAATTGTGCCTTGAAAAGTGGGCAGTTGGGGATTGGTTAAGATTAGCCTTGATCTTGTTTATTGGAAATCAATCTGGGTTGTTTATGTTGATTGCAACAAATCTGCATTGTTTGTTGGAAATCGATCTGGACAGTTATGATGATTGCAATAAATCTGCATTGTTATGATTTGTTGGTTACTAAATCCGAGTGGATAATTCTTAGTCAATCTTCTGCCACGTGTCCCAGTTATCATTTATGCTGCGAGCCGCATGAACGGGGCGTCCTGGCAGAGCCGCATGAGTGTCGTTTGCTAATTGAGCCGTATTTGGTGGCCTCACAACCGAGCCGCATGAGGATGGCCTCATAACACAACCGTGTGAGGATGGCCTCACAACTGAGCCGCATGAGGATGGCCTCCAACTGACCCGCATAAGGGTGGCCTCCAACTGAACCGCATAAGGATGGCCTCCAACTGAAACGCATAACGATGGCCTCCAACTGAGCCACATAAGGGTGGTCTCCAACTGAACCGCATAAGGATGGCCTCCAACTGAGCCGCATGAGGATGGCCTCCAACTGAGCCGCATAAGGGTGGCCTCCAACTAAACCGCATAAGGATGTTCTCCAACTGAACCGCATCAGGGTGGCCCCCAACTGAACCGCATGGGGGTGGCCCCCACAACCGAGCCGCATAAGGGTGGCCCCCATAACTGAGCCGCATGAAAGTCTTTGAAGCGATCTGCATAAGGAGCTTTGGAATTGGTAGATTGTGCCAGCCATAAAGATTTTTCTCGTCTCTCTAGGGGCACGTCATTATGTCAGAGTCATCATTTTACCTTTATGTCAGAGCTGTCAATCTTTTGTGTCAGAGCTGCCGTATTGCGTCAGAGCATTTAATGAGCCTGCTACACATAGCAGTTATGGCCCGCTGTAGAGGTATATTTTTGAACCGCATAGAGCCATATGGCTTTTCCCGAGCCGTATGGAGCTATCGGGGCCTTTCGAGCTGCATGAAGCTTCAAGGGTCTTTTGAGCCGCATGAGGCTCTAAGGGACTTTTGAGCCGCATGAAGCTCTAAAGGATGTTTGAGCCGCATGAAGCTCTAAGGGACTTTTGAGCCGCATGAGACTCCCTCTGTTTTGAGCCGCATGGACTTTCCTGTTTTTTCCATGCTTCAACAATGATAAAGACAGTAGAAGATAGAGGGTCGTCCTGTCTAACCCCATGATTGGATTTGAAAAACCCCTCGGCTTGGCCGTTGATGACCGTGGAGAACCACGAGTTGCTGATGGATCTCCACACGATGTTGGTCCAAGTTTCCGAGAATCCGAAAGCTCTGAAAACCCAGATCATGAATTGCCAATCCAGTCTATCATAAGCTTTCTCCATGTCGATTTTGACAGCGATGTTGCCCCCTCTAACTGAAAATTTCATGCAGGTGATTAACTCTTGGGCCAGCATAATATTGTCCTGGATGTTTCTTCCGCGCACAAACTCGCTTTGCTCCTCCGAAATGATCTTGGAAAGAATTCCTGCCATTCTGGTTGCGATGATCTTGGAGATGATCTTGTTGGTGAAGTTACAAAGACTGATGGGGCGAAAGTCGCCAATGGATTCCGGGTTATCTTTCTTCAGGATAAGGATCAGCTTGGCACTAGAAATGGCTTTGGGGTATATAGCACCTTCGAAGAATGCGATAGCCGCTTCGGTGATGTCCTGCTTGATAATATCCCAGCATGTGCGAAAGAATACCCCCGACCTGGAGCACTGTGCTCGTTCAGAGCGCACACAGCATCTTTAACTTCTTAGGCTGTAGGGGACGTTCCAACTGGGCGTTGTCGGTTTCATTAATGAGGAGGGGGATTTGATCTAGGAAGGATCTATCTTTGTGAACCGTCTCTTTGGAGAATAATTTGGAGTAGAAATCCGTGGCAGCCGCTTGGATGCTCTTTTGGTCGGTAATGATGTTCCCGTTGTTGTTAGCAGTACGGTGAATTGAAAGCTTCTATCTGCGTCCGTTAACGCATGCATAAAAATACTTCGAGCTTTTATCCCCCTCGTTGTCCCATTTCAACCTCGCTTTCTGCTTCCAGAAATCTGTCTCCACATTGAGCCTGAATTTAAGCATAGCCTTGGTGAGGTTCAGGGCTCTTCTGGCCGCTAGGGAGCGATCCGTGACGAACATAGCTTATATATATATATATATATATATATATATATATATATATATATATATATATATATATATATATATATATATATATATATTTGGCCCATTGGTTAGGGTCAAACCTGATTTTAATAATTGATCAAACTCTGTTTCGATATACGGGCTACTTAAAGATATTTTGGACTCTTGGACACTGCCAAAGATCTGCTACCCTTTATGTTCAAGATTGAAGCTGTGTTTGCCACTCTTGTCTATATTTCCTTTATGTAATGTAATTTTCACTTTTATTGAGTCTAGGAATATATTGTACTCTGAGTCATACTAGTAAATAGGCGACCCTAAAAATATTTTCAAAAATATCCCATGTTTTGAAAAACAACCCCTATTTACCAAAAGCTCCTAACTGCTTAAAACATTTCAAAATGCCCAAAAATCAAATTGCAAAAAACCTGACCAACCATGACAGAACTCGGCCAGAGTTCAGCAAGAGTTCGGTTCGTGGCCGTTGGTTTTTGAATATTTTGAAACTTGGTCTCCCTGCAGTTACGCATCCTACAGAGATTTTTTCATAGAGTTCTGCCCGAATTCTGCCTGAATTCTGCCAGAGGTCTGCCTTTAGAAAAACTATAAATAGAGAAGCATTTTGATCATTTTAATTCACTCATTCACTTTCATCTCTTCTCTCTAAAGCCTACTGTTCTATTCCAAAGAGTTCTAAGCTTTATATTCAAATCCCAAGCAAGTTACAATCCTCTAGTCGATTTGCCGGCGCGGTACAATATAGAAGCTTCAGAGCGATTGTAATAAGAGACTTGATTGAAGAAAGACTCTTTACAATTGAAGTTGGTCGAGTACTTCGAATCAAAGCTTACGTTTGTAGAAGTTGCAAGGACTTCGTATGAAAACTTGCAGAATTTTGCAATAATGGATTCAACTTAAAGTTAGAGTTCTTCCGACTGGACTAGTCCTCACAAGAGAAAAACTAGTATATATTGCCATCCTTGCATTTGCTTTCTGATCTCTGCTTTTATAGTTATTTACTTGTGATATATATATATATATATATATATATATATATATATATATATATATATATATATATATATGTGTGTGTGTGTGTGTGTGTGATCTTGCTGCCAACTTTTTAAATTAGCTATATTCCGCTGCCTACTCTATTCACCCCCTCTAGAGTATTGTGCTTTACAAATTCGTTGCCACAATTGGTATCAGAGCCGGTTATATAGGTAAAGCAAGGTAACATTGTAGTTATCATTTTGCTATTCTTAAATGTTACATAGATCACAGCACAACACATGACAACTGTGAAGTTCACAAGTGAAGGCCAAGCCACAAACAGACCTCCTATGTTTGATAGTACAAATTATACCTATTGGAAAACACGAATGAGTTTCTTCTGGAAATATCTAAACTTTGACTTATGGTCTATAGATGTTGATTGCTACAAAAAGCCTCCTCGTATTCTTGTTGAAGATGTTTAGGTTGAAAAACCACATGATAAATATACTGAGGATAAAAAAAAGGCCAGTCTTGACGCACGTGCTATTAACGCTTTATTTTGTGCTTTAGACAGGACTGAATTTAACAGGGTGTCTACATACACAACATCAAATAAAGTATGGAAACTTCTCGAAGTAACCAACGAAGGAACAACAGAAGTCAATGAGTCAAAGATCAGTAGCCTTACTTAGTAGTATGAGGCATTCAAGATGAAGCCAAACGAATCTGTCACCCAGATGTTTACGAGATTCCTGGATATTGTAAATTCTCTGTTATCAATAGGCAAGGAGTACAATAACCAAGAAAAGATTCATAAACTGCTGCGAGCTCTCACAAAGAACTGGATTCCAAAGGCTACAACAATCATTGAAGGGAACGACCTCACAACCATGTCTAATGAAACACTCATGGGTAAGCTACTCACTCACGAGCTGGAACTTCAAGACTTTGAAGATGCTACACCAAAGGAGAAGTCAGAGAAGTTGATTTATTTCACAGCTCAACATAGAAGAACTGTAGAAGATGAATCCGATGACAGTGACTATGACACTGAGGATCAAGCTCTTATGGTGAAAAAATTTAAGAAGTTCATGAGATTCAACAGAAGAACAAAGGACAACAACAGCAGCAGCAACAACAACAACAACAACAATGATGAAGATCCTATTTGCTATGGCTGTAAGAAGAAAGGACACATGAGGACAGATTGTCCAACATCATCATCATCAACAAGAAAGAACAACAAATATGATAAGGGCTACCTGAAGAAGTCTACGTCTCGAAGATATGCCAATACAAGCATATGGCACAAAAGTGAAGCCAGTGACTCAGAAGACGAGCAACCAAATGACGTTGCAAATGTATGCTTGAAGGCGTACGATCAGGTAACCACTAACCCACTGCTTGATACTTATGTTGATTTTACCTTTGAGCAACTAGGAGAAGCCTTTACTGACATCTTTGGGGACAAAAGATTGCGTAGTAAATACCAAACCTCTAAGAAGCTACTCAAAGAGTACAAAGGTGAAATAGAAAGACTTATCGACCAACTAGCTGAGGTTAGAAGTAGTAATTGTTCTAGTGAGGAAGGTGAGCATTCTTTTGTTAAATTGTTATTACACGAGACCCAAAGACTATCCGAAGAGAAGGACAATACCGTTACCCAATTAAAGGAAGACATACTCAAAGAGAAGAAAAGTCTCCAGCAATCTACTGTTTGAAATGATGCACTGACTACGAAATATAGCTTGTTATATGACACCTCCAAAAAGTTGGAAATTAGGATAGAAAAATAGCCTGAAGTTGCTGCTTCCTACCCTAACATGTGTCACTTACCGAATCATCAGAACATGGTCAAACCCAACACTGTCAGACCTAACCAAACCAAACCATTACCTAAGATGACAAGTAGGCATGCACTCTTTTACACTAGAAAACTTAGACCTACCAAAAATGCACAACACTCTGCTTTCAACACTCAACATGCTAGATGTCACTATTGTGGCACCATTGGTCATATTTTTTGTTCATGTAGAGTTAGAAAGCTTGTTGATTTGAAAATCTGTTCATAGATACCAAAAACTAACATTCTAGGACCCTATAAGAAATGGGTACCAAAGTTTTCATCTACAAATTCTTTTGTAGGTGAAATGCCCTTTATATGCTACAAGCAAATGGATCCTCGACAACGGTTTCTCACGGCATCTGACCGGTGATGCTTCATTATTTATAATACTGTCGAAGAAGAAAGAAGGATACGTCTCCTTCGGTAATAATTTGAAAGGTACATAATTGGTATTTGTAAGGATTCCTACCTTCTGATTAAAGATGTCTGTCTAGTTACCGAGTTAAAACACAATCTACTCAGCATAAGCCATTTAGCTGATCATGGTTGTGGCATTAACATTGTCAATTGCAAATGTACTATAGTTGATAGCTCAACTGGTAGTATTATCTTTGAAGGTATCAGGAAAGACAATATATATGTTTTCTATCTGTTAAAAGATGCTAACAAAGCATGTAGGTGCTTGATGGCTAAAAGTGATGAGAGTCAACTATGGCACGTGAGACTTGATCATACAAACATGAAAACAATTTCATGACTATCCACAAAGGAGCTGCTACGACGCTTATCGTACATTTCTTTTGTCATGCCCTAGAACCAGAATACTGGAGAGCGAGGGCAGACATAGCCAGCTACGTATAACGAAATGGGATCCACACCGCTATACGGTCACGGCTGTCTAGATATGTGAGGGTTTCACTACAATCCATCAGTCTCTTAAGGTCATAAAATAGTCTATTGTCTCAATCTCAACCAACTAATAATAATCACAAGATATCAGATCTCCAAATATACAATTGTAAGGCGTCCCAAACATTACATATCCAGATGATTATGAAGCTAGTCGTTACAAAATGTGAGGACTAGCAAGAGTTCAGTCATACATGATCAACCCCCGGGGCTTGTCAATCATGTTACAGCCCGTAGGCAGACAGTAAGTAAGTACAATCGAGCTAACACTTGCTCGTCGGCTAAACGCCTCAAAAGAATAATTTACAATATTACAGTGGGAGAACAAAAGAAACCCACTCGATGCCCTGGTTACGCCTGGTGACCACCATCGGGCTGGAAAGCAGGGAGATCCTTTGGTGCTGCTCCGGTATCTGGCCATACAAAACCAGCTGGGTCAGACCCCAGAAAGAGCAAGTGCCACAAAGGAGGCTTCACTTAAGAACTAAAACCAGCAAATCATTAGCATTCAACATGTAAGAAAATAATAAGTAACACAGATTAGGTTTTGTGCACTACCAATGCACTTATCCCAATTAGAGAAAATAATTAAGAAAAGCATTATTAACATAAGATAACTAGAGAATCATGCTAAATAAAATATAGCTGGGCAATATATGAAGAGAAGGTGAAGGTACTATTTCGAAAGCCAGGTTACAATCCTTAAACCAAACAAGGACCGAGATTGTAACCCTTCGCCTGAACAGAACTTGGTCTCTGATCATTTATTGTTATAGGTACCAATCATTGAGGTGAAAAGGAGAGAGTACAATGATAAAAGTGACAATGAAGATGCAATACACTAGAGTGACAATAGAGTACAATCGTTATAGTGACAATCTGGAGTGACAATCATTATAGTGACAATCTGGAGTGACAATCATTCAATCATTCTGGTACAATCTTGCAGTCAATCACTTCTAGACAATACTATACTGGACTAGACTCCATCCAATCAATCACGGCCAATCATTGCCTACAGCTTTCTACATTAACTAACTAGGGTTATCACAATCCTAGTTACTAGCAAGATGCAATGAGATGCTTTAAGTAGCCACAGGCCCTGCAGCTATCCAGGTTATCCAGGCAATCATTATAGTGACAATTCAGAGAGTACAATACATTAGAGTGACAATAGAGTACAATCATTTAAGTGACAATTGCGGGTGCCCCACATAACAGTGGGCTGGAAATGTGCCCTACTCGTCGGCAGGCTACAAGTCCAAGCATTTGCGGCCGGGATAACGGGATCGCCTGTAACTGGGGAACATCTCTTCATGTCTAGTGAATTATACTAGTCATTAACCTTAGTCCATTTTAGTAGGTACTCCTGACCGTGGTACTCAGGAGTTTCCCTCCTAGACCTGATGCAAGACAGGACTGAATTATTTGTACAAGCACAATCGCCCACGGTGTCCAGGTTACTTATACAGGTCAGGTCGTGTCAGGTAGCCGTCGCAACAACTTATCAAGATAAATCATGTCAGGGTACTTGTCAGGAGTGCACCACTATGGGTCACTGTCATGTCAGGTTGGTCATGTCAGGAGTGCACCACTACGGGTCACTGTCGTGTTATGCTAGTTCCTTGTCATACCATGCCATGTACAATAGTCATTCCAAGCATATTAAGTAAAATCAAGTTCATGACAAAAGGCGTAAGGATATAAAATGGGCATAAAATATCTAATAAAATATCAATATACATGGCTATAGAAGAGCCAAGCTTAAAGAAATAAAACCAAATCTCTATGATTGGACAGATTGCGCAAGGGGTCAGGGGTTGGATTGCGCAGGGTGTCAGCTGTGCAGGGAGCCAAGTGCGCAGGGGCACAGGGCGCTGGGGCAGATGGCGCATGGGTCAAGTGCGCAGGAGTCAAGGGCGCAGGGAGCCAACTACGCAGGGGTGAGCTGCACAGGGGTGAATTGTGCAGGAATGGTTGGCGTGGGATGTGAAGTGCGCAGACTTAGACTGCGCAGGCAATGGATGGCGCAGGATGCAGACTGCGCAGGGGTCAAGCGCGCAGGAGCCGATGGCGCAGGGTTGGTTGCACAATCGGACAGCGGCCAGGCTGCGCAGTCAGCGACCAACGCTAAAGAGCGCAGCGCAGGGAGGCTGCGCGGTTCAGTGCTGCGCTAAAGAGCGCAGACTGTAGATCTTCTTCTCCAGGCCGAGAGGAACATCAAGAACACCCAAAAATTCAATATTTCATATCTTTGTCAAATAAAAGCCAAATCTAGATTTTCAAAGTTCTAACTTGAGTAAAATTGAATTCTCTTTCACATGGAATAATCAAAACATGAAAATGAACAAGTTTTATAGATCAAAACTACCAAAATCCGAAAATACTTCAATCCTAGATCTACAAAATTTCAAGCTCCAAATGAAGAAAACCCAAGTTCTAATGTTGCTTAAAATGAGCTAATAAAGCTATTAGAAAAATAAAATATTGCCCTCAAGGGATAGCAAGATGCAACTTCCCTAGGTTGGTGGTGGGTTTAATGGAGAAGGAAGAAGATGAAGAAGAAAATAATTGAGGAGAGAGAGAGGGAAGTTGATATTTATGGTAGGGTGGTGTTGGTTCTCCATGTCAACCCAAAACAAACCAAGCCAAGATAAACCAAGGTGAACCAAGTCAAGGCCAATAAATTCTCTCTAGCAATTTAAACCAAATGAATCATAAAATAAACCAAGCCTCACTAATCCAAAATAAACCAATGAACCACTAAAACCAATTGAACTATCAATGCCAATAAAACCAAGCCAGTACAAAATAAACCAAGATAACTAATTATGACTAAATAAAATATGGGTCCACAACACGTATACGTATACTAAATACGTATCACGAATTTGGGACATTACATCTTTCAAGAAGGATACGGTATGTAGCAAATGTGAAAAGAAAAAAGCTACCTGATTCGTTTTTAAGTGCAAGAACGCTGTAAGTACCACTAGACCTCTACAATTGCTATATATGGATTTATTTGGACATAGTAGAATTGCTAGCCTAGGGGTAAGTTATATGCATTTGTAATAGTAGATGATTTCTCTAGATACATGTGGATATATTTTTTTGTGCACAAGAACGATAAATTATGAGGATTCGTCACCTTTTGTAAGAAGGTTCAAAATAAAAAAGGTTTTATGATCATTCGTATTCGAAGCGATCATGGCGACGAATTTGAGAATGTAGAGTTCAAGCAATTTTGTGACACACACAGTTATTTGTATGAGTTCTCTTTTCCTAGGACTCCACAACAAAATGGAGTTTTGGAACGTAAGAACAGAACTCTATCCGAAATGGCTAGAGTAATTTTAAATAAGTTTAGTCTACCAAATACCTAAAAGTTTAGTCTACCCAAATAAGTTTAGTCTATCGAAGAAGACTCCTTATGAATTATGGTTTGATAGAACTCCCTTTGTTTCTTATTTCAAAGTATTTGGTTGTAAATGCTTTATTCTTAATACAAAAGATATTTTGGGAAAATTTCTATAAAAGGTCGATGGAGGTATATTTTTAGGTTATGCGGCGAAAACCAAAGGGTACAACGTCTTCAAAAGAGATTGACGATCATCGAAGAAACAATAAATGTTAAATTTGACGAACTCAATCAACATTCTGTCGATGATGATAATAATAATGAAGACAAAAGTACAATTAGTACTACTCCGGTAGAACCCTCACACAAAGTACCAGCTGAGTCTCCAAGCAAATCACGTACAGAACCAGAAGTCGGAACCAGCAATCCAGAGGATATGCAAAAAAAAATAAGATTTTTGGCAGAACATCCAAAGGACTTGGTAATTTGTAAGATTACCAAGGGTGTAAGTACTCGTTCCTCTAATAAAAATATAGCTTCCTATTTTTGCATTTATTTTACAGCTTGAACCCAAAAATATTGAAGAAGCATGTAGTGATAATTTTTGGTTAGATGCTATGCAAGAGAAATTGAACCAATTCGAATGGACTCAAGTTTGGAAACTTGTTCCTAAGCCTATTGATCATCATTGGCACCCACTAGGTATTCCGAAATAAACTGAATAAGAATAGCTTAGTGACTCATAACAAGGCTCGACTCGTAGCTCAAGGATACAATCAGGAAGAAGGTATCGACTACGATGAGTCTTATGCCCCAGTTGCGAGATTAGAATTCATTCAAATGTTATGTGCATTTACATGTTTTCATAATTTTAAATTATTTCAAATGGATAATAAAAGTGCATTTTTGAATGGTTTTATAAAGAAAAAAGTTTATGTAGCTCAACCTCTAGGTTTTACTGATTTTAAAAATCTTGATTATGTTTTCAAGTTGAAGTAGGCATTATACGGTTTGAAACAAGCCCCTCGTGCTTGGTACGTTCGTCTAAGCTCTTTTTTACTTGACAACAGCTTCTTAAAAGGGAAGGTTGATACTACACTGTTTATAAAGTCATTTAATGACAATCTTCTTTTGATTCAAATTTATGTAGATGATATCATTTTTGGATCTACTGATGAATCTTTTTGTTAAGAATTTTCAAAGGGTATGCAGAAAGAGTTTGAGATGAGCAAGATGGGAGAGCTTAAATTCTTTCTCAGACTGCAAATCAAATAAACCAACAATGGGACGTTCATAAATTAAAGCAAGTACACAAAAGATTTATTAAAGAAGATCGATCTGGAAGAAGTCAAACCACTTGGCACTCCGATGGCAACATCAACCAAACTTGATATTGATGAAAAAGGCAAACTTGTCGACATAAGTAAGTATCGATATATGATTGGTAGTTTACTTTACTTAATTGCTAGTCGACCTGATATAATGTTTAGTGTTTGCTTGTGTGCACGTTTTCAAGCCAATCCTAAGGAATCACATCTGTGTGCAGTTAAGTGTATCTTCCGATACCTTAAAAGCACTTCTTCTGTCAGCTCATGGTATTCCAAAACTATGTTATTTGACCTAACCAGTTGTTCGGATATTGATTTTGTTGAATGCAAAGTAGCTAGAAAAAGTACCAGCGGTACATGTCATTTCCTAGGCAAAGGTTTATCTCTTAGTTTAGCAAAAAACAAAATTTTGTCGCATTATCAACAACTGAGGCTGAGTATATCGCCGCAGGACGTTGTTATGCACAAATTTTATGGATGAAGCAAACCTTAGAAGACTTTGGCTTACTATACACACACTTACCCATTTTGTATGACAAGTCTAGTACTATCAATTTGACTAAGAATCCAGTATATCACTCTCGTACTAAAAATATCAAGATTCGACATCATTTTCTCAGAGATCATGAACAAAATGGATATATAAACCTTATATACATAGACATAGAGAATCAATTAGCTGACATCTTCACAAAATCTCTAGGGAAAGATTGTTTCAATTATTTACGTCGAGAATTAGGAATTTAAGATGTCAATAATATTAATTAATTTTATTTTATACAATTATTTTTCAACACTCAAAAACTGTTTTTGAGACAAGCCTACAAAGGGTCTATCTGTCACCAGGACTACGGTCGAAGCGAAGCTATATTTAATTGTTTTTCGGTGAACTCGCGTTAGCTGGGACAGTACTCCGACAGCTAATCTGAAACAGTCACTGTATAATAAAATTCATTTTGTAAAATAATATTAATTAAAATTTTAAAATTACTAAACTTATAATTAAATAGTTGAAAGGGGATGGTGAAAAGGATGTGGCCTACAAAATTATGTTTTTTAAAAATTTATCAAAAGAACCTTAGGCGAACTCGGCCTGAGTTCGGCCAGAGTTCTGTTGGTGGTATATATTTTTAAGTCAGAACCCGAGGCCCCCTCCTCTTCATCTCTTCTAAACTCCTCCAAACAGCAGCAGCAGCCGCCTGAACCTCTCTAAAACCCTAACTTTTCTCTAACTCCTTGCTCCTAATCTGGTTGGAGGTTTCTATCCAAATTTTGGATTCATACGGAGAATTCCTGTCTCTACAACGTACTCAATTTTGGAAGGTATAACTCTCTCCTTCAATCTCCTTCAATTTTATAAGTTTCTATTCAAATTTGGAAGAAATGCATAAGGGATTCACTCCTTCCAAGAGGAAGAAGACCAATGCCAGTGAAGAGGCATCATCTTCGAATCTACAAGAGGATTCCCTTTTTTTTCCGGGCCAATCAGCCAACGGTGCATACGATAAGTTTTATTTTGAAACTCATGACCAATTATTACTATGGTATGGTGATTTTATCAAGCGCACCATATGCACTGGCCCAGATTAAGTGGACTATGTTTTCTGACTACCATCCATACTTTGAGCCATTAGGGTTACACCGACTTGTCCCCGAAAAATTCCCTATAGCTACTAATGCCATTAGATTATTTTACTGCAACTTTGTGTTAGACACTTTTGTTGTCAAGACACGTGTCGGAGGTATTAACATAGAGTTCAATAATGTCTTGTTAGCAAAAATCCTTGGTGTTCCTAACAAAGGTGCCCCGCTCAATTCCGCTCAATGATATCACTGATTTTAATTTTCCTGATGGTACAACTCTTCTCAGCTTCAAGAACGATCTTTGTGCAACTGCGCGTGTTCGTCCTCGAAAGTTGAAGGCTGCAAACTTGAACTTGTTTAACTATGAGTTACATCGCATCATCTATTCCACTATTCTTCCAAAACCTACTTTAAAAGATGATGTAACCAATCTTGAACTACATGCCCTATACCACATCATCAAAGGAATTCCATTTTCTGTTCCCAAGACTATTATCCAGATGATGGGACAATGTCGCACAAGAGATCGAAATTTTGCTTTTGTAATGTTCGTCCCACGCATCTTTCAGCGTTTGACATCGATCTGTCTACTTGTGCTCCGGAACATGAGCCCAAGTATCTCCAACCGTCCCGTCACAGCACAGTCGCTCCTCCTACTCCTCCTTCTGTACCTGCTCCACCTCCTCAGGTATACCCCATGTCTTTTGAGGATATTCATCAGCACCTCTCTTATCTGCGGACATTCATCACTGACACATCCAGGGAACGTGAGTTTCGCAATGTGAGTCTATTTCAGGCACGAGCCAACTCCTTTGCCGATCTCTATTTTGCTCAGACTGGACAATCTGCCAATTCTCTTCCTAGAGATCCTGCTGTCTCCAGATGCTGCTATGAGAATGAGGTGGTACACTCTCTCTTTCAGCTTGGTAATTCTTATGATTCGTACCGTTGTTCTGGTGCTATGACACACCATTCTGGAGCTGGCACTTCTGGATCTAGTCCATCTGGTCATGGTGGACGTGCTAGCACTGCTGATGACGATGATGATAAGGATTTGTGATCTAGAAGCATTACATTTTATCTAGATGTCACACTTTTTGAGACTTTATTATGTCTTTATTTACTTAGAAATGCTCCAACATTACAAGATATCCGTACTTTATCTTTTAGTTTACTTTTGCATTTGAGATTGTGACTTTCTGAGCTGATGTATTGTGAACATCTTTTTATGCTCTGCTTAGCATATTATATTATTTTAGTTTAGATTCGTATTTCTTGATATAGCACTATATCTTTATGCTTTAATATTAACTGCCTGTGAAATGTTCTTTCTTTATATTTATTATGTTTATATTTCTTCAACGATTTATACTTATGTATACATCGCGGGAGTGCTTCTGTCTTTGCAATTATTCTGCTAAGTGACGACGGAGGAGAAATAGGATCTAACATCTTTTGCAGGATACAAGAACAATTTGTTTTCAGGATACGGTAAAATTTTAATTATCTTTCAAATCTTACTGATCGAAGATGTTATATCGGTCAAGGTTTGTCATTTATCAAAATAGGGGAGATTGTTGGCCCATTAGTCATGGTCAAACCTGATTTTAATAATTGATCAAACTCTATCTCGATATACGGACTACTTAAAGACCAATGCTGTATTTGCCACTGGAGTCTGTATTTCCTTTATGCAATGCAATTTTTACTTTTATTGATTCTAGGAATACATTGTACACCGAGTCGTACTTGATAATAGGCTACCCTAAAAATATTTTCAAAAATATCCCATATGTTAAAAAACAACCCTATTTATAAAAAACTCATAACTGCTTAAAGCAATTTAAAAAAGTCCAAAAATCAAATTACAAAAACCCTGACCGACCCTGACAGAACTCGGCCAGAGTTCGGCCAAAGTTCGGTTCGTGGTCGTTGGCTTTTGAATGTTTTGAAAGTTGGTCTCCCTGCAGTTACGGAACCTTCCGAGATTTTTTCATAGAGTTCTGCCCGAATTCTGCCCAAATTTTGCCAGAGTTCTGCCTTTGGAAAAACTACAAATAGAGAAGGATTTCGATCATTTCAATTCACTCATTTATTTCATCTCTTCTCTCTAAAGCCTACTATTCTATTCCAAAGAGTTCTAAGCTTTATTTTTCAAATCCCAAGTACAATCCTCTAGTCGATTTCCCAGTGCGGTACGGTCTAGAAGCTTCAGAGCGATTGTAATCAGAGGCTTATTTGAAGAAAGAATCTTCGCAGTTGAAGTTGGTCGAGTACTTCGAATCGAAGCTCGCATTTTTAGAAGTTGCAAGGACTTCGTATGAAAACTTGCAAAAATTTTCAATCGAGGATTCAACTAGAAGCTAGAGTTCTTCCGACTGGACTATTCCTCACAAGAGGGAAGCCAATTTGCATCATCGTCGTTGCGTTTGCTTTCTCATCTCTACTTTTACATTTATTTACTTATGTCATATATATTTTTCTTTGATCTTGCTGCTAACTTTTTTAATTAGCTATATTTCGCTGCCTTATATATATATATATATATATATATATATATATATATATATATAGCATCCACTTTTTATAGAAAATGTATTTTAGTCATTTTAGGCATTTTGGCCATTTTGTGATTTTTTAGATATTTTGACTTGTGTTGTGCTAGCAACTGGTTTAACCTTAGTGGACAATGTATAGGAGCCTAACCATGTCTTAGAATTTATTTTTCACCTATTAGAAGTCATTTAGGGCTTGGATCCAATTTAGAAGGCTTTTAAATGATTTTTAAGCCTTTTTCATGTAGCCTTTTTGACTTGGGCCTTATTTTAACTTGAGAGAGAGTTAGCCCAAGTGAAACCCTAACCCTAGAAACCCCCCACCTGGCCGCCCACAGTAGTAGCCCCTCCCCTCTCTTTTCATTTGTGAAGTTTAGCCTCCACAAGTGAACCCTAAGAGACTCCTTCTCCAAAAATCCCATTTTCTTCATCCGGAGTCCGTTTCTTCCCAAATGAACTCCGTTGCACTCATTTAGGAGAGGAGGATCTGCTGGATCATTGCTAGCGAGGAGGTGGAGGCAATTGCTTAAGGGGAATCGACTGACACGACAACCGAGAGACTCCATTTATTGAGTTTTTGACACTCAATAGGTAAACCCTTTTCTACCATAGTTATTCTGAAATTTCTTTCATTTTTGCATCCATATAGGTGCCCTAGACTTGCCCATAAAGTTTGGTTGGGTTTTGACTTTGTTTGATAGCGGTATCGGACACGTATCGGTCCTTTACGGCACGTGTTCGACGAAATGCCACTTAGGATAGAAAGTTGATGTTTTTCGATTCTGTCTTCATCAATGTTTAGATAATATCATTTTTAGAAACTTTCGTGAAGATGGAATGGAAATCGATGACTTTTCAGCAGCGTTTCGGACATCGGACGCACGTGCACGGATCCCGTGCACGAGGCCGTGCATGCCCTGCCCTCAGCGTGTTGTATCTCGATGCACAGATCTTATTTTTGCCTGAAATTTCTTCAGCACGTGGGGGCAACCTCTGCCCCCACGATTTTAAAATTTTATGGCTTCTCATTAAGCGAGCACCGAGAAATCTGACTTGCATCGTTCAGCCGCACTGTGCACTCGGGCTGAATTTTGTTGCTGAAACGGCCTTCGTACGCGCTCTCGACGTGACAAGGACCCGTACTAGGACCTGGGACACATCGACCTATACCTAGACTAGCCGAGGGACCAATCTTGAGTCATGGCGTGGCCCAACGAGCGAGCCACGGAGGCCGAACCGTGCACACGAGGGCACGCACGGGCGTGCGCGCCAGGTAGGCCGCGCATGTGTGCGGAGCTGCGTGCATCACCTCGGTGCGACGTGTGGTCATGTTGTCGTATCCTAGACCTACCCTAGGACCCCCCTAGCTACGTGCACGAGCACGGGGCTTTTCGTTGTGTGTGCGGCGCTCAATCGAGCGAGAACGCACGTATACGTACACGTTGTCACGCTTTATCGGGTTTTTTGATACGCGTTCTGTGGACACGACACGGATATGATTTCGAAACCGGGAGTACCCAAGCGCATCACGTAGATTGAGACCAACGTGTATGCTGAGTTTTGTGGGTTTATATTGTGTATATTTTATTTTGGGTCGTTGTGTAAAAAATAGGTTTTTCCTTTAAATGCAAATTTTAGTTTGAATGTGATATTTTGTTTTCCAGGAATTTAACTTCTAAAATCTGAGTTTTTAGTATATATATGAGATTTTGAACTTGTAAGAACCAACTCTGGGATTTATTTCATATTTTTCTATCAATTATGAGCACATGTGCTTTTCTTTTATATCTATGTATATATGTAATTATATATATATATATAAGTAAGACTCCTTTGAAGCCCATTGCAAGTATATGTGATGAGAATGGGTCGAGGGGGATTAATCCCAAATTTTGATTTGTTAAAACTATTTCAAACCATGTGTCATTTCTTCCAAATGAGCACATGTATGTATATATATGTAGTTTTCCTATTTTTGTTTGTATGTCATAAGAATATATTGTAATGAGGCATACCATGGTTGTGTTTTGATGTTTTAATCTCAGTTTTGATTCACTACAGTATCCTACAGGTATCACACACACACACAACCATTTGTTAGAATTAAGAGTAGGTATGTGTTGTGAATACATGTGTTTGTATATATACCTTTGTGTGTATAGTTTGTATGCTTGAGAACCCATCTTAGAATAGATCATAGTTGTGGTTGTAACCATAGGAGTCCTAGGACAGATTTGGTTTGTCACTTTGAGCCTAGTTTAGTCGAATTGGCGGACAAGTTGACCAAGTTGTCAAAAGTCAACTTTGGGTCAAACTTGATCCAATTCAACTCAAACGAACATAGAATGACCTAGAAACTTGTGTATAAAGTAAAAATTAGTAAATGGACTAGTTGACCAATGTTTGACCAGGTTTGACCAGCGTTGACCAAGTTTGATTGACTTTGACCAAAAGGGACCTAGAAGCATGTAGTCTTGCATTGTAGCTATTTCCTTTGATATTTTAGACTTGGTTGTGACATGTGTATACTTTAAATAGGTTTATATTGCCTCAGTTTAGGTACACTTCATCATCAGTAGTTCGATTTTCCAGGCGAGTACATTCTCTGATCTTTTCATACTTGTTTGGATATGTTCTCTTGTTATAGACTAGTATACTTTATGCTGACACGATGTTCACACGGATTAGTACCCTATGGATCCTTTCATGCGATGTTATCCCCTCTGATACATCGAGTATATCATGTTCATGTACTTTATCGTGTTCATCATGTACTCCATATATTCATATTTATCCATGTGCACTCATATGTTATTCATGTACACTCATGACCATATGAGCTCCATGTATAAAGTAGTTGTTATCCATATGCAATAACATATCATGTCTTGATACTTGTGTATTGATTGGGGGCAGGGAGAGTGTATTTCGTTATGTGATCATTATCCCCAGTAGGTATCAATGTGCAACTACATAGTTTATCCATTTGAAACCCAACTTGTTTACATAACCAATTTATGCTCTAAATTACGTAGATAGTTACATTTCTCTATTTATCATAGTCATATCTAGTTTCGATATTCTCTCTCTTGTTGATTTTTTTTACAACGTTTCATGGATAATTTTCAATAGCTTGCTTTATATGTCCAATCCTGATATGAACTGTTGTGAGAGATATGTGCTCGTTCCGTCTTGATTGGCCATGTTAAAAATTTTACAGGTGATGATGAAGTGTTTTGCCCTACTTTTTATAGCATTGGCTTAGATGACTCTGGTGACGTGGACCCTCAGGAGGATCCAGCAGTCGCTGAGGACTTGCCCATAGTCTAGCTGAGACTTAATATCTTATTGTCTTTTTCTTTGAGACATTATGGGTTGTACTTGATATTTGTTCTGATGGTTTACACCTAGACTTTTATTTTTATCTGTCACTCTCTTGAGATTATTCTTCTATTCCATCTTAGTTGTTGTGATTGAGTTACTTATGATTCATTTCTCCTTTCGGAGCATATTCTAGACTGTGTTAGATATTGTGACCCAGGACAGCGTTCTACCGCCGACACTACGGCGTAGACTGGGAGTACTTCACTTCTCGTGCCCTTTCACTGGGTGCGGGTCGTGACAATATATATATATATACACATATATATATATATATATATATGTATAATATAGATGGCTTCCACTCTTGCTTTTTGCTGCTGGCGATTACAGCATCCTCTCGTTGCTAGTTGCTGCAGGGCCTTCCGACGGCGACCTTCCCGGGTTGCACTTTCTCCTTCCTTTTTTGTCCCCACCATGCCTGCCTCCTCGTCGGTTCTCCTCCCTGCCTTGCCAGTCGGGATTCCTTCCGTCGTCCATTTCTCCGATTTTTTGGCCTCCCTGGCGAGGCCTCCTTCCGGCGTCCTTTGTCGCGAAGCCTTTGTTGGTTCCTTTAGCGGACCTGAGGATCTGGCTCCGGTGCCTCGTATCGCCACTGGGCATCCGCCATCGGTGTCACCTGGCCTTCAGACCTGCTGCTCCTCGTCGGCCTCTCTCTCGACGCTATTCCCCGTGCTCCTGCGGACTCTTCCTCGCGGATCGTCGATTCCCCGGAAGCGCCCGCGTGGTTGTCGGCGGCCCCTCCCTTGTCCGGGAGTTTGAAGTCTGAGCTTGCCACGGCGGCCGCCCAGTCTTCGCATCTGGTGCTCACCCACGTTTCCTGCTCCCCTAACATTTCAAAGTCTAATTCAACTTCAAATTTAAATTTGGAGCCCGCTATTACCCCTCAATTTGCTTGCCCCTCTGTGCCTTCCTCTTGGCCTGTTGGGCTGGCGAGTTCTTATATTTGTGCGTGTGCGGTACCTAGGGACGTGCACCCTAGCGCATGCGCTAACCCGTACTCTCTTGTGCCAGCGCCATCTAGCGTCCTGCATCACCTAGCTCTTTCTGGTGCCCGCGTCATCCTGTCCTCCCTGGCACTTACGCCCTTCCGCCGCGGGCCTCTCCCCATGCTTCCCGTGACGCTTATTCTTTGCTCTTCTTTTTCGCTTGTGGCTCCTGCTTCAAGTGCCCTCTGTAGAAGCATAAAATTTTCAGCAGTCTTGAGAACCATGCGCCCAAGCCAGAGAAATCATATGCGCCCAAGCTAGACAAATCATATAAGCCCATGTGACCAGAGCATGCTATGCGCCAAAAAGTCTCCAGAGCATACTATGCGCACAAAGCAGCAGAGCATGATATGCGCCCAAGCCACCAAGCTATGCGCCCATGCACCCAGTCTAGACCCCTCCAGCTGGGGGCATATAGCCATGTTTCCGGCTATGCACCAATGTCAGGATAGTTCCTAACTCAGTCAAACCTACGATCAATCGTGCACAGAAGCATACGGCCACGTCAGTCTCCACGAGCAGTCGTGCACTGAACCATGCGGCCACGTCAACACCACGATCAACCTACGATCACGCAGTCTGCCTGCACCTACACTCTATGCGCCCAAAGCAGGACCATGCGCCCGAATAAAAACCAGTATGTTTTCTCATGTGGGCGCATAACATCATTCCAGCATGGAAACAACTATAAAAGGGGTCTCATACCTCTTTAAAGCACATAACGGAGAGCATTTTCAAGAGCCAAATTGCTGCACTTCTTGCTAGTTAGCCGAGAGTTAGCAATTTTATTAGATTTTCTCCCACTTTTGTAATCAGAGTGCCAACGGAGTAAAGGTGCAACTGTCGCTCGATCTCCATCGTCCTATTCCCAGAATTCTTTTTGTACTCGGGGATCCTTAGCACAGGATCTCTCAGTACTCGACTTGTGGTGCTCTGCGCTAATAAGAAAAGACATCGTTTCTTCTTTTTTTTTGTGTCCACAAAAATGGCGACTCTGCTGAAGACTACCTTTTCCTCTGACGAGAAGGTGGTGACGCAATCCGATACTGACAAAGTGGGAAGCACCCAGAAGATGTTGATCGTGAAGTTTGATCAGCAGGCATTCATTGAGATGCTCTCGAGGGACGGCTCTACTTCCTCAAAATCAGTGAATCCAAACAAGTCTCACAAGACTTGGCTTCCGAAGGCTCGTGGTGCATATCCTGCCGGTGTCTTAGAAGATATACAACCGAAGGACACTGTCACGTGGGCGCATAGAGCTCCTCTGTGGGTGCATGGCTCTGCCACAGAAGCTCTACAAATGAAGAAGGCTCATACCATTCCGGGCTCTACTAGTTTTGCGACTTCTCTCTTGTGCAACCAACAACAGAGTGTTCTACGCTCGAGACTTGGCAAAGGAAAATACTACGATGCCAAAAATCGAAGTGTTCGACACTCTGGGCAAACTCAGTGAGGCTCACAAACGAAGGAGGCGAAGCTGGAAGAAAATAGTGCTGCTTCACCAAGCATGCGCCCAAAGCTATGCGCCCAAGAGGGTGTGTGGGCGCATAACTCTGGCCAGAAGACTTCTGTCTTCGATAGATTATGCATCCAGGGTCATGCACCCAAGGCTATACGCCCAAGCTCTACTGACCCATACTATGCGCCCACATCAAAGAAGCTTAGGCATGCTGCCGAGACTTCTGGGAAGCATGCGCCCAAAGGCAGACTCCAGGGTCTATGCGCCCACAACAAAAAATAGGCTCCAACGCGTATAGCACGGGGCTGTCTTCAAGGTCATCATATAACTTAGATGTGGAGGTTACCTCTGCACATGAACTAAGTCCGGATGCACCAACTCTCCTTACAAACCCATATGCAAAGCTCGACGATACATGTAACATGGGTTTTAAGGCAAAACTCTCTTTCGCTGAGTTACGCGACATGATAAATCATAAGCGTAAAGCGAGGAAGGATACAACAATTCATGGTGTACATCCATGCACCAGTATTATTATCAACTGTTGCTGCTCAAAAGCAACGAGAGTGTCTCAGAGGCAGTCCGTGTTTCGACGACTACATTGCTCTTACGATAAAAAGCCACTGTATGTTTCATCCAATATGGCTTCATAGGATCTCCCTTACGGGAGCCACAATCAAAGAAGGTGGACCACGAACCCAACTTTCTCTCTCAGTTCCACGAAAAGGAGAAGAAGAAGTCTGCCAACAGATAGCCAGCATACTGTCACATCTGAAGGAGTCTATGGGTACTCGGTCGAGGATGAGATTCCGAATAGATGACGAGGACTCCTAAGCTGGAGGTGATGATCTTTCAACTGGGGGTAGTATTCCATCAGAGTCTGAAGCAGATGACCTTCACACCAGGGGTAGCCTTCCAGATGACGATTATATCTCCGAGTCTGACGGTGACTATCTACCTCCCCTACATGAAGACGAGGGACTTTTTAACTCAGAGACAGACAGTATCAGCACCAGTTGTACTGCTTCCTCCGTTCGTCCTCGTATGTTATCTACATACATGGCGGATGGAGAGAGACCTGAAAAAGCCAGTGATCAGACCAATAAAACGGCTGGAGGGTCATGAAAATGGAGAGAGACCTGAAGAAGCCAGTGATCAGACCAACAAATGGCTAGAGGGTTATAAAACAACATTTGCTAAGATGACTGATATGCTTACCAGTATCATGGCGGTCCAAGCTACTGGGGCTGTTCCTCCACTTCAACAAAATGTCTCGGCACACGTTAGTCCGGCTCAGAGCGACAACCCTCCTTCACTACAGAAGGAGTATCATTCCATTGTGCCTCCTCCAAATCTTACAAATGCTGGGGGTAGTCCTTCACCAATAACGCTTGACAAACGTAATCAGCCGTTTCTCAACACCTACTCAATCAACATGATGCAATTGATTCACTTATTTCCTATCTCGATACCATCTCACACAAAGACGGGCTTTAGAAGATGGGGATATCTCAACCCTATCCTCTTGAATGGGAGAATGCTACTTGCCCTCCTAACTACAAGCCACTGATGCTAAATTCATTTAACGGGATGACTTTTCCTCGTCAACACATGACATACTTCAACACGCAGACTCTACATTTACCCAGGGACGATCCGTTCTTGTCAAAGCTGTTTATTAGCACCTTGTAGGGGGTAGCTTTTAAATGGTTCTGCAGTCTGCCTGACGGTTGTATCAATTCTTTTAAAGACTTGGAGTGGTTATTCCTCAACAGGTTTTACGAGAGTGGCATGCATGTTAGTACGTCCACCCTCATCGAGACCAAGCAAAGGAGGACTGAGTCTATCATTGCTTTCATCGAATGCTTCAGGCGACTAGCATTGAAGATGCCCTTCGGTATACCAGACTCAGAACTTATAGATACTTGTTGACATAACTTCCTTCCTACGGTAAAGTTTTGTCTAGATATATATAAGTATGATACATGGCCCACTTTCATTGGGGCTGCTGATGTTGCTGAAAATGATGTCCTAATTTGGAATTACTGGGGTTGAAAACACCCATATCTGAAGACAAAGGCAATCACCCTCAAACTATCCCTGTCCGTGGGTGTAAAGGGAAAAAAGACTTGAAGGTCGACATTTCTAAGGAAGCTTCCAATTCTCAGGACTCCTCTGACAAACCTAAGGAGACTTTCTCCTTTGACGAAGATGATGTTATTACCATTTTTCACACATTGACGAAGGATAACAAACTAACATTGCCTCCACCACGACGTCCTGCGGAGGCGAACCAACTCAACGATCCTAAGTACTGCCTTTATCATCAGTACGTGCACCACTATACCAAGGATTACATCGTCCTGAAGTAGAAGATATAATAGCTTATCGACAACAATGTGATCAACCTCGAAGCTGAAGACAAGGTCGTATCTTCTAACATGATCTCTCTTTAGTTTGGTGACCTTCCTCCCAAAGAAGTCCCAGACGGCGTAGTCCCGATCCCTAAGGCAATAATGGAAGTCGTCAACCTGCCGCCAGCTTGCAACTCAACCTTGGTGCCACTCACGACTGAATGTGGTGAGATCATGTGGGTCCATCCGAACCTTGTACAAGAAATGATGCAGGGGGTGTTGTGTTCCAAAGTGAAGAGGGACAAGAAATACAAATCATGTTATATGGTATCTTCTCCCATTTATGAAGTTCTATATTGTGGGACATGATCTGGGAAGGCTTACCTATGGACTTATGACCCTGCATAAGAAGAAGCAGTAGCTTCTCAAGCTCCTGCTCCCTCCATAAGTTCAGAAGCCGGTCCCTCTAAGCCTTCAACTACCAAAAAAGCCAAGCAGAAGGAGATGTGATTTGACAAGTCTCTGAAGTCGCCAATTCCCGAAGGCATGGGTCGGTCTTACAACTTTGACATACTGGCACAGCTGGCCAATACACCTGCCAGGTTGTTTCTGTTCGATCTATTGCGACTCTCCAAAGAAACGCGGAAGGCCTTAAGTAAGGCATTACTACATGTCGACTCTTATCTCGCTGAAGTCAAAGCCCCCGCTGAAGATCCTGTCTCCTATTCCTACTGCCACAGTACTATGGAAGTGGTGCCCAACATCACTTTTTCACAGGAGTACATGCTACAAAAAAATAATTGTCATGATAGACCTCTGTACTATACAGGATATATCGGGGCAATTAAGGTAGATCGGGTACACATCGATCCAGGTTCCTCCCTCAGCATCATTCCTAGAAGTTTACCCCATATTCTAGGAATCCCTCTACACAAGCTATCTGTAACCAATACAACTATCATGACTTTCAATGCTGGAAGAAGCCACCCGGTGGGCAAGATTCGTCTCAAGTGCCAGATTGGTGATCTCCGAACGAAGGTTTCTTGCTATGTAATCGACGCCAATGTATCCTACAACGTCTTGTTGGGACGTCCGTGGATACACGAGAATATGATCGTTCCTTCCATACTTCACCAGTGCTTCAAGTACGTCAACAGCGATAGCATCGTGAAGACGGAGTTTTTCGATGTCGATCCTTTTAAGGGCATCGAAGCCTACTATGGAGATTCGGTACTTTACCAATCTCAGCCCTCCAAGGATGACGGCAACGAAGCTGACGATGAAGCTGAAGTAAGTTCATCCTCCTTTGATGGTCCCCTAATTATTTGAGTCAAAGGACATACTACTCCAAAAAGTACTCCAAAACCTCAAACAATATATGCATACTCCATTGACCATCACTCTCCATAAAATACCTCGGGTGGAACCTGCTGAAGTTCGTCCTCCGAATCCTGAGGAGTTACCCTATATGCAAAATTGGCCAAGTCTGTGGCTCCTGTTCCAGACAATGATCCTTTTAATATATTAATACTCATAATAATATACCTTCAGTGGATGATGTTATCCCTGAAGAAGAACTTGCATATTTTCTAAGTAAAGGTTTATCTTTGAATTACTCTGATGTCTACCAATCTGTAAACCAGTATGTAGATACGATATACGCTCTAGAGCACGGCATAGGACCACACCTCTGCATGTCGGTCACGATTCCTTATCTGCGGGAAAAAGTCTGGCTATAAGTTATCCACTACTTCATCGTTCCAGCTAGAAAGAAGGATGAAGAACTAATCATCTTCGGTCGAATAATTGGCGAAAGAAAGTTCGTTTTGGACTCTACTTCTCCCAATCACAACACGAAAGCTGACTATGATTCTGGGAAAATGTAACTTTTTTGATATAGTTGGCAGGCCAAGAATATCACCAGAACATGGGATATGATATAAAAAGTGACCAAGGGCTAAACTACGGTCGGGGATGACAGTTGCCAATACGTCACTTTGCTCCTTCCGGCAAACCCGAGAACTATTATCAACAAAACGGTGTTGGTTTGGGTTATGTCACTCCTCCAACAACTCCTGAATGATCAGACGTCGAAGCAGATCGTTGTTCTCATTCTTCTGATTCCTGCCTCTGGAATTCAGACTCCAGCATTGGAGACATGTTCAAAGCAACTTTGTCTGCCAACATGGTGTCAATTCACCAAATTGTAGACGATGTCCAATCGATCGAGCTTGAACAATGGGCTCAAAAGATGGATACTTGGTAGGAGTTACATTTCGAACAACGTGAACCACCTACTGAAGACAAAGTCGTCCAAGTCAATTTAGGAGATGAATCATCTCTTAAACCAATCTTCATCAGCAAAAGTCTGTCTGGTGATGAACGACAATCTCTTATACAGCCTATAAGAGAATACATTGACGTCATTGTTTGAAGCTATGAAGATATTCCAGGCTTTAACCCTAAAGTCGCTATATACCGCCTAAATATTTCATCTAAATTTACGCCAGTGAAGCAGCAGCAACGACGATTCCGACCAGATATCATGGAGGCCATCCAGAGTGAAGTCAAGAAGCTTATTTCAAGTAGATTCATTCGCAAAGAACAACACCCTGACTGGGTCGCTAATATTGTGCCAGTTATGAAAAGAATGGTAAATTTTGAGTCTGTATCGATTATCGCGATTTGAACTCTATATGCCGAAAAAATGAGTTCCTTCTACCGACCACCGACGTAATGATCGACAATACTTCTGGCTTCGAGTGGATGTCCTTTATGGATGGGTTCTCAGGCTACAACCAGATCCAGATGTTCCTCGACGATGAGAAATACACATCTTTCCGAACACCGTTGGGGGTATACTGCTATATGGTGATGCCCTTCGGATTGAAAAATACAGGGGCAACATACCAGCGAGCTATGAACACAATTTTTTGTGATCATTTGCACAAAATAGTGGAATGCTCTGTAGACAATATCGTAGTTAAAAGTCGTCTGAAGGGCAACCACCTCCAAGACTTGAGAACGGTGTTCGAACTAATGCGTGCACACCAATTCAAGGTAAATTCAACCAAGTCTTTTCTTGGAGTCTCCAGTGGCAAGTTCTTTGGTTTTTTATCACTTCAAAGGGTATACATCTTGACCCAGAAAAAGTGAAAGCTATCCTCGATATGCATCCCCCAAGAAACCTCAAAGAGCTACACGGACTTCAAGGAAGGCTAGCTGACGTCAGACGATTCATTTTGAACCTTTCTGGAAGGTGTCAACCATTTACTCAGCTCATAAAGAAAGGTATATCTTTCGTCTGGACTGAACAATGTCAATGCACATTTGACGACATCAAGAAGTATCTGACAAGCCCCCCCCAATACTGGTGGCTCCAATAATAGGGAAACCCTTCTTACTATATGTCCATGCTATAGACCATTTCCTTGGCGCCCTATTAGCTCAGAAGAATGAAGGCGGCCATAAACAAGAAATCTACTACCTCAGCCGTGCGATGGTGGGTACCGAGCACAGATACACACCTATTGAAAAGGAATGTCTTACACTGATATTTGCTATCCAGAAGACACGCCACTATGTGTTTGGGCAGACAATCCATATCATATCTAAAGTCAATCCTCTCAGAATACCCATGACTAAACCGGGTTCTCTTAATTTCCGTTTAGCAACATGGGCAATGCTGTTGACTCCATACGATATGTTCTTCGTTCCTCAGAAGGCAGTAAAAGGTCAAGCGTTAGCAGATTTTATAGTAGCTCATCTAGTGCCTACGACAAAATCTCCGATAAAGTAGTGGAGTCTAACACCGCAACTGAGGAAATCCCCAATTAGCGAATGTTCTTTGACGGTGCATCAAGAACAGGACCTAAAGAAAATATCACGGCCGGAGTAGGCATCGTTCATGTGTCACCCGACCATCTGGTTATACATCGTGCATATTCTCTCGTGGAACCCTGTACCAATAATGTGGTCGAATATAATACCCTATTGATCAGACTTCAACTGGCAAAACAACTAGGAGTTGACTATATAGAAGCTTATGGTGATTATAAGCAAATAGTTATTCAGGTCCCAAGGGATTATGAAGTTTGTCACGAAGATCTCATCCCATATCACAAAGCGACAATTGAATTGGCTTCTACTTTTGTTGGATTCTTCATTGAGCACGTACCTCGACTACAGAATATAGAAGTAGATGCTTTAGCCGATCTCGCTGCTTCCCTGACCGTTCCTACCAATACTCAGCAGTCGATCATAGTGTCTGGCCGAGAACTATTCTGGGTGAAAGACGCCTTGCATATTCATCATAGTTACACAACAAAAACAAACGCCGAGCTTAAAGACTAGAGATTTCCTTTCATTGACTACGCTGTCTGTAGAATCCTCCATGAGGACCTAAAAGAAGCAGTATCTGTCCAAAGGCGATCCCACAGATTTTACTATGATACAACTACCAAAGTGATGTACCGACGCTCCTACGATGGGCTACTATTACGATGTTTATCAGACACAGAAACCAAACATGCACTCTAGGAGGCTTACGACGGAGTTTGTGTTGCACATCAACCAGGTCCCAAATTACAAGATCGCCTCAGATGAATGGGTTATTATTGGCCCACGATGATAGCAGATGTTGTTGAATATGCAAACAAGTGTAGGGCTTGTCAGTTCTACGCCGACTTCATTCATCAACCATCAGAGTTTCTATGTTCGATGACAGCATCTTGGCCTTTTGAAGCCTGGGGTATGGACGTCATAGGCCCAATCTGCCCACCATCTTCCAGAGGACATCGGTTTATCCTAGCTATAACCGATTATTTCTCCAAATGGGCAAAAGCTATACTGCTCACCGAATTGAAGACATCGAACTTGATCAATTTTATTAAACATCATGCACGTTATCTATCGCTTCGATCTACCTCGCAGGATCATCCATGATAATGGTCCATAATTTGCGAGCCATGCATTCTATCGGTTCTGCGATAAGAATCGAATCCAGAATATAGCCTCTACTGCCTACAATCCAGCGGCTAATGGGTTAGCAGAAGCCTTCAATAAAACCATCATTAAACTTCTCAAGAAGTTCATGTTTTCAAACAAGCACGATTGGAATGAGAAGCTCAGCGAATGTCTCTGGGCCTATCATACAACGGTCCGGACTCCAATAGGCAGCACGCCATTCTCTTTGGTTTATAGGAGCGAAGCAGTTCTTCCCCTAGAAATCCAGATTCTTTCTCTTCGAATATCCTTTGAGAGTGAGTTAACTGCCGAAGAAAGCTACCGTCTGCGACTACAAGAGCTCGAAGTGCTAGATGAAAAATGCTTGTTAGCTTAGTAGCACATTGAGCTATACCAAGCACACCTTTTCGAAGCCTTCAATAAAAAGGTGAAGGAAAGAATCTTCCAAGTTGGTGATATAGTCTTAGTAGTGAGAAGACCAATGGTCATGATGCATAAAACAAAAGGGAAATTCCAGCCTAAATGGGAAAGTCCTTTCGTTATAGAATCAATATTTTCTAACGGTGTATATCCACTAACCAAGCTTGATGGTGACTTGCTCATGATGCCTATCAACGACAAGTTCATGAAGAAATATTATGAATAACCTTTTGTAAATAGTGTTCACATATTTTCAATCATGTAAATGTACCTGACAATGTTTATGTGATTCGAAAAATTATCTAACTATTATCCGTATTTCAAGAGTCTTGAATACGCCATGGATAATAGGTCCTCTTAAATATTTCCCCAATAGAATCATTTCCGTTTTTTGACTCTGCCCAAACTCGGTTTGACGAAAACAAGTCATGTTCCTATTACCTCTGAATTATTTTTTGATAATTATTTCTCCAGTGGAATGATTAAGAAATATTTTGCCACGTCCATATAACCTCAGAGCAAAGCATTCATCAAGGATAAGCACGTCCATATTACCTCTGAATTATCTACTCCTACCTAATGTTATATATCCTTCAACGTCCATATTACCTCTGGTCAGATATAGAACATCCTCTGCTATTACGTCCATATTACCTCTATTAGCAGCTTCTTTCAACTTATTATCTATATTCAAGAACCTTGAATATAAAATGGATAATAAGTCCACATCAAATTCTCTAGTGGAATATCCACCAAAAATATCTTTACTAAGTCCACATTACCTCTAGTTCTGATATTTCACAGAACTTCATTCATGAATTTTGAAAGCAAAAAGATTCTTTATTAAAACGTCTATCAGAAGACAGAGAAAAAGATACAAGAGTCTCGTTGGCTAAAAAAAAACAGTTACAAACAAAAATCTAAGGTATACACAAATGATTGATATTATCCCTTAGAGCCGCAATTTCGGCTTCGGACTTCGCGGTAGCTCGGCGGCGTGCCTCTTCTTCATAGGCAGCTTCATCTTGGAAGGGGATCAGGTTCATGTTCTCTTCCTTCAACTTTACCAGCTATTCTTTTAAGTGGTGGGAAGTTGTGGCAGTCATGGCAGCCTGAGCCAAACAGTCCTCCTGTTCAGACGTCGTTGTCCTCAAGTTGGCCTCCAGTTGTGCAATCTCACTTTGGGTATTCATAATGTGATTATATTTCTCAATAATTTGTGCAGCCAGCTTATTCTTCGAAGCAGCACATGCCTCACACGCATTGTTGAACTGCTCATACTGGTCAGCCAACTGACTGATTTCTTGAGCAAGGGCATCCTTCCATGCCTGGAAAGTAGCCTCCTCCTCTGCGAGAGCCGCGATCAAAGTCTCATCTTCTGTATGGAACAACGACGTCGGCCTCCGTTGTTTGGCATCCCGAAATTTGGCTACCTGACCCTCCAGATCATTCTGAACCTTTCTTAGAGCATTAGCCCGCTCTTCACAGCTGGTGATACTCTCAAAGGCCGTCACTTGGCATTCATCAACAACCTTCACATGGCCGAAGGCGGCATTTCAATTTAGGATTCGAGGAAGCTTTACTTTCAGGACAGAATAAAAAGCTTTGACGACTTCCTGGGCCATCTCGTCATCTTCAGTGGAGGTCCTCGGGGAGGATGCGTGATGAGGCTCTTCCTCTCCAGGAAGAGATGCATGACAAGAAGCCGAACTTGGAAAGAAAATAATATCTGCATCAGTAATCCAAAAAAAGGAGTACGAAAGAGTTATAATTTCGTACCTTCGGTATGCTCAGCACCGACTTGGGCTATGTCATCGGTCTTGGCTCCAAGGAAATCGAGAGCAGGCCTAGGCCGTCAAGAAGAACAATATCAAGGCCTCGAGCAGCATCAGGCCGGATATCTTCCATGGCCCCAGCTGGACCAGGAGCAGATTCAGCAACAACCCCCTCAGTAGGCTGCTCAACCTCTCATTCTGTAGCCGATACCGGCTAACTAACATCTCCCTCTGCTCCAGCAAATTTAAAGGAGCCGGGGACAACCTCTATTTCTTCCCCAATGCCTTGGGTTATCTTTAGGAGCGATTCCTTCTCCTTGTCTACAAGGGAATATACAATCGTGGTCAGCCTTACGAGCAACGTGCTAAATCGAAGTCGAAAAATCTCATCCGAAAAGAGTCGCATAGATAACATACCCGCAGGAGGATGTGCTGATTGGACTTAATTTTCATCCAAGTCCTTCATCATAGCTCATATCGCAGACATATCCCCAAAAGAAATGTCATATGAGCGACTGATCTTTTGATTGTCGTCATAGTTTGGGCCTTCGTCCTGGTCATCCCGTCACTCAGGCCCTACAGCTGAAGAAGACCCGCCCTCATCCATCGGTTGAGGACGATCAAGGGATATTGTTGCCACGTCCACTTCCTCAGACGAGGAGGCACCTGTCTCGGCTGCAACTTCAGGGTCCTGTGCAAAGGACAAACGCAAGGGTGAGAAAGCTTCTAAAGGCTTGACCAGAATGGCTATGGAATCTAATAAAGGATCTACCTCCCGAACAGTAATGGCCCGCGATGCCGTTCCACTTTTTCCAGTTTGTCGGGAAGACCTTCTCAAGGGAGGCGAGCCAGCACCCACTTCCTTGGCTCTCCTTAGGGCGACAGTCTTATTCTTCCTCTTAAAAGTTGGCTCCTCGGCCAATTCAGTTGAAGCTTTCCTCTTCTGAGAAGGATTGGGAAGAGCAGACTCATCTTTCATGTCCTCCTATGGAGGCACTAATGGCTCCCTAAGGGTAGCCCTCGGCCGTAGTACTGCAGCTGGATTAACGGCTGGAGCAGCGCTCTCCTTCTTACGGCCCTTCGGCACCTTTTGGCCACATTTCATAGACCAAACCGAGTCCCCAATATAAAGCTCTGTTCACGAACATAAAACTTGGCGGCAGTATAGCACAGATGGGTCTCAGGCATATCCGAGGGCAAAGTGAAGATTGCCCTCGTGCATCCGACATTGTAATATATCCAGGCACGCACCGCGTCAATTAAGCTGCCTATTGACTCCAAGTGCATGCTAGAATTTCCTAAAAGGAGCTGGTTGTAGCCAAACTACCGCACAAAACGACTCGGCAGGTATGGCTCCAGATAGACATGGTTCCTATTTTTGAGCCCCAGATGCAACGGTCTAATAGACTGAAGCCAGTGAAATGCCCCAGCAGTCAAGCTAGTGGCATGAACTCTCTCATCCACTAAGGTATCTCCTACACTACCTTTGCAGGACGGAGGAGATACCCTAAAAAACTCGTAGTTCTGCAAGAAGTTTAAAGCCCTTCTGTAAGCGGGTACACCAGTGACGGCCCAATTCGTATCATAGAATCTGTGAAGAAAGGCGTCTCCCACCAAAGAGTCTGCCGCTGGCCCAGCATTCATCAGGGAAGGACAATGGAGTAGCAGCCACCCCATCAAAAAATGATACGAAAGTTCAGTTCAGGTGAAGTTGGCACTGCCGTCAGGAGTCACCGCATTTCTAACAATGTCTCGTAGACCCCGTTCAGTGGCGCAGACCATCGCGGGTAATAAGGCAAGACGGTATCCGAATTCCAGCTTCACAGCTGGAAGTAATATGCTTCGGCTCATCCTCTCAATAGTGCCTGAACCCCCAGGGTCTATAAAGTCACGAAGCTGAAACATCAAGAAAGCTGCCAGCACAGCTTTCTCCGACAGCGGATATTCAGCTTGACGGTAGTAATAGCCGATCGGGGACTTCCCCTCAGGATCATCATTGTCCTCTGTATCTGCCGTATCATAATCTTCTATCCGGACTTCTATCTCGGACTTGGTCATAGGTTTTAAAATCGAAAAGGAGGCCGGATCCTCTCCTTCTCCTTGTACGAAGACGTAGCCCTTCCAAGCTCTTGTGTGGGGATTGGCCCCCTCGGTTCTTCCTTTCTTGTTAATCCTATGGCAGATAAGGAGGTGGCAGAGTAACTCCTTGTATACATCAATCATCTCAGAGTTCTCATTCTCCAGGTCTCGAAGCTCTTCATTACAAGGAACAGACTCTTCATATGGCTCTGTGCCCCAAGGAAGCTTCGACACTTCCTGTATTTCGTGGAGAGCCAATCCCATCTCCCTGCCCAGAGTAAAGAAAGTACAAGTATGAAGGTTATACAACTCCGCCAAAGAGACAAACATTGGCTAGTTGACCTTTACGCCATATTGGGTAGCCTAATAGAATAAAAAAGGCCAGCAGCCTTCAGGGTAGCTTCATATGTGGAATGTACCCAGTCAGTGAGGTTGCCCCAGAATAAAACTGGATACCTCCAGCCTTTCATCTGCATCTTCCCTATGGGATACGATACGTCCCTCGACATCATCAGATTGTAAAGCGTGTCGGCAGCATAAGGGTAGAGGTCAGTCGGGATATCGTTCATTACGGCACCAGGTTACAGCCCCCTCGTGGAGTAAGATGTAGAGCCCCTGACACACTTGAAAGTGTCCTTCTTTCGAACTCCCGAGTCGAACTATATTCTTCTAGAGACGATCCCGGGGAGCTCAGGGGTTAACTCTCATTCCATCTGCCGTCACACGGCTAAGACAGTGAATGTAGACAAAGGATACTCACGCTCCATCGACGGTAGCCATATTCTCTGATTGTTCAGCCTGACCACCAGTGGGTTTCTCAAGCGTATGGTCTCGCCATCTTCGAACCCCACACAGTCACCAACCATGAAGTACCGCTTCTTGAAATGACGTGCCCCTCCAAGCAGGAGCTTCCTATCGTTAATTATCTACTTCAAAAAGGTCTTGTCCTGTTCAAGTATGGTAAGCGTCCATTCCGTAGGCTGGTTATGACTAATCCTGGCCTGGACCTTGCTGACCATGTTGGTTGTGAGACTTGTACCGAGGACGTGACAAGCAGAGCCGAAAGGGATTCCACTAAGTTTCAGGATATACATGTTAACTGCATAGACAGAAGAGAAAATCAGACTCAGAATCTGCAAAAAAAACTAAGTGCTGGAGGAATACTATGCGCCCAAAGGGCTGCGCCCAAAATAACATGTGGCCGCGTAACATACAGCAACATGTGGGCGTATAACATGCAGCAGCATTTGGGTGCATAACACACCACAATGTTGGCACATGCTTCTATGGGCGTATATGAATGCTCACAGATACATGTTGCCTTGGGCAAATGCGCCTAGGTAGAGGAAAAGTCTGAGCGTCGCAAATTAACGCTCAAGACTTTGTTTTGAGGCGTAGCCTAACCCAAGATCTGGTCTTGGACTGCCGAGGACGCTGTCGCAGGAGGAGAGCTACTCGGTGCAGCACCTTTGCCCTTTACAGATCTTTTGGCGGCCTTGGGAAATATGGTTCGTACAGAGAACAGATGAAAAGCCTTTTTGAAAGTTCTGAAGGAAAATAGAGTAATAAATTTTCTCTCTCTTCAAAAGACTATTTATAGGCATGGGCCATACACTATGCTCCCACTAATCCTATGTGCCTATGCTCCCACTGCGTACTATGCGCCTACTACGACTTATGCGCTCACATGAAGACCCAGTCTCTTGTACATTATGCGGCTGCCACTTGCTGGCATAAACAATGCATGAAGGATGGACCTCTTCAAATTCTACTCCAATGAATCTGTCAGTTCAAATTTCTGAAGAAGATCTCAACAACCATCTCTCTGCCAGTCTGGCCAAACTCTATGTGCCCAAAGGGAGAGTTACGCTATGTACCCACTACATCACGAGAAGATGGTCCATTCTTCTTTCAAAGTATTTCGAACTCGTTCAAGTATCAAAAGCTTTGAAGGCGGTCTTGTAGAAGTATGAAAATTTTAGCAGTCTTGACAACCATGCGCCCAAGCCAGAGAAATCATATGTGCCCAAGCTAGAGAAATCATATGCGCCTATGTGACCAGAGCATGTTATGCGCCCAAAAGTCTCCAGAGCATACTATACGCCCAAGTCACCAGAGCATGCTATGCGCCCAAGCCACCAAGCTATGCACCCAGCGCCCACTCTGGATCCCTCCAGTAGGGGGCGCATAGCCCTATTTCAGGCTATGTTCCCAAGTCAGGACAGTCCCCGACTCAGTCAAACCCATGATCAATCGTGCACCGAAGCATACGGCCATGTTAGTCTCCACGAGAAGTCATGCACCGAAGCATAAAGCCACATCAACACCACGATCAACCTATGATCACGCAGTCTGCATGCGCCTACACTCTATGCGCCCAAAGCAGGACCATGCGTCCACATGAAAACCAGTATGTTTTCTCATGTGGGCGTATAACATCATTCCAGCATGGAAACGACTATGAAAAGGGGTCTCATACCTCTTCAAAGCACAGAACGTAGAGCAATTTCAAGAGCCAAATTACTGCACTTCTTGCCAGTGAGCTGAGAGTTAGCAATTTTCTTAGGTTTTCTCCCACTTTTGTAATCGGAGTGTCAACGGAGTAAAGGAGCAACTGCCGCTCGATCTCCATCGTCCTATTCTCCAGAATTCTTTTTGTACTCGGGGATCCTCAGCACAGGATCTCTCAAGCGTACTCGATTTGTGGTGTCTTACGCGAATAAGAAAAGATAGCGTTTCTTCTTCTTTTTATGTGAGTCAATACTTTCTCCCCCTCCCCCGCGCTTCCCGTCCACCTGCCCCCTCCATGCCTCCCTTGGCCCGTGCCCTCCTCCCCGTGCTATCCATTGACCCACCGGTGGTTTGACCTCCCTTCTGCGCTTAATACGCACATTGGCAGTCAGGCCACCCTCTTGCTCTTTCAGCTCCCCTCGCTCATATTGGGTCTTATTATGCTGACAAGCTTAGACCCGATAGATCGGGCAATCAACTCCTTATTCTTGCTGATGTAGATCTTCCTGAAGTTGACTACTCGACAGAAATGTCTGAGATCACTGTGCCATTCATAGAGACTGAATTGGCATCGATGTCAGCCACTTTTCCTCACAGCTTCGTCCTTAAATTTTTAGCCGGATGCCCGAAACATTAGAGGGTCCAGGAAGAGATCGCCAGCTGGGGCTCACTTTGGTATACAGGGTGGCCCCCTAGATCCCAAGCACATCCTACTACACCTATCCTCAGATACTGATGAAAAGAACGTCTGGACGATGGGTACTGGCAGGATAGACTCGTATATCATGAAAATTGTCAGATGGTCCCCAAAATTCAACTCTGAAAAAACTCAGCGACCGTTTCGGTCTGGGTGACCCTCCTCAATCTTCCCTTAATATTATTTTTTCCTGTTGTGTTAAAGCACATCGCCAACTCCTTTGGGACATTTTTAGCCATGGCGGAAGAAATAAGCAACCTCTCCAAAGCAAACTATGCTAAAATTTGTGTGGAGCTCGACTTATTGAATGACCTCCCGAACCACATCCTTATCTCGCTTGGCAATAGGACGCACACCCAGCAAGTTATTTACGACAATAACATCATGTTATGCAAATACTGTCATATGCGTGGCTACTCCACCGAATATTATTTTTATGCGCACCAGAACTAAAGAGGAAAGAGAATCGAAAGGGAGCCCCTACTCAAACGACCAAGAAATCCAATCGTATCCACCAATCACCCCTCATTCCTTTACAGAACTACCATATCCAATTTGAAGCTAGTGCTGGCAACAAAAACAATCAAGAACTCACCTCCCTGGGCAGAGCTATTGTGCCATACAAATCCCCAGCTCTTAATCTTACCAACAAATTTGACGTACTAGCCTCAGCCCTACCAGACTCCGCATAGGAGACTTCTATCCCTGAAGAATACACAAGGGCACATAACCCTGAAGAGGTTACAGAGATCATCGGAGATCCCGGTAGGAAGGCAGAAGCGGAGCCTCTGACACCGGAGCACCCGTCAAAATTGACGGGCATAGATGGCCTCCAACCTCCAAACCCAGCGGCCCCCTTTATATCCCACAACGTGGCAACTATCTGAGCAGATGCTCTAGCCAACATTGGTCAAGCACCAGTGTCCAGGTTGCAATGGGCTATGGACGCTGGCCTCATAAGCTGGAACAACCACTTCAGAGGCTTGGCTAAAATTATTGGAGAGGTCTACATGCATTCGACAGAGAAAATGGTTGACCTAATAGCCACAACCAGAACCTTCTTGCCGGTTGGAAAGATGGCATCCACCACCAAAAATTGAAAAAAAAAGAAGCACAAAAGAGGTCACGGCCATGACCACTAGGTCAGTCACAAAACTCATCAAACCTCTCTCCCCACCAACCTCAATGCTTAACATCCTTTGTTGAATTATTAGGGGCCTGGCAAACAACCCTACCTTGAGAAGATTAAATAGGCTCAAGAAAATCCATAGAATTGACACATTAGTGATCATTGAACCTAAAACCCTTTACAAGAAGCTGAAATCCATTCAGTTGCAGTTAGGCTTCTCCTCTGCTATCGCCGAATGTCATGATATCTGGATCCTCTTCGAGGTAGACGTGAATATTGGCATCATCCATGACTCGAGGCAGGCACTCTCATGTTGGGTGGAATATTCCATGATCAAGTGCCGTCCCCTCTTGTCCGTACTCCATGGCAGTTGTGACATTTTGTAACGCAAACACCTTTGGGATGCCTTGAGGGACACCCACCTTAATCACATCAACCTCCCTTGGCCCTGTGTAGGTGGCTTCAACGCAATTACACGTAGAGAGAAGAAGTCTGGTGGGCGTCCCCCTCCTTCGACGGCCATGTAGGATTTCACCAACTTTATATTTAGTACCCACCTGTCCCTCCTTCAGTTCTTGACAATGCCTTCACCTTGTTTAAAGTACAGGAAGGTGCCTGGTGACAATATTCCCGTCTCGATCGTTTCCTCATCAATACTCAGTGGGCATACCTGGGGATCATCTCCACCCTCTCGTATTTCAACGCTACTGAATCAGACCACTCCCCTCTTCTCATAGAAATCAACAAAAATTTGAACCAGATCAGGAAAAGCTTTCTTTTTTTGACCTCTGGAGCCATCAACCACAATTCAGAAACATCGTGGCAGCTGCTTAGAGTTGCCTTGAAGAACCCCCTTATCAGTGTGGCGGCTAAGCTGAAAGCCACTAGAAAAGCCCTCATCATCTGGAGTAAGGTAGATTTCGGCGACATCTTACAGGTCGTCCGTACTGCTGAGGACGACATTACCCGTATGGAGATATTATTCGCTACCGACAGATCCCCCAAAGCTCGTGCTTCCCTCAACCTCACCAAAGCGCTGCTGAAGTTCCGGCTGAAAGTCGAGACAGAATTCTGGAAATAGAAAGCTAGGCTGACATGGTTCATCGAGGGTGAAAAAAACTCTAGCTATTTCCACTCCTGTGTTAAGGGGTGTAGACAACAACTTAACCTTCACCAGATCGCTGACGAGAGTGGATGCATTATTAAAGATCAAAGGGGTATCCAATCGGCCGTGACTAATTTCTATTTCCAGTTGTTTACCAAAGAAGCTAACAGCAAAAATGAGGAATTCCTCGCGAAGATCCTTCGATTGATTGAAGATAAAGATAATACTCAGCTGCAACTCATCCCTTTCGAGCTTGAAGTCAAAGTCACAGTTTGGGACTTGAACGAACATAGTGCTCCTGGACCTGACGGATTCACTGGTGTCTTCTTTAGATCCTGCTGGGACATCATCAAGTTAGATATTTATGAGGCGGCGACTGCCTTCTTCCAAGGAGCCAGGTACCCCAAATCGATTTCATGTGCTAACCTGATTCTCAACCCCAAGAAGGACAACCCGAAGACCTTCAAAGACTTTTGTCTTCTGAGTTTGTAGACATTCACAAACAAAATTATCTCAAAGATTACTACCAACCGTATATCAGGGCTTCTCCCCAAGATTATCATAGAAGAGCAAAGCGGCTTCGTTCGTGGGCAGAATATATTAGACAACATCCGGATAGCTCAAAAAATGATCACCTGTATAAAATTCTCGTCTAGGGGAGAGAACGTTGCCATCAAGCTGGACATAGAAAAAGTGTATGACAGGTTCGACTGGAAATTTATGATATGGGTATTCAGAGCCTTCGGCTTTTCTGAAACTTAGATTAACATAGTGTGGAGATCGATTGGTAATTCATAGTTTTCCACCGTACTTAACATCCAAGCTGAAGGATTCTTTAAATCTATTCGAGGAGTCAGACAGGGAGACCCACTATCATCCACCATCTTCATCATTGCCAT